>JARYHS010011408.1:190370267-190462715 GCA_031002005.1 Vandiemenella viatica
GATTCTGGCGCCGACCGCTCGTGTTGTGGTGGCGTCGTCGTCCTATTGGCTGCTGGCGATGTCACCCCTTCCACTGCTCTCGCGCTGGCTGCTGGGACTCGGTCCGTGCTGCCCTCTCTCCGGCGGATCGCGAACTCCTCGAAGCTTCTTCTTATCTGCTTGCAGTATCCGGTTTCGGTTCCAACTCGCGCTCCTTGTAGCGTCGAAAATTACTTTGCAATACTGACTTCTTCGTACTGTTTCTGGCTTTGCATTTACCCTCTGCGGCTGCTACACATAAGAAATGGTTTTTACAGCGAAAGAGAATATTTGTCCCTTTGCCGTACTAACAGGAAAATACTTTCCCAATATTTCTGCTATCATCGATCACTGATTTTACGTAATCTACCCCAGAATCTGACACCATTTTATGCGGCTGTAGTAACTGAGCGGCTAGTCACCACGGCCAAAGTTTGGATTCGCCTCTGATCAACCACTCCTCGATTAGCTTTCGAAGATATGTGGCCATAAGATCAGAGTGACTACGTTCTGCCCACACTTATAGCTAGTAATGAGCAGGAATCAGCGATACAAATGAAAACATGTAGTTGAAAGAATTGAGTGACTTTAATACTTCAGTAAAAATGGGCACATAGACATACACTTGAAATAAATGAAAAACACTGCATAAATTAGCTCTCATAAAAGGCATCTGCTACTAATAAAATCCTGTCACTCGGGATATTCTTTCTCAGCCAGCCAGAGGGTGTAAACTGCATTAGCCATTACCTAATAAAATCTGCATGCCGTATGGCGACGTGGTCCATCCTTTGAATCGGCGAAACGACTGCCTCGGAGGCCGTTCTAGACTGCCTCTCCAGAGTAGAAACGTGGTGGGGAGAAGTCAGGTGACTTCATCCTATTCGTCTAAAATCCCTGGCTAAGGGCTTTCGTAGTTACCCTGGTAGGGGGACCGCTTCCCACGGGAAGTGACTTTGCCCAACCTTGAGCTCTGCTTCGTTGGGTGGGATTACATTACATAGGCTGCAGCTTGAGAAAAATTATCCCGAACAAAAGTTAGAACATATTATAGCTAAAATCTCTCAATATGCTACAGGAAGAGTGTCAGGGGGCTGTATGTGGTGTATAATGCTGTTAGAATGGATATTGGCAGAATAATTCTGAGTGGTGTATGGAGCCTAAGTTGACCATGACCACAATCTGTCATTAGACTTTAGATGATGAGGCCTGAGTGGTAAAATATCCAAACACCCACTTTGACCTAACAATTTACGACAGTTCAAGCGTGGGTGCTATCTTCGGCGCAATAGAACTAGTGTCTGCACCTTTGGATACTTGTCGATGTGTGGGGATCTTCTATTAAAATGTGGGTTATGATGCCTGTTTGATGACCAAGAAACTATCAGTTAGCTAAGAGCATTATGGTAACTTTATCGTGGTTACTTGAACGAAGCATGCAATTACAAACAAATGTCACACTTGGCCCTGAATCCGAAGGTTGGCGTTAGATGGGAACATTTTAAACCGAATGGAGAACTCTCCTGGGTCCTGATTTATTGAAAAGTAATTTCCTGGAAAAGGGGAGAATTTTCCTGGAAAACTGCAGTAGAAGCACCTTAAGTGAACATTTTGGTACCTGGCTACTGATTAGGAGAAGACTTTGCGAATTTTTAATTTTTGGTTTACTTTAACCCACGAACAGAAGGTAACCCTGTCTGTAACTGATCAGGGAATCATTGGAAAACAGAAGGTGGTTTGAGGAAGTGCTTGGCGTATGTTGGCGATGAGGCTAGGGGTGGATCTTGGTGAAAGAATTAGGAATAGAATATCAGTAGAAGCTGGCACTGGATTTCTTCTACAAGGGAGTATCTCCACCTTGGTCACATGCGATGGTCTCAGGCATGTTCAGTGCTTAGCACTGCCTTAGCGTGACTCGATTTTTATCACATAGGACTGGCGTACTTCGATTCGACAGGGGTGAAATTAGTAAGATTAACAGACGTATTTCGTCCCCCTGATTTATTGAAAAATAATTTCCTGGAAAAGGGGAGAATTTCCCTGAAAACTGTAGTAGAACCACCTTAAATGAACATTTTGGTACCTGGCTACTGATTAGCAGAAGACTTTGCGAAAGCACTGCCTTAGCGTGATTCGATTTTTATCACATAGGACTGGTGTACTTCGATTTGGCAGGGGTGAAATTAGTAAGATTAACAGACGTATTTCGTTCCTGGAACATACGTGCTGTGCTGTAAAATACAGTTAAAGGTGTCAATCACTGATGTGTCACAAGGGATTGATTGGAATTTTAGACAAAGTACAGCTAAGGACACTCAATTTGTGATTGCTTACGAAAGCATAACAGAATTGATACATAGATTGGCCTGGATAGACAAACGACAAAGGTTTGACCTGGATGGCAACAATTACGAGTGTGATTAAATATTTTATACCACTGGCAGCAGAGATAAGTTAAAGAAATAAGGTGTATTACTGATGCTAATATGAATTCATTCTTCCCTCACTGCATTCCATGATCTTTGCCAAGCGAGGTCTTTAGAGACGGGAAAGGATGGGGGGCAAGGAATTCGGCCATGGTCTTTTAAAGGAAGCATCCCAGCATTTGCCTGGAGTGATTTTGGAAACCATGGAAAACCCAAATCTAGATGCTCGGAACCGCCGTCCTCCCGAATGCGAGGTCAGAACGCTATCCGTTACACCACCATGCTCGGTCATAGCAATAGGATAGAAATGCACAAAGTTCATCGAGGTTGTAGACACATACATTAGGAAATCACTTCTTTGAGTTTAAAACATTAGTTGGATTATCGCTTTGTTTCATTGCATATAATTTAACAAATTAAAATAATGGCAGTGTGACAGAAATTCCCGAGTTATCATTAACGATTAATTATATTGGAATCCCACCGTACTGACCCTTATTTCCTCTTGTTATTCGCACAGAGTTATTTTTTGTGCAAAGCACCCTCTGCCAATTTCGAATATCAGAACTGAATTGTATAGACGTGAATTTGACCTATGCCAAGACATTCCGTGGTTCATTATCACGTTTTAAACGTAAAAGTTACGCTTTCTCATGGTCTATGTCTTATTTTTTAATTAAATACAAAGACTCAAGCAGTTTTTCTGTTCACCCAGAATGAAAACTAAATTTTCGATTTTCGTTTTTAAAACACGTTATTCTGGCGAGGGATTAGGCTACCATAAAAGATTCTTATATTTGTTCTACGAAAACTGACATATAATAATTATTCTCATCTCGTAATAATTTCTTCTTGAACCGCAGTGAATTTCTATGTATCCTGCTGGAACGGTTTCGATGGCGCAACCCGATAGCAGGACACCTGAACATATAACAAATACACATGAAATTTTTTGCAAGCCTGAGACTCTGCAATATGTATTGGACGCCCTAATTTCTTTGTCCGCCAGCTATGCTTTCATAATGGTGGATGGCAAACACACACCAGCCTAGCTGTATCGCTCTGTAATGGAGCCATTTAGTAACCTGTCGGACTCCCGAGCAAACGTCGAAATATTTCACGCATATTGGGACACCCGCCCCATCTAGCGGCAAATGTCTACTACCGTGTGCTGACCTCTAGCGAGAGTTATGCAAGTTATCGCGCATGTCGCAACAGGGTCTCGGCGCCGAGCAAGTGCGTACATGTCGACCGACACCTGTGCAAATACGCCTTAGGCTAGGGTTTTCCCCCGCAAGACAAGGATAGAAGATCTCGTGGCGAAGTGGAATATCTCTGGCCGGCGCATGCGCAGATGAAGTTTCTCGTGTCATGCGCTGTTCGGTAGAGACATCTGGTGGCAGGATGTGTGTATATGCTACATTGCAACATTTGTGCAGCTGGAATATCTACATCACATAGGACAAAATCGGAAATAATATCGCTGATTTCAGATTAACATTGTTGGAGATAAGTGAAATAACAGCTATAATAAAGACTAAATAACAGTTATATATGTTTAATTAGAAATATGCTGTCGTCATGCCGTCAATGTGGCAACACTGCACCCGCCATCTTGGCCGGCCGGCCCGCCATTCAAAAAGCCCGCCGGAGGGGAGGGGAGGGAGGTCCCCCCACCACTTAGTGACGTCACGGGTTTTCCCGGTTTCTGGCTTGAGTCGCCCTAGTATTACTACTTGGACTAAGTTAAGTTTTTCTTCTTCTTATTCAGTACGTTATAGAAATTATCTGATTAATTAAAGATTCGTAAGCCTTTCTTTGTACTCATCATTAATTCAGTTCATTAAATACTTTACAATGTTGCGCCAACACCAGCCGAAACTTCACAGATAACATCTATTTCGGACTTCCTTCTGAGGTTACATAGTTCTTATATGGAATTTGCGATGATTCAGTTCAATATTACGACCCAGCCATATCTCTCTGTAGCAACCAACACATAAAAATAACAAGGGCACGAAACAAAAACTGCGAAGAATATAAGTATGCTTGCGTAACATAGAATAAGTTATAAATAGGTGATCGTCACAATTTGTCACTGGGGCTTTATGCGACACGAATTTCCTTGGGCGGAGATTAGGGAGCGTGCACAAACTACGTGGCTCAGTCCAGAGAGGGGGGGGGGGGGTGTTGGCTAGAAGGCTACGCTGGGCGACGTGTCGGGAGGGGGGGGGGTTTCAGAGCCAGGACACGTAGCTTTCTTTTCATAACATTTTTCACAGTTAAAATAAGGTATAGATCAAACAACAGAATGTGAATATTTATTTCCCTTGGTTAATTATCTCTGTATGTAATATTTACAATAGTCTGACAGGAGAAAACAGTACAAAATGTCTTCTGGAATCCAAAGGGAAAAAAGCTACGTGGGGAGGGGGGGGGGGAGGGGAGAGGCAAAAGCCACGTAGGGCTACGTGGGGGAAGGGTGGTTTCACAGGTGGCCAAAACGGATCTACATGGTTTATGGACGCTCCCTTACCTGCAGCAAACCCAGAGATGTGATTCTTATCAGTGTTCGGAGCCTGGGGTACTTTCGTTATGATTGTAGCAAACATTCACAAATCCCGCGACTATTGTCAGCATAATCTGGATTAGCTTAACCAATCCGTTGCTATAGCTTTGTAGAGTGATGTGTTTACTTTGCATATTACTATCACCTCGTGGTATTCCTTCTTACTCCAGTACTGTATGACATTCAAACAGTTGTGGTAAATTCGAATGAAACCCCATAATCTCATTGATGAAGATCAGCAGTGAGTGTATGATATCACAAAGACGGCTACAGTGCGGTCCCACGCCTCCGCACTTGTGTTTGAGGCGTGGAGCTGTGGCTAACAGGTAGAGTCAAGCACCTCTCGCACCCGGCAAACACGGCTACCAACTTCACAAAGCGAAAATGAAACTGCGGCAGCCAGCTGATAGGCATCTGCGTCCACGCACAAAGCCGGAATCCCACACTCGACGGAATTCCTACAAGTCCTCCATCACAGTTCGCTGATTAGAAGCAGTAGGGTATTAACAGCTCAACCTGCTGAATTTCACTGTCCTGGGAAACACCATCCTGTGAACACTGTCACATTAGTATATACCAATAATTAATATCTCAGATTCATATGTAATCCACTCAAGCAAAATCACATACTTCTAAAAAATAAAACTCTTAACGCTGTATTAATATTGGAGTTCGGTGGGGATGGGCTGATTTTTATTAAAATTATTGAATTATGATTATTTCTGTTTACAAGAATCTCAACACCTGCCAGTTACAAGAAAACTGACATTATTTATTTTAATATATTTTTCTCGGGCTTCCAGCTGTGTTAAGATGTCACATTTGTGGGACGTATCGAAGGCGTCCTTCTCTGCCTTCATTCTCAACCAAATGTCAATGATTAACTGTTTGTTTATTCAGCCGCTGCTACGGAAACGGTGGAAGACAAAAACCAACACAACGCGATTACGTCATCCGCTCTTCTGCTCGTTACCGACGCGAAACTGTTTTAGACTTTTAATAGCCGGGTTCCAGGCTGCACTGAGTTGATAACCAGTGTCCCTGTTGACTAACAAATCAGTTGATCTTATTTCTACAACCTCTGTAATAACGCTGGCCCAAAAATATTTATTTTTTTCTGTTGGCAATTACACTGCTAGGCATATTTACAATTACCATTATCACAAAATCAATGCAAGATATCGAACACAATTAAAGCAAACAGTGACTGAATTTAACGTTGCTATGATTCAGAAATTATCAAATTAAATTAACTATTAAAGTTAACCAAATATGCATGATATGTCGTGATAACAAACATCAGCAATTAGACAATATGCACATGAACATGAAAATTAATCTCGGGTGCCGTTAATACAAGAAAAAATTATGAAATTTGTGATAAGCAATTGACCTTCACAACCCATAATATTCTGCCAAATATGCCGACTAGCTCAAAATGATTCTGCTTGATAGCAGAGGTCTTTATCTCAACTCACTTACGGGTCTGTCACAGTCTCAAGAACCAAACGAAGCATGACCTGGCGTGAACACATTACCATCTCGTAGACTGCGTCAATGATGGTTACCGCACAGCCTGTCACTGTGCGATATCGATCCTGCGATCAGCCGGGTACGATCGTCCTGCTTGGCCGACAAGGATCACCAGTCAGCCGTGATAGTACGGTAACTGTACGACTCCTTCCAGGGTCGAACCGTTTACCACAGTCCGCGTACCAGACCAGAATGCCTCCTTCCCCAAAGGAAAGCCCTGCTTTAACTCCAACGTTACATTTCAATGGTGGAACAAGCTATGCTGAAGTCACTGCAATTTGCGAACGTCGCGCACCAGGTCCGGGGGAAGCCATGTGGCCTTCAAAGTTCGGGACTCCACCCCGAGGTGCAATGCCCCTGTCCTCTGAGCGGCCGTAACGGTACAAGGTAGCTACCCCACTGTCTGTTCGACGTCGCTCAGGCGGGAAGTTTGGCGTCAAGCAACGGGAGTTTGCCTCGTGGCCTTCAAACCCTCGTTCTAATCAGAATTGTTTCACTGGAATATTTGCATCGGCTCCTCTCAAATATAAGTAACCTTGCATATTAATAAAAACAGTTAACAATTTGGGCTGCCCGAGATCAGTATAACTAATCTAATTTACGACGTGAATAAATTAATGTAACAAAAAGTAATCAGAATAATACAAAAAACTGAGTGTGACGAAAAGCGTCATACTACAACGCTAATGCTTTGATTCTGCTTATACTTTAAGATGCACAGTTGAAGCACCTGCTGAGTGTTGCACGTTTGTCGGTCGTGCTTGGTTGTATCAAAGGAGCTCCGGGAATTCCTCTGGTCTACCCCGGTAGCTCGCGCGACCAATTACATAAGTATTTTTGACATACCATTTTTTCTACTTATAGCATTTTTTTTTCGACATTTCTAATGAAAATAATATTATATTAATGATTTATATTTGTTTTAAAGTACGTACACATTTAAAATAATAGTATAATTTATTTAATTTCTAAAAAAATGTTGTATAGACGTGCGGCTCAAATAGAACCGTGGATGGAGGAGACTAATATGAAATTCTTGACGACTTTATGAGCTCTGATGATCATGAAGAATATCTAGAAGAGCAAGACCATCAGTCTGAGTCAGCAGCAGCCCATCATCCTCAGAACCGAAGCGGAGGATTTCTGTGCGCCGCTGCCATGACTGGGGAAGAGAACGTGATAGAAGCAGTAGAAAAATGTGTAATCGGTGTAAAAAAGTTATTTGGCCAGGTTATTCCAAAATCACTTTTGTCAGCTCAAAAAAACAGTAATTAGTTTAGAAACATTTTAAAAAAATATCGGCGTGAAATCTAAATATTTGATTTTTATTACAAGTAAGAATTTCTGTTCTTCTTAAATTGAAGACAAAGAAGATGCAAGTGTATTTTTTCATTACTTTTAATAAAAGATATTTTAATTAGCATTAAATTTAGTAAAAGATTTATAAAAATAAATATATCTTTTTTTAATTTGAAAATGGCATGCACATGTAACTCATGTAACCATTTATGTTACGTTTCAAAACGTGACCTCTGTTGGGTTAAACAGTATCAACTACGAGATGAGATTTCCATAGATAGAAATATGTGCTGAATTAAACGCGGAATGAACGTTTCTGATTGTATTTAAATGTATTTGATAGAGTATAAAAATGCATATTCAGGCAATTTTCCTAGTTTTGGTCATATTACGTTATTTATGGTTGTATGGTCATATTTTGAGGAAAAATCTGTTAATTTTTTAATAATACCGGGAATCCACTAGAAGTTATAGATGACAACAAATTATGATAATTATTCAAATATCTGTACCCCCATTATATATTGGAGGGAAAACAAACAATCGTCACTGAATTGGTCAGAATTCGCCAGTCAAGAATTAAAGTTATACATTATTTTCCCTTTCTAATCGTTAATGTTCCGCCCTCCTTTTATTCTCGACAATGCAGCAGCAGCATGCCTTTGTCTATCTGCGTCAATCATTGTCACTAATACTTTTTTAAAAATAATTATCAGTGTAAAATCTGCAGTGGATCGGTACCACCATGCTGAAAACAAAATTTTCTGGTGCGAAGTTACAGATTATCGTGAAGGAATTTGGAGAGGTGTATTTTGATACACACGAAAAAGTTCTATAAATTGTGTAAAATTAAAGTGACGCCAACAAAACTATTTAACTTCCTAATGGTGCAATGAGTGCACGGAACCAAATTATGCTGACTACTTGTAAACGACACTACCATATAAAATAAATAAGGTATAATTGAACATGTTTTGATGTACAGTAAATTTAAATGTTTGGTCATATTTCGTAATTTTTAGGAGATATTTATTCGTTTTAAGGTCATATTTGGGTGCATAGTTTTCTATTTTTTTGGTCATGAAGATTCGGCACCCGGTGATCACTGTCACATTACTACATATCAAGGCCCTTCTGCCTCGTATATTTGTGAATTTATATCTCAGAAACTCAAAGAATTTTAGTATCGATTACGAAATGAGATTTCAATACATCGAAGTAGTATGTGTAGGTGGTGAATCGCAGACAAATTCCTGTCGGTTGGTGGTAAGATGACATTGTGTTATTTGTACTTGGTGACTGATAAACATTAATTAAATCAATTTTAACCATACGCCTGTGGTGGCCGTATTACTTAAGACGAAGTCCCGATAGCCTAACCACAGGACAATCTAATAAATAGTGAAAATCATTCTGTGACTGTAACAAAAATAATACCCCGACAACTTATCACGTCGACAAATTATTTAGATATATAGGGTGCTGGGTCGCAAACGCGTACTTTCGGAGTTAATAACAATTCCGCAATGTGACGCCCGTCTACGGCAATGCATGCCTCAGCCCTTCAGCGTAAGGAATCACACACTCTTTGGAAATGGCCATGTTGGTCCTGTGCGTGATGGCACGCGCTGAAGATGTTCCCCGAACCGAGGAAAAAGTTTAGCTTAGATTCATTGTGATTACATATCTTTTCTCCATATTATGTTTCTAAAGTAGAAAATTAAAAAAAAAGGAAAGAACTGTCAGGAAATGGGATGAAACTGCGTTTTTTTTTTTTTTTTTTTTTTTTTTTTTTTTTTTTTTTTTTTTTTTTTAATTCTTAGAGTGACGCATATCAGAAACCTGATAGACATGATGTTGAATCGAACCCACATGCATCCGAATGCCAGTCCAAATGCAATCACCGACGAGGCACAGTAACGTTAGGAGCTAATGAAATACTAAACCCGATACTTATTAACAAATTTCCAACACTCTTAACGGCGCCTGTAAAACTCAAAGGAGCGTAAGTTCTAGGAGTCTAGTGAAGCAGTACTTGCAGGCCCTTAAACACATTCAGTGTTTCTGCGTGCCTCGTGCGGTGGAGTTTTGAATCGAATGCCTTCGTCACAGAGAGTCAGGGCCACTTGTTGCCCGGGGCCTATTAGCAGTCGGTTCTGCCGGAACGAGATGTAATCCCTTAAGCAGACAACTTTTCTGCAGAACCTTCGCTAATGAGACTGGAGGACCCGTCTGTTGCCACGCATGCGATTCCACCAGAGACAACATAATGTTTCCACCGCTCCTCTCCATAGAAATTAGCGCGCACCACACAAAGAAAGTGAGACCAGGCATCCTTATTAGCCGCTCTCATGAAGATTGTGAGATAGCTACAAGAAAACTAATAAATTCAGAACTGATATATGTTAATATACAACTTGGACGGCGTCAGCATAATGATATTAATAATTATATCCCGCGCGGAACCATTAAATACTGGTGGGATTGTTGACGTTGACTGTTGGCGTTGATTGTTGGCGGGTCAGAAAGAGAGGTTATTCACAAGTTCCGACGTAATCTCATTTTCAGGCTTCTCTTAATTGAAATCCAGCATCTTTTTTTAATAGAATGTCCGATAAACGAATTTCGACAGCTTCCGAAAAAATGCTGTCCCACTAACCTATCGTACGTGCGAGAATTTCTGTTGCTTAAAATTCGAAGCCGTGTCCCGTGTGGTGTCGCGAAAACTGCACCCATTGAAAACTGCAGCCAGTGAAATTTGCGACCAGAACACGGTCTCAACATTGCTGTAGCGGTTTGAGTTTTTGAATTTCGTGTTTATTATTGAATAGGCTCTAACTGATCGTGTTGACAGCAACCTCGTCCGGGGCTCTGAGGGGATTGCTACGTTTGTAGCCTATGTTTTAGAACAGCTGTTAACGTTACAAATGTTTTATAGTATATAGTTGTTATTAAAACATAAGATTTATTCTGCCTTAAAAGACGTAGAAAAGAAGTGTCATAGCGAGCCCTATATTTATAGAATCGTAGTAGATTTCATGCAAAATCTCCCTTTCCCTGACATTACCAGTGCAGGAAATATTCTACTATCGGCAGTTGTGAGTAAACTGTTTTTGCATTTATGACTTGAAAACCAAAACAAGCAAAATCAATACCTACCATGATGGCATTAGGGGGCATCCACAAATTACGTGAGGTGTTTTTTCCGGATTTCTGGACCCCCCCTCCCCCCTGGTGAGATTTCGTGAGATTTCGTGAGATCTGGCTGGACCCCCCCCCCCTCTGGTGAGATCTGGTCCGTGAACTTTTTTGACGAAATACCCTCCAAAAATCGACTTTGGCGCAAATTGTAGACCTTTTTTTTGGCTCTACTGTCCCCAATTTTTTGCAAAATCTCACGTGAGATTTCCGTAGACCCCCCCCCTCCCCCCTGGTGAGATCTGGTGAGATTTCGCCGGACCCCCCCTCCCCCATTTCACCTCACGTAATTTATGGATGTCCCCTTACGAAAAAAGGAGGGGATGAGGTCTCCTCTTTCTGTAATCACTTCATAGCACATTTCATCCCCCAAAATGTAGGTTTTTGTGGGAGACAATGACATCATCCTAGAGTTTAACAAGTGGTGACCCAAGCCCTTTAAAAAGTATGTGCTCCCAAGTGAAGCTCGAAAACAAAATACGTGGTTTTCCCCACACACCGTCAGTCGTCTTGATGGCATAATGGACGAAACTGATGGATATTGGACTGACCGGATATCCAAATAATCTTGTCAGTCCACGTCATCCACATCAATTTCCCCATACAAGTAGATGCTACGATAATGGAGTGACATCGCTCCATTTGGACGGACGGAGTGATCGTGTGGCCCGTCGGCCAGCCCGATATGGTTAGTACCGCACTGGAGTCTCCGAACAGTGTTGCACATCAGCAAAAAATTCAACTTTCAGTAACGATTGCGAAAAAATTCTAAGAAATAATACTTAACTTGCGAAACAAGGTGATGTGTTTTTTAATTCGAAACATTTGCGTGTCTATTTTTTTAAATAGAAACCAGCATTGCTGTTTCGGCTGTATATTGTAAAATGTTGTCGCTGACTAGCTTCCGTTCTATTTGTTACCGTAAAAACTTCCAGGCCACGATTTAGTGAGACCAGGTCGGGTCGCCTAAAGATGCCTTTAGAGTGACTACGAGTTGCAGGTAGGCCTTGACACAAAGGGAACAGTGGCCGCAGGTTTTAGGTTGGCCGCAAATTTCTTTTTTTTTTCTTTTTTTTTTTATCGTTGCCTCAATGGCGTTATGTAGCCCCGCTACTGTCTGTAGCTTTATATACTGTATCATATTGGTTGGTTTTGGGATCATAATATACACGTTAGGGAAAAACCCGGCTTTGGTCATTACATAATGACCTTAGAGGGAAACCCTTGCTTCTTCTTATCGCCTGGTGGGGATGAGCGTAGTTAACAACTGCGTGAGCAGTTGTACGACCATCCCTAGTTGATTTTCTTGTGGCCGGCATTGACAACGGTTGTTATGTAGATGCTCATCGTGTCTGGTCAGGTGGTTATGATTGGTCAGGTGGTCGTGGATGGTCTTATCCTTCGTCGATCTTGGTCGCGTCGTGATCTTCTCTGTGCTGGTGTGGGGGCGGCTCCTGTTGATGGCCGCTTGCAGCTTCCTCCTCAGTGGGCAGCCACCGTAGCTGGCCGCATGATCCATGGCACAGTTGGCGCAAGTTGGTGTCGCTTCGCGCGGTCTGGTGCACACCAACACGCTGTGATTTTTCCCGCAGCGAACGCACCGAACTTGGTCGCAGTTTCCACATATTCGTCCGTGTTGATGCCAACAATCAACGCCAGCAATACCGCCACTATTTAACGGTGCCGCACGATATATAAGCAACCCCATCACCCAAAATTGAAATGGAAAGTGATGCGTTAAAACACAAAAACTTCCCCACACCCTGGGGACAAATGTTTTTCCCAGCTATTTGGTGTGACTGTGACTGACAGGCAGCAGTCACTTGACAGTGGCGGCAGAGTATATGACCGCCAAAACGCTGTGCTATACAATCGTCCTCAATCGGCTTGTTTCAAGTGAAAATATCATCTAAAAGTAGTACTATTAGTATCAACAATCAAATTTCGGGGAGGGGGGCGATGATGTCAGACGTCACATTCAATCACATCCCAGATTTGTTCGATCGGGTTCCGATCTAACGAGTTGGGGGCCAGCACATCAATTGCAACTCGCCACTGTGTACGCCGAACCACTCCATCAAACTCCTGGCCTTGTGACATGGCGCATTAACTTGTTGAAAAATTGTCACTGCCGTTTGGAAACATGGTCATCATGAAGGGTTTACATGGTATGCAATCAATGTACGATACTTATTGGCCGTCATGGTGCTTTGCACGAGCTCCACTAGACCCATGATTTTCCATGTGAATGTTTCCCAGACCATAACTGAGCCGCCGCCAGCTTGTCTCCGTCCCGCAGTACAGGTATCAAGAAGCTGTTCCCCTGGAAAACGACGGATTCGCACCCTCCCATCGGCATGATGAAGAGGCTATCGGAATTCATCAGACCATACAACGTTTTGCTATGGCGCCAACATCCAGTGAGGATGGTGACGTGCCCATTTCAGTGGTAGTTGCCGATGTCGTGGTGTTAACATTGGCACATGCATGGGTCGTCGGCTGCGGAGGCCCAGCTTTTGGAGTGTTCGGTGCACTGTGTGTTCAGACATACTTGTACCCTGCCCAGCATTAAAGTCTGATGTTAGGACAGCCACAGTTCGCCACCTGTCCTGTTTTATCAGTCTGTCCATCCTATGACGTCCGACATTTGTAATCAGGCGTGGCTATCCAACTCCTCGACGTTTAGACGGGGTTTAACCTTGGTTTCGCCACTTGCTGAAGACTCTCATCGCAGCATTCCTTGAATACCCGACAAGTCGTGCAGTTTCCGAAATGCTCGTCCAGAGCCTCCGGGCAATCACAATCTGTCCTCGGTCAAACGCCTTCCGCATTCTAAACACTGATAGCACGCTCACTGATACTACATGCACCGTGCGTGTGTCTGACTAGCAGTCATTCCTTGTCAGGTGACGATTCTATCACCTGGACGGGTTTATATCGATTTAATATAATTTAATTTAATTGCAATGGAGCACACGCTCCGGTGGCAATTTCCCTACACACCCAACTTCCCGCTATTCTTCACTCACCTACATTTGCCCTGTACAAATTTTAACTTTAAATTCTTTTAACGTTTTCGGTAGGTTATTCATCATTCCCTTTGGTAACTCATTCCAATCCCTGACACCCTTACCTAAAAAAGAAAATCTTCCCACACCCTTGTGCCTGAAATCAAGTGCCAGCTTGTGGTCATGGTCATCTTTTCCCTTCCATGAACTACTTTTCATACCTATTGCAATATCTTTCCTTGCCTCATCGCCAGTATACGTCCTGTACACTCCCATTACCCTCCTCGTCCTCCTCCTGTCTTGCAATGAATCCCATTCCAGCTCCTTTATCATATCTGTCACTGATTGCATTCTGCGATAATTTCCAGAAACAAATCTAGCAGCCCTTCTTTGCACCTTCTCCAACTCCTGTATTTGATATTCAAAATGTGGGTCCCATACTACACTACCATGGGTTCTGGCTGATAAGTGTTTAAGAAGAACACGGCGGCGTTATTTAGGTGATGAGATATATAATAGAAGAAACATTAACTGAAGTATCGAAGTAGTCCAGAGCATTTTTGCCTAAGACGGTTGCGTCCGCATAAAGAAGTTTTTTTTATGGTTAAAAATTATTAAAACATATTTGAGGAATTCGATGGCACAACCCTTACTATTCTTTGGATTGAAAATGGCGTAGATTTTTGTGCTTTAATTAAATATTAGGATAAGCTGCAAACATTTTTAAATCCCTGTGTGTATCTTTCAAGGCATTTATGTTATTCAGTTAAATTTCACGTCTTATGGTATAACAGGCTAAGTAAAGAAAAGAGTAACAATAATAATTATTCTGTGAAAAGAAATTGGTAGCTAGGGTAACGTTGATAAAAGGAGAGGATAGATATAAGATCGGACGAGCGTGATAAAGGGGTTTGTGTGTTCGCTTTGAACTTTAAAAGTTGCTGCTAACAAAGGACTTGTATCTCTTCGGATATTTAAGTATTTTATAACATGCTAATAAAAGAGGATTAAGTCGTATAAGTTTTACTATTTATTTGATCTATGAAAGAAGAAACTAATAAGCATTAAGCTGAAAGTTCACTCATTCACGAGTTCAAAAGATCCTGTATCCGAGCTACGACACAAAAAGAAAAATATATAAAACTACAGCATTAAAAAGGGATATAATTATAGAAAATACGACGACAGGTATTATATAAACTACGATAGTCTTTATGTTAACTTTTAGTAACACTTCTAATATAATATTTTAAAACTCAAAATTTATTTATTTATGAATTTTGGATTTCATCAAATATACCTTCTTTCGATTCAAATACTTTCACTAAGGACCAGGGCCTCGCAAATATCTGCCGCCCCGGGCCTCGCAATGGCTAAAGCCGCCGCTGGTGGTAAGGATTGCTTGGAACATTTAGTTGGAGCCCTTCTACTAGCGTGAATGGGTGAGCGCGTCCTACGATAGTTCTAAATGTATGTACTATAAGTCGCACGAAGAATAGTCCGATTTACTTTACATGAAAGTTGAAAAATGTAAATTCGTCGCTTAGGCAATAACATCGTTCAGTTCATTGTCACTTTGTTGTTAGCTAATGATTTTTAAAGTTTAAAAAATATGAAGTCATTGCCACTCTCAACAACAGAGCTCTATTTTCAATCACAATTCTTACTTCTCGTCCGTTAGCAGTGCTCAACCGGTCCGATTTAGGGACTGTTTTACCGAGCAGTAAGTCATTATTCCATATGTATTTTAAGAGGATTACATGATGTCGGGATATCCTTTGGATCTTTAATGAAGTGGCATCCCATTGTCTTCTGGTTCCTCATTTCTGATACCACTACTTTCAGGGGCCGTTTCCAACCCCAAGGGCAAGAGGGTGCTCTACAACGCTGTCCGATCTTCTGTAATGGATTGGCAGGATTTTAAACCTCAGTAGCATAACATGTTCAACCGAAGTAACTTTCTAATGTTCTTGAGTCAGATAACATAATTCCTTTGAGATGCAGCATGTGGCAAGGCTAGTGGACACCCATGGAGTGCGAAAACCCTCTCCCACCTTGCCTTCTATAAAGTACTTAGTAAGACTCAACGAACCAATTATGGGCTAGCTACTTGTTAGACATGTGATGAATAGCAAATGGTAGCTAGTTTCCCCTCTCCAGGCCTACAGCCACACAGCACAGTTTTAAACGGACGTTGTGGGAGTTCGTCTCTCGATATGATCACAACAACAACTGGAATCCATGCACGTGTACCAGGTACTGGATAAATTGCATTCTATTACCCTCTGCCGACTGGGGAAGATACTTCGAAAGGATAGATTTTCATTAGTGTTATTACTGAATCGATTCAGAGCTATTTTCATACTGTAGTTCATGATTTCTCACGTGTTTGTATATGTATCCAATTCCAGTGAATTTATTAAAGTTACTTAATCTTTCCCCTGCTATCGCATTCGTTAACGTTCATTTACTAGTTATAAGTAAGAGTAGGAGCGTATTACCTTCTATCACAGGGTTACATACACTGATCAGCCAAAACATTATGACCACCAGCTTATTAGTGTGTTGGTCCATCTTTGGAGCACAATACAGCAGAATGGATTCCAAAAGTCCTTGTTAGGTTTTCGGAGTTGTCTGGCACCAGATGGCAGGAGAGTGCCGCGGACCACTCCACGCTCTTCAACCTCCTTAAGCCGCGTTCCCACGACGTCTTGTAACGAAGGCGGGACGGGACGGGACCTCATTAGCCGAAGTGTAGGAACGAGCGCGCACCGCAGGTTAGCCCTCGCTTACCTCGCCACCATCTCCCCATCAGTGTTGTTTGGCACAGAGCACTTTACAGCAACGGAAGGGGTGGGCACCGCTGTTGCAAAACCGATTGCAACAGTGCTCCACCAAGCACGCCTGTGATGTTTACCGACACAGAGTGGGTAGCTGCGTCACATCCCAGCTAACAGAGGCGGCCCTGTTCCCATGACGTGTTGCTTAGTATTCGTCCCGTCCCGTCCCGCCTTCGTTTTAAGACGTCGTGGGAACGCGGCTTTAGGAGGCCATTGGCAAGCAGTGGGTGACTCCTTATACGAGGAATCATTCAGTCTCCAGAGACTCGTCCGTGCAAACTGGTAACATCACTCGAAGCATTGATATTTGGTTGAAGAGACTAACATAGTCTTTCTCATAATCTAACATCCATAAAATCTATGTGACTCCACTGAAATAGACACACTATGCGTTGGTGACTTTCTCACCGAAACAGTTTTTTTTTTTTTTCTTACTTATTGCTTTTCGCCTCGTCGACGGCTAAGGTCATTAGAGGTGGGATGGGACAGGGAACAAGGAACGGGAAGGAATTCGGCCATGGCCTATTTGAAGGAAGCATCCCAACACTCGCCTGAAGTGATTTTGGGAAACCATGGAAAACCCAAATCTGGATGCCCGGACGGGGATTCGAACCCGCGTCCTCCAGAATGCGAGGCCAGAACGATAACCGTTCACCCACCACGCTCGGTCCATCGAAACAGCCGTGGCGCTCTGCTAGATGGCCGGTGGAGGTATTTATTAAAGTGCTCATGATCACTTACGACGAAAATTAGTGACAAGTATGTACACTAAGCATCTAAGACAACGACTTCTTCTGCAAAGGATTTCAGGCGGGTCGGTTACCCAGCCGTTTCATTGCGAACCCTCGATGTAGCCGGACCTGATATCTTATTGCCTAAAACACTGGTTTCACATATTTAGAATCGACAGTTTTCTATGTAGACCAAGAGACTGGGTAATTTTAATTGTGTCGTCTTTGTCTTTTGTTGTTTTTCACTTCGAAAATCGTAAACGCGTAGCATTGACACTAATACGCGCAGGGATAATTTGAATTTGAAACGATCGATCTGGCTGTATGACTTAGTAGCCCAAATGAATTTAAAAAAAGTAACTTTAATATGCCGAATAGAACTTGCGAAATAAATGATTTAAAAAAATAATAATTACATAAATTAACTTAAAAGCTGACCCGGCAGACGTTGTCCTGTCCAAATTTAAATTAATTCGTTCGT
Source organism: Vandiemenella viatica (assembly GCA_031002005.1). Classification (NCBI taxonomy): domain Eukaryota; kingdom Metazoa; phylum Arthropoda; class Insecta; order Orthoptera; family Morabidae; genus Vandiemenella; species Vandiemenella viatica. The sequence goes on from JARYHS010011408.1 coordinate 190,388,371, forward strand.
GGTCGTTTTGTGAATAGCTATGGAAATGTGTAAACAAAGTAAAAATGAGAAATTAAATAATATCTGAGTGATCATTGTTTTTATTAATAATTGTGTCCACGGATATTCAGACTGAGGGGGTGTACATTCAGAAGCATGGCAATGGTAAATTTTATGAATTCTATCGGTATTACGCCGCTGAAATGCTGGAAATGTGTGATGTGCCTGGAACGTGATTTGACATGGAACCATGTGATTTAAAAAAAAAAAAAAATTCAATTACGTTATTTCCATCCCAAAAGCGTAAGTAAAAAAAAAAAAAAAAAGAATTACGCATACACATCCTTCGAATCGTGATTTATGGTCTAAAGTTCATCCAAAAATCCCTTAGGAAAAATCTTTTTTTCTCAAATTTTCCCGGCAATTTTTCCTTTTCTAAAGACCTTATTCGTCCTATTACGAAGATTAAAAAAAAAAGTAGCCAAATCAATCTATAGAAAAAAAAATGCTGTCAGTTTTTTTCAGAATTTTCCGTGCAATTTTTCAAATTTTCTTTGTATAAAAACCTTATTCGTACTATTATGAATTTTTAAAAAAATAACAAAGTTGGTCCATGGAAGAAGTTTTTTCGCAAATTCTCCACTTTTGCGAGCAATTTTTGCAAACTTTCTTTCTCCAAAATCCTTATTCGAACTATGACGAACATTTTTATGAAAAAAATAACCACATCGGTCCTGCAGTTCTCAAGTTATGCGATTACCAACAAACAGCAGTTCATTATTATTTCTATAGATCGGTGAAAGTTGTAAAAATGTGAAAACCTTCTCATTTGCGATCTCTTTGCCTCTTTGCTGTTGTGGACGGTTACGTTTTCAATTATCTCTTTCCAGTCGGAAAATAATTGAGGGTGTAGATGTCAGATGAAACGCGGAGTATAATTAAATGTTTATCTGTAATACAATTACTGATTAATCGCGATTATTGCTGGCACTAATAATTAATTTCATCTGTTTGTGTTTTGCTGTGAATCACTTTATTTTCCAGTTAAGTAGCCTTTCAAAAGACTTTGCGTCTGCAATGGAAAGGCCTTTGCATTCACGCCACCTGTAATACCGCGATGTGAAAAACTAAGTACATTATTATCATCCGCTACAAAGGCGCTGAGAGTACGCCGAATATTTTCAGTACAATTCTGTCACAAATTACAAACGCCACATAAATGTAAAATTAGCAACGGCGCTTACTTTACGTCAGAATATTTTCGTAAGGCAATTATGATAATTTAATATTTCAGATTTAAATCGGAAAGTTATTTTTTTAAATCCGATAAACCGCAGTAATCCCATTGGTCGATGCACTGTGAGGGAGGAATGTACTTTCATTTATTAAAAATACGTTTCTATTTCGGAATTAATTAGCCGGACCGATAAACTTTTTTCAGGTTACAAATCCGCTGACTGAATCGGCTGTATGGAATGGAATTTAAATAGACATTAAAATATTTCTGTTACATTTGCCGTATATCTTGTACGACTGCATCTTTCACCCAATACTATAATATCAATATATTACAGAAATAAACCCTTGGCTGTTATACATATTGGACCGAACGTAGTGGGTGAGCGGTTAACGATCTGTCCTAGCATTCGAGAGGGTGGCGGTTCGAATCCCCGATCGGGCATCCAGATTTTGGTTTCCCCAAATCACTCCAGGTGAATGCCGGAATTCTTCCTCCAAAAGGTCATGGCCTAATTTTTTTCCCGTTCCTTGTCCCCAGGACCCATCCCGCCTGTAATGACCTTGACAAGGCGTAAAAAAAAAAGGTTGTTTGAAAATATTTACGTAGATCTGATAGCGTAGTGATTGGGAAGAACTGATTTTACTACATCAAAAGCTCATTCCATTGTTATAAAAAAGAGATTTTTTAAAATTGTTTTCTTATTTTTAACAAGGAAGAAGAATGAACTTCATTTCTAATTTTATAACTCATTTCGACATACGTCATTATACGTGAAGTTTGGGAATAAACTAAAATCGAAGAGCCAAAGAAGGATAGCAAACACATAACTAAAAGGGTAGGAGGTAACTGGTTAAAGAGTTTATTTTCAAACTCCGGGTCCCGAGTTCAAATCACGGTGAGCTACATAATTTGGAAGAGTCTAATTTCCTTTTCTCGAATACCACGTTAGACTGTAGATTCAGCCACAACATGGTGTAATGCGCTACAAATCAAAACTTTGTCACCAGGTCGCAAGTTCATACGAATTCACTTTTTATTAAAATCATTTTATGATAATATTTACAACCCGTCCTTTCTACTGTATTTTAACACATGTCGATTTTTCATTCCCTCCAAAGACCAAGATCTGGCTGCATTATTTCTACGTCCACCTGTTATTTGATTGAAATGCAATTTTTATGTATAAATATTAGTAGCACAATACGATTCTACCGGGTTGTCTATTAAAATACGGCGGCAAGAAAAAAAAATGGTTCTTTTTTTTTAAAATTATAATTCATTTCAAATAGAGACATGAAAAGAACTTAAAAAGTTTGGTTTGCCTACGTAAAAGTGGTCGCAAGTAGGGATTGCCAGCTGTTAAAGATATGTAAGAGCCAGAGAGAGTTATCGCACCACACCAGCTGAAAGATAGGTGTGGTGTGATAACTTTAACAGCTGGCAAGCCGTACTTGAGGCCACTTTTACGTAGGCAAACCAAACTTTTTAAGTTCTTTATCGTCTCTCTTTGAAAATAATTATAATTTATTTAAGAAAAAAAATAAAAGAAATTTTTTTTTTTTAAATTAAATAAAAAATACTTGCAGCCATAATTTGATAAGCAACCCGCCAGAATGGTATTCTGCACCGAATAATTATATATAAAAATAGCATTTCAATAAAAAAAACAGGTGGACGTAGAAATCATGCAATTCGATCATAGGCTACCGGATTATCATAACAAATGGAAGCCGACCTGAAGAATAGATCATAAATATTGATGCCACTTGTTTCTGTGTAACTTTATAGTATTACTGTCGTAATTACTGCTACAGCTTAAGAGACACGTCAAGGTAACTGCTAATCAGTCTTACGTGAGAGTTGCTCACCCCAGTGTCAGTGGTCATCTATAAATTACGTCACACATTAAGAGGGTGGGAGGGGATTCGACAAAGTATGACGTCATATGGCAAGGGGGGTGACGAGTCATAAGCTTCGTGTATAATTTGTATGACTTTTTGGCACGTGGCAGCCACGCGAGTTCACGCTCGCTGTATCTACGGTGTCGCACGTCGGCCACCTTTGACATACACCGAAAGGCCAACACCGCCTTTCAGACATTCACAAAATATCACATACTGATTTAAATGATGGTGTGTCATATGCTTGTGTTGATTACTGGCTTTGAATGATGAAAAATATAGACCACAATCTCAAAAGAGGCAACAATAGGTTTTGCGAGGTTATTAGAGGCGGAATGGAATTGGGGCAAGGAACTTGAAGGAATTCGGCCATGGCCTTTTTGAAGGAAGTATCCCAGCATTCGCCTGGAGTGATTTGGGGAAACCATGGAAAACCCAAATCTGGATGCCCGGACGGGGATTCGAACCGGCGTCCTCCCGAATGCGAGGCCAGAACGTTAGCCGTTCTCCCACGACGTTCGGTCGAAAATCCGTCCTAAAAAAAATTGCAACTAGACGTCACACGGAAGTTCTTTGTTTGTTAAACAATGACGATGCTACATCGTTAGATGAAGATGATGTTGACACATAGAATGTTCTTAACACTATCCGAATCGAGAACGAAGTGACTGCTATGCCAGTCACAAATATTAAGATATGGGTTCAGAATCCATGGACATAAGGTGATTAAATTTTGTATCGTTCATTTGATTTGCGATGTATGGTCAATTTTGTAAAGTATTTGATTTATTGTTTATTTTATTTTTTTAAATTTTACATTGAAACATGTAAATAATTCTGAAAGTGCTGTTTTAATTTAATAATTTCTAAATTTTAATTACGCAAAATATGTGGCGTCACACCAGGGAAAGGGGGGGGGGTCGAGTTTTCACACAAATGTTAGGGGGGGGAGACCTACGAAAATTATGAAATTGGTGTGACGTACTTTATGGATGGCCCCTTATGTGGCGGCACACGTGATAGCACCTCACTGCTGTGTTGTATCGGGAACGACTCAATGAGTAATCAGGGCGGCAGCCGCGAGCCGATACCGCAGAGGTTTTGTGAGCGAGACCCTCGACCATCAATCTTTACGGCCATTCTCCCATCAATCATTCGCCTCCAGTTTCCTCCTCTTTCGTCTCAAGTTACAGGCATTCATTTCTCATTTCTACTATGTCTTCATAAGTTACCTCATCACATCGATTCACTTCATGTTCATCCTTAATAGATATTTAAAGGGTCACGGATTGCATCGATTACTCGAATTTCGAATCAAACCTTCCTTACAACCGCAGAACATACACAGGATTCAAATTTAATTTCATTTGTGATGGAGCGCACACGATCCGGTGGAAATTTCCCCACTCCCCCCCTCCCCTTTTTCTCACATCTCGATTTTTTACCACCCATCTTCTTTGGCTTTTTTGCCTTTCATGTTTTTGTGAAATTAATATACAAGCCATCATATTATTTGTTTTCTTATTATTTCTATTCATTGCAGGTAATTAATAGTTATCAGACATAGCATCATATTTCAATGTATTTTTCTCTTTTTTGGTGGGTCATTATTTGCGCTGTTTTATAGTTAATCGACTCAAAGGTGGATTAGATAAGGGAGAAAAGTGGTTGGGAAGAACGGGAAGGATATTGGTCATGATCTTTACCGTTCACCAGCAATGATTCCGGGAAACCAAAATCTGATTAGTTGTGCCAGGAATCGAATGGTTTAGTTTTTATTAACTGCCAGAACTCACAACGATTATCGGTAGTAAGAAAGGCAATGAATATTTCAATCTCTTCTCTTTTTTCCCTTTAGGTTTTACTGTTTACCTACGTCAACTTCTTTAGACGTGGAAAACGACTGGCTGATATAAACGGGAAGCAATTCGCCATGTCCTTTTGAACCAAACATCCCGGCTTTCACGTTGAGAGATTTCGAGAAACCATGAAAAATCCAAATCTGGATGGCAGACTCGATAACTAACAAAAATTAACTAAAATCATATACATTATTTTTAAAATGTCACAAGCCAATATCTGCCTCCATACCTAACCGACACCAATAAATCAAGTATTATTTTAAAGATTAGGAATCCGCTTTAGTCGCATCATATTTTAAGAAATTAATTTTTGCAAATTCGACCCTTAAGTGGGCAAAAATGTTAATATTTCTACAATGCGTTTTTTGTGTGTCACAACCCATTTATCTCCCTAACTTAGATCGAAAAATGAAGTATTATTTTAAAGATTAAGGTCTTCCCTTGGTGACATCATATATTAAGGACGGAATTTTCGAAACTCGACACTTAACGGGCAAAAGTATCAATATTTCTACAACGCATTTTTGTAACGAACCATTTATCTCCCTTGATACCTAAATGAAATCGATAAATGAGGTATCATTTCAATGATTAAGATTTCCACTTAGGCAACATCATAAATTAAGAAAGAAATATTTCGGAATTTGACCCTTCAAGGACAAAAGTAATAACTGTGAAAGTCGCGCATATGAGACAGTTCAGAATCAAGCCGCTAGATAGCAGCAGTGAATATCACAGAGATATTAGTAAACTGCTTCATTGGCCTCGACAAGGATTGAGTGCGTTACCGATACATAGCAGCACCATATATCAGAGATTTCAATAAACCGCTTGTTTTTTTGTAGCCTACTATAAGTAGCTTCTTCAGAATTGTTTATGTTTTTTTAATACTATTTCTATGTAAGAATTTTATTCGTGAAATTTTTCACGGTTTAAGGACACAGGATATTTATAAATGGTTGAAAATCGATTTTTATGACTTTATTAAATTCTATACTCTTTCCTTATTAATTTGATATACACATTGCAGCGTTTCAAATGAAAAAATATACCAATTAAAGTTAGGGTCATGTATGCCGCCACGCCTACTTATTTCAGTTACAGAAACCAGTATTATTTGCAAAAGAACTGTGAACTTTTTATTTCCAGCGATTATGCTTATGATATATTGTATATGCTGGTAATACTGCAGGTTTCTAGCACCTGTTGTGGACATGTGGAGAAGAGGATGGGTGCTAGATTGAGGAAGCTACAAAGAGAAATGAAAGGAAAGTTGCTGTCTGGTAGAAAATATGAAATAGGGAGAAGTAGATAATTTTGTTACCGAGCGTGGTGGGTGAGCGGTTAACACTCTGCCCTCGAATTCTGGACGTCGCAGATTCGAATCCCCGTCCGGGCATCCAGATTAGGGTTTTGCATGGTTTCCCCAAATCATCCCTTTTATCACTTATGGCCTTACGCTTCGTTGACGTCGAGGTCACAAGAGGCGCGGGATGGGACTAGAAACGGGAAGGAATTCGGCCATGGCCTTTTGATGGAAGCATCCCGGCATTCGCCTGGAGTAATTTGGGGAAACCATGAAAAACACAAATATAATGCCCGGACGGGGATTCGAATAGGCGTCCTCCCGAATGCGATGCCAGAGCTTTAACCGCTCACCCACAACGATCGGTATCCCGTCTCTAATAACCTCGACGTTACCGAGATTTATTTATTTCGTGTCCAGGACATAACATTACAAGTTGAAAAAAAATAACTTTAATTAATTAATATTAAACTATAAACACAATTAAATGGAATGTGACCAGAATTCCGCAATCTTGATGGCCTTCTCGTTTGCCCTATAAAGGTCGTCGATATTGCAGGTTTCCGGGAGATTCCTGCATATCAGAAGATGTTGTGGCTTCTGAAGCTAACCACATTCACATAGATCGTTGTCATTAGTGTACCCTCATTTTTTAATATTATATCTACATTGGGACACTTCAGTTCTTAATCTGTTTAGAGCCTTCCATATAGCATATGGCTGATTACACCCCGCAGCCGGTGCCTCTTTGATGTTCCTCCACTGTTCTTCATGCAACGAATTTCGCCATAGTTCTAGACGGCGTGCTCCAGTAGAAGATGTTATGGCTGTAGTTGATTGTACGAAGCTCTTCCTTGACTTCAGCCTTGTGGGTTGAGTTTCATGTCCAAACAAAGGGTATCTGGGGGTCTGTTTCTTGTTTCCTCTTCTCCCTGTTTTCCTACGAATGTCAGGTGGTGCTATACCCATGATTTGGTATATTTTACTAATAGGAGTTGGTTCTAGGCAACCTGTTACAATGCGACCAGTAAAGCCATAAGTAAAAAAAAAAAAAAAAAAAATTGTCATCTGATACTTTTAAGATTTGAGAACCCCTTCCAGTTGGAAACGAAGAGTGTAGTACCATTTTCGAATAGTTCTCCTATTGTAGATGTTGACGTTGCGCGTGTAGATGGATGTGTTTCGGACCTGGAACCCTGAAAGTCCAGTCGCCGATTCCGCTCCAGTGGCTACACCGTTTGTCAAGGAGAGGCGGCGAGGTCCCGCCGTAATGAACAGCCTCCGAGCAGTGCAAATAAGCGTCCAGCGTGCAGCTGCATTAATCGAATTTGCAGTCTTGTGTGCTCATGCAAATCCGGGGCCTACCGGGCGCCGAATTTGTCCCGCATTTGCCTCCGACAGCCAACAGCTACGCCGAAGAGCTACCGGGCAGTCCGGTGGTCGAGAATGGTCTCGCTGTACAGGCCCACGCTAACTAACATCGTCTAGAATGAGCTGAATAAAAACGTCGTTCCACCTCGGCATCGATTCTTTGAGGATTAACTGAAATGAAAGTGCTTATGGTTGCTCAGTGGTTACTTCTGCCTTTTATTAATTTGTCACATAAAATAACGGCCATTAACGACACAACTAAATTTTTAGCAGAACGATCAGGTAAAAAACACATGGACCTAGCTATCGAAACCCGCAAACAATAAAAAGATAAAAAAATAAAGAAAGAAAAATGACGAAGCTATATTAAAATAGGTGAATTGTAATATTAAAAGATCGATGTTCAAACTACTAACAAATCTTAAAACCTACAAAAATTGGGAGATAAAATTAAAATACAAACATTTACAAGAAAAATTATGTAAATATCAAAGTTTTTAACCCCTTGTAACACCAGTTTCAGATTTTAAATACCATAGGTACATCATGAGTCTAAATAATATTAAATGTTGTTGCATGTTTTTTTTATTTATTTTACCGTTGAACGCTTTATTTCCCGTATTTAACAGCATTACAGCACACAAATAAAAACAAAAAAACTGCTACAGACACTCTATTACACCGCCAAGTAGTCTCTCTCATAGTAGCCAGCAAAGATATTTATTCCACTAAACTTATACACATGAATAACAATATATTAATTCAAAATTCTAAACTTCAATATATATGCGTTTCAACTGAAAGAACTTTACGCTGAAATCAAATGATGAACTAATTACAAGAAATTTGGGTTGATATTGAAAGCAGAAATCAGTTAGAATTTGTTATTATTATTCTTATTTAACCATTACCGGTTTCGAGCAAAATGCTCACCATCAGATGGTTTGCATTTTTATTGTATTTAAGTATGCAGATGAAAAATGCGACCGTGCGTCCTGTAACAACAGAAAAATAGCATTTATTGAATGAGAGTAATATAATTTTTGGTTGATGTAGCAAAGATGTTTATGAACAAAACACCAAAGAGGAAATTAGGTTGATTGTTAAGTTCTACGAAAACATGACAGTGACATAATAATAACAAATTGTGACTGGTTGCTGCTTTCAATCAAGCCAAATTTGATATCACAGTCGCGGATTTCCACCAATCCTTCATGGACAAAATATCATTATAAATATTATAAAATTATTACGGTCATGAAGCAGGAGAATATCAATTTAAAAAATTAATTCAAATTACGAAAATTAAACTGCTGAGTTTGTTATATTTAGGGTTCAAAAGAACATACCGCATACATAGTGGTGACATGAGGTATAGAACACGCATAAGGAGCCTGTTGTTTAAATTGAAAGAGTATCGAATTTGATGGGCCAGCCAGATTTAAATTACACAATTCCATAACTGTTAAATAGGGAAACAGGAATGAAGGAATGACCATATTCAAAGCTCGAAGACAGGACAGTCGTATGAAAAGTAATCTCTGACGTTGATGACAATGATAAGAGAGTAACAAATTCGCAGTAAATGCATTTCAAACTTATTCAAAAAAACAAATTTACGGGTAAATAATTTCTAACCGTCTTAGGTTTTATATAATATCGGGACTCCTTTTACACTCAGAGATCCGTTCGACCTGTATTTATTTATTAACTACTCATTATTACTCATCCTTTCATTACCATCGACCGTGCATCACTACTTACATAAATATGTCACAACTCACATTATCTTTACGCAAATAATATCCGTCTCTTCCTTCACAATATACAAAATTTACTCAACGACTCCGATGGCGTATCCATTCTGCGCATCCTTCTGTCCTCCATGTCTTCTCTGTTATCTTATATCGTCTCTTTGTTATAGCATCTCTGGCCCGCTTCTCTATGTTCCCAATTAACTCACAATAATAACGTTACTACAATTATTTATAAAAACGCACATATATTTTAAAAAAATACATCAGTAACTATCATATATATTTTTTCTATAAGATGTTTTTTTGTCACAAGCCATTATCACCCTTCATACTTAATCACTACGAAATCAATGATATTTTATATATTTTAAAGCTTATGATCTCCACTTTGGTCACATCATATTTTAAGAAGCGAATTTTTCGGATTTCTACCCTTGAAGGTAAAAAATGTCAATGTTTCTAAAATACTGTTTTTTTTCTGTTACGAGTCATTTATATCCCTGGATACCTATCTGAAATCGTTTAATGAAATATCATTTTAAAGAATAAGATCTCCGCTTTTGTGAAATCGTATATTAAGACCGGACTTTTTCGGAATTCTACCCTTAAAGGGTACAAGTTGTAACGTAGAAAGCCTCCCATATCGATATTTCGACTATCGATATATCGAGCATCGATAGCGCTGGCTGAAGAGATTTATCTGTGAAAAGAAAAACAGCAGCGCAATGTCGTCTTGAGTGTAGTGTGGTTGTAAGGTGTGCGGAGAAACTTGTGAATAGTTCCCACGTGGATGGTTTATACCTGCAACAGCACGGAAAAAGTTGTCTGATGTTCGACACGGTTAAACGTTTGGCATGGTATCGGGGTGACCTTCATAGTTGATTTTGAACGTAATTAAACATTGTAACTAGGAAACCGTCATCTTGTGTTTCAATATGGTAATATAACCTGTAGTGTACCCATTCATGACCCAAACTTATTCTCTATTTCATTAGAGAGGCGGCCAAAATATTTTCTTAATTGCAACTGGTGAGTGTGTAAAACGATCACGACTGATTTTTCCGCCATAAAGTATTAATATTTCTACACCGCGTTTCTATGTCACGAGCCATTTATCTCTCTTGATATCTAACCGATATAGATAAATGAGTTACATATTAAAATATAAGGTCTCCGCCGTGAATTGTTTTAAGAAAGGAATTTCTCGTAATTCGACTCTTAAAGGGCAAAAATTTCAATATTTCTAAAATACGTTTTTTGTGTTTCGAGCCATTTATCTCCATGGATATCTAACCGAAATCGATAAATTTAAATAGTATTACGAAGAGTAATATCTCAGCTTTGGTGACATCATATATTAAGAACGATTTTTTTTTTTTTTTTTTTTTTTTTTTTTTTTTTGGAATTCAACCCTTAAAGGGAAAAAGTATCAGTATATCTAAAACGCGTTTTTTTATGTCTCGAGCCATTAATATCCCTGAATACCTATCCGAAATCGATGAAGTAGGGTTATGAAGAATAATGTCTTCGCTTTGGTGCATCATATAATAAGACAAATTTTTTTTTGGAAGTCAACGCTTAAAGGGGAAAAGTATCAATGGTTCTTCAACGCTTTTTTGTGTCACGAGCCATTTATCTCGATTAATATATAACCGAAATAGATAATTGATTAAAATCTCCGCTGAGGTCACATCATATTTTTATAATGGATTTTTTCTGAATTTAACTCTTAAAAGGCAAAAACAAACAAACAAACAAAAACAATATTTCTAAAATACCTTTTTTCTGTCAGGAGCCATTTAACTCCCTTTACAATTAAACAAAATAGATAAACGAGATATCATTTTAAAGACTAAGGTCTTCGTTACACCATATTTTAAGAAAGTAATTTTTCAAAATTCGACTCTTAAAGGGCATATGTATTAATATTTCTACAACACACTTTTTTTTCAAGAGTCATTTATCTCCCTTGAAACCTAACCGAAATCGATAAATGCGGTATCGTTTTAAATATTAAAGTATCCGCTTTGGTCACATCATACTTTAAGAAAGAACTTTCTCCAAATTCAACCCTTAAGGGACAAAAATATCATCATTACTAAATCTTTTTTATCTCGCTTGATGCCTAACCGAAATCAATAAATGGGGTATCATTTTGAAGATCAAGCTGTCCGCTTTGGTCACACCATATTTTATAAAATTAATTTTTTGTAATTCGACCCTTTAATGGCAAAAGAATTAATATTTTTCTGCAACTTTTTTCATTTTTTATTACGATCCATCTATCTCTTTCGATACCTAACTGAAATCGATAAATGACTTATCGTTTTAAAGATTAAGGTCTCCAATTAGATAAAATCATAAATTAGAAAAGAATTTTTCGGAATTTGATGCTTAAAGAGGTTGCGCGTATGAGACAGTTCAGAGCCAAGTCCCTAGATTGCAGCAGCAGATATCACAGAGATGTGAATAAACTTTTTTATATATACAATAAGTAGCTTTACGAAAATATTTTTTCTGTTATGGAGACATTTTTGTTTTGCTATACAATTCCAATGTACAGCAACACATATCACAGAGATGTTGATATGCTGTGTGCATTTTGTTCAGGTTGGTTGTATTCTGTTAAAGTCAGTAACAGTTTTAAGTTCATAAAGCGTGTTTCAGATTTTCCTAACTGTTTCGTAATATGTTGCAAGTATTTTTATGCGTACCAGTTACACTAAACGAATAAATATTTGCTACAAAAGTACGGTTCTACTTTTCATTATGTTACAAGCATTCAACCTCGCTATTAATCGTATTTTATTTGCGAAATTTTCGCACGGGTCGTCTAGTTTTTCTTATTAACACGATGTATATCTGTTGCGAGTTAGTTAGGGTAGGAAATGTAGTATCAAAAGAAGTGGAAGTAAAAATGGGTGTGCCACAGGGTAGCGTATTGGGACCATTGCTAATTGTGTTGATTGTTTACTATCTGAAATTAGATTGTTTGCAGATGGCATAATGCTGTATAAAAGAATCAAAACGATAGAGGATTGTAAACAGTTGCAGGGTGATCTGGACAGGATATCTAATTGGGTTGGTAAACATGGAATGAAGATAAATGCAAAGAAGAGTCAGCTTATTAGATACACAAATAAAAAACAAAAGGTTAATTATGAATATAAGGTGGGGAAAGAATTGCTTGCTGAAGACTTGAAATGTAAATATATTGGAATTACTTTTGATAACAAACTTAATTGGGCAGGACACATAGGACAGGTGGTAGGATAAGGTTTCAAAGTTCTGCACTTGTTGGAGAGAGTGATGAGGGGATGCACGAGGGAAGTCAAGGAATTGGGGTACAAAACTGTGGTCAGACCATTGCTCGAATATGGTAGTGTAGTATGGGACCCTCATTTTACGTATCGAATACAGGAGTTGGAGAGGGTGCAAAGAAGGGCTGCTAGATTTGTTTCTGTAAATTATCGCAGAATGCAATCAGTGACGGATATGATAAAGGATCTGGAATGGGATTCATTGCAAGACAGGAGGAGGATGAGGAGGGTCATGGGAGTGTACAGGGCATATACTGGCGATGAGGCATGGAAAGATATTGCAATAGGTATGGAAAGTAGTGCATGGAAGGGAAAAGATGACCATGACCACAAGCTGGCACTCGATTTCAGGCACAAGGGTGTGGGAAGATTCTCTTTTTTAGGTAAGGGTGTCAGGGATTGGAATGAGTTACCAAGAGAAATGATGAATAATTTACCCAAAACTTTGAAAGAATTTAAAGATAAAATTTGTAGAGGACAAATGTAGGTGGGTGCAGGATAGGGGGAAGATGGGTGTGTAGAGAATTGCCACCGGAGCCTGTGCTCCATTGCAATTAAATTAAATTAAATATATAAAAGTGGAAATTGCAATTAGAAAAGGTTGTATTAGTATTTACCGACGCTGCAGTTGTATTGGTGCGACGCTAAATGGAATTCAGGCATTAAATTCAATTTTTGTTTTGTTTTGAAAATAGTTCCCCAAAATCGTCTGGTACATTAATTCCGGTAGTGGTATCAAAGTACAGTACTTACTTGAAATTTCTATAAATGATCGATAAAATACATACAGACAATGATAGGAGCAACAGAATCAGTTATTTCGTTATGTTTGTCTCGGATCTGTGCTTTCGTTTGAGAAATTCTGGAAGCTGAACATTTTGTCTCCCATTTTGTCCTGCCTGTGTTGAAGATGTATAGCCCATATTTCTGTCAAACCCGGTAACTGGGTCTTTCCGCTGCAAATTACCTCCAACACGATTCGCCTCCGCTTGCACCTACCAGATGAGACATTTTTATGGATGGTTCTTTTTACATAATTTAATTGTCTCGAAGAAAGAAACAAGATTCTTCATTAATAAAATCAACGTTCTTGCAGCAGAGCCGACCTTTTATTTTCTCACTCTTTCCGTTTTCGTTATTCATTGAGATTCCTTGTGGCTCCTATTTATATAACACAAAAGCAATGTGTATTCGTCTTCAAATCTATTAAGAATTTCTGATGCATGTTTAACAGTTAAATCTTATATAACACTAGCCTCAGATCCCGTCAAGAATATCTTGTTTAATGGAGTGTTCTGGCAAGTAATTTGTTTAAATTCGCTTAAGAAAGGAGAACTGTTATAAAATAACGCTCCAGTTCCTTAAGCTGTAGCAATAAATTTCAGTTATCATCCTGGTCCAGGATGAATTTCAACCTGATCACAAACCGACATCAATTATACGGCGTCAACTAAAGCAAAGGAAATTACAAACAAATCTTAACAACTTGCGTTTTGCTGCGTAATATTAGTTATAACCGTGTTCTAGACCGCATATATATTTGTGCTCTAAAACGAAAGATTGCATGGCACGTGCATTGATACAGTCACGTGTTGCCATATTCTTAGGTTACTATAACACTTATCAGAGAATATAACGATAACATATACATCGAACGAATATAAATAAACAAAAAACATCTAATGCTTGAACTGGTGAGTGGAAAAAGGATAACTTTCCTTGAACATAATGTTTCGGAGAAACTAAAAAAAGAGCATGCTATAGGTTTTACGGAAAAACTTACTATTACAATTTAGTAGCACACGAGCTGAAGCAGCTTTTCCTGGTTTTAATTTGTCAGTTTCGTAGATATAAAGCTTTGTTTTCAGTGGAATATTAACCTTTTTGCACTAATTAGAATTTTGTTTAAAAAAAAGCTGGAAAAATGCAATTCTAGCTATACTTTTCTGTCATTATTTATCAACATACGCTCAAGATTATTTTCCACAAACAGAACTTATAAAGTTTGCTGGTTTAATAAATAGAAATATTATTTCTGTTGCAATATTATCCATTTTACGCTCATTAGTATTTTTTAGCAAAAAAATGAGTAAAATGTAGATTTCGTTTTAGTTTACTGCATTTTATTAATAAATAAATATAAGAATTATTGATAAAAATTACGTTTGTCTCAGTCAAAAATGTTTACGGTTATGGACACTGCAGTAGTAATCATTACTGTTAGGTATGTTTGAAGTTGCTAATTACTCCTATCTATACTAATATTATAAATGCGAAATTAACTCTGTCTGTCTGTTTGTTACTTTTCTTGGGCTAAACGGCTACTCCAATCGTGATGAAATTTGACAAGGAGATGCTATTTGACATTAGGATGGACAGGGGATACCATATTCTGTAAAGATAAGAAAATATTGTCATTAAATTATTAAAACTATCTGAACTGTGAAAGACAGACTCATAATATCTATATACGTTTGTAATGCGTAACATTACCGAGCAATGGGAGCGTAGTGCAGTGCTTGGTTTTTAGGATTACTGCCGTGTGGCTTCGAGTTCAAATCCCACTGGAAACAAAATTTTTTGTGAATTGTTTTTCATAGTTTTAGCCAAGCCTAGGATTTTGTAGTAAGGATACCATGTTCTGGCAAATCATTGGCGATAGAATAGTTCCCTGAACGTTTACTTTATTCAGGGTATACTGGTTCCACAGGCAACTTTGTGTGATCTAAACTAATAATATCATATATGCAAAAGTAAGTCTCCGTGTGTGTGTCTTTAAAAAAAAAAAAAAAAGGACTATATGTGCATACCAATATACCGAAATACTTTGTATCATTAGGAACGAAATTTCAACGGTAGAATGGTATATCGATAGCGTTTCCGTCATATTATGCATACATATCTTAGATAACTTATTTATTTTTACAATCTACTATTCGTCTGATGCAGACTTCGAAAGAAATCTCTGTTTTATTTGTTCCCCCGTCAATCTACTCCTGCTGTCCGGTGCCGCCAGCATATCAGATATTTTGCCAACGCAATAACTGTTATTCATCAATGAAAAAACCCAGTTGAAAACAAAAGCTGTTAAGTTATATCAACCCTCAAAACCTAACCGTTAACATTAAAATATGTTGAGAAAAAATAACGTTAATGTAAACCTGTTAAAATTCAACAGCTTTTTTTAACCTCTTAATAGTTAATGAAAAGCTATAAAATTACGACGAATTCACTTTTTTAAGACGCTTTCAGATGATCGCTTATGTTCGTATATTTATCCAATATTTGTGTAATCTATGAATTGCGTTCGTACAAAAAGTATCGAATTGGTACTTAAAATTGATACTCCAAATAAAATATCGATTTTTGATAATTTGGAACATAAATATCGATTATTCTATAAATAAATACCGATATTTCGATACATCGATATATTTTGTCCAAGCTTAGTGCAAAACACGAAAATCATTATCCCATTTTAATTCTTGATGTTTTCATTCGATGTAGTTTCAAAACATTACAAAATGTGTTATAGTTTCATCCCCAGGAGTGCGCGATCTGCGAGTGATTCGTCTGGTTTTGTTGACATCTCGATGAAGTACGATACACTGCGATACGGTCGGGGTTATCATCATCTACAGAGCCTGTGAGCATTCGCTGTCTGGGCCGAATTTGATTCAAAGTCTATCGGTACGATCTCGGCCGAGGGCAATCTGCGGCTGGCAATGTTCGCAGATCAAAGAGAAGTCTCGGCAAAAGTGCATAACGACAGCGACAGTCGTGGAAACGTTTCGAGCGCTCGATCAGCCGGTTCGTTATTCGCCGGTCGCCACGGGGCGGAACAGCGACGGGTCGTGGTACAACGCAGCGCGTGGCCCCAAGGATAATAATGTCAGGGAAAACGTCATTCCAGGGATAATAAAATCTGATACACTATCTCTGACGTACACCTTTCAATCGTGAAAATTCAGTTTAAAATCCCTATTAAAACTAAGGATTGAGATAATTTTCAAAATTAGCAAAGAAATAGGGTCAAACTTTTAATTTAACTTGGGGATATATTTCAATTCTTGTATAAGCAATTTGATTATTATTCACTTTGAAATGCCGGGGGAAAGTATCTGTTTAAAATGTGGCTCAGCCTTACAGTGTTACACAGGGTACTTATCAGTTGAGTAGAGTTTTTGACTGGTGTAACCTTCCTATCTACCCTTCTAATAATAATTACTAGTGATCGCCCAGTGGTCGAAATTCAACCGTGATGCATTCTTGTTCCATTGAGTAATGCTTCCTTTGTATTGAAGTTTCTGATCAGTAAAACGATGCAATTAACTTTCGATACTAAGTTATATGGTGGCAAACCACCAATAGTTAAAAAATTCAAAAGCTCTGTTGGATAATTATTCATTTCATTGATTTCATCACAAATTATTTTATCGTATCTTAACTTTATCCATAATAAGTGGATTTATGGAAGTTTGTAGCTGTTTCAATTGACGGCTGCACTTCTGATCCACATAAACTTTAACTTTCTCAAATCTCATACTCCTCCGTGAGCGCAATACTTTAAAAAAGGGATCCAAAGTGTTCGCTACACGTATTAATATATAGATGATTTTAGTTTTCTGAATTTCTTCTTCGTATATAAACTTTATGTATGCTTGTTATACCGTTTGACCAATGATCTCAGAGTAAATTATAAACTTGACATCGGCAGAATCGCTGAGTGTCTTTACCATTAAGGAACAATTGAATGCGAACAATTAATTTTTAGTTTTATTTAATTTAATGTATTTTTAACACATGTTATATATAAATTTTAGCTTTCTGCACTTCTTCTCCATGTAAACTTTAACTACGCCAAATCTCACACTCCTTCGTTAGCGCAATATTCTTAAAAAGGAATCTGAAGTTTTCGCTTAGCGTATTAATATATAGATTGTTAATTTATACCTATCGTACTTCTTCTGTGAGAATGTTCCAGCTTTACATTAGTAAGGGATTTCTTCCGTTAATTTATTAAATAAATGGCGTAGAATGATCCGTCATTGTGTCTGCGCGCATTAAGACGTCACTACACTGGAACGTGGAGGTACAACGGAACCAGGTTCGAGTCCCTGCCCCTGCATATTGGCCGTTCTGACTGGGATTTTTGGGTGGTTTTCCGAAGTCACATAGCCGAATGCAGGGATGGTCTCCATCCTCACTTCATAAGCTACCTATTTCACAAACAAAATTACACTTATCACAAACAACATAACTTAAACAAAACGCAGACAGGTGAAAACAACCAAACTTCCCCAATTGCTCCAGGTACTGACATTCCCTGGTTCTAAATACCCATTGGTAACACTCGAAAAATCCTTAATTACAACCCGTGATAGGACCGAAAGCTTTGCGTGATCCGATAGCGTCCATTCGCAAAAAATAATAATAGTAATGACATGGAATATGTGGTTATAAGAAAAAATAACTAATGTGTCATGTAAACAGAATCTTATATATTTAAACTAGAATTCTTAAATATATAGGTATATTTGGGATCTTGGAAACGGCTCCAACGATTTAGATGAAATTTTATTTTTTAAATAACGTTTTTTTTTTGTTTATCTAAATAGGTGTCTTCCCTGCAAAAACGAGATTTTACAACAACAAAAAAATAGAAATTCTTATAATTGGTATCTTGGAAACGGGTCTAACGCCATCTCGTAGACTTTTCAGGTGCCAGTAAGCTGGGCTGATTTTAGTTAAGCTCTCTTTGGTTACAGCAAGGAACTCTTTAAACCAATAATTTCTGTATACTACGTAAACCGTGCGAATAGTATGGTGGTCTGTTACCAAATGGTAATATAATAATGAGGGTATAAGTGAATGCAAGTATTTATTAATGAAAGGTATTTTATTTTGAAGAGTAGTAATAAGTATCACTTTTACTGTGATTTACTGGAGTTAATTCTTATCATTTGGAAACGCACGGTTGATCAAAATATGTGAGGTTACTGCGGGATATGACCACAGTTTTATCGGAGTGAATGAATTTAGCACTGATGATGTTCTCATCTAGGTGAATTACCACAAATCTGTCACCATTAATTAATACCTGATTAGCATTGACATTTATATTTAACATAATAATAGCATTTTTCTTTAAAAACAATTTATGAGGTGGTAATCCTGACGATCTCGGAAATGGCTCTAGCGATTTGGATGAAATTTTATATGTAGATAACGTATTGCTTTTCAAGTTTGTAATACTTACAGTTTAAAGAAAAGGGAGCAATTCTTGTATCTGGTTTCTCGGAAACGGCTCTTACCTCATCTCGTAGAAGTTTCAGGTACTAGTAAATCTACTGATGTTAGTTAAGCTTCTCGTTGGTTAGAACAAGGAACTGTGTACTTCAAAATGTCTAGGATGCCTTCAAGCCTTTTACTTTAATCAAACTTTACTCAAACTCTCGTATATTGAACAGACATCGAAAGATGCCGGGTGAAGATCGGTCACCCAGGTACTTAATAGAATAAGAGCAATATTTTAACCTGAATTTGTCAATTCTTCTTCTTCCTCTGATTTCGGCCTACTTTGAGTGACGAGAAGCAACTGCTTTACTGTTTCACCTGTTCTTGTGCTCCTAGAATTTTTTAATTGTTTCACTGATTTTCTTCCTTCTAGTTTCTTAAGACCTGGTTGTCTCGGCCTTTGTACACTGCTCCGAGTATCCCTTGAATCTATCAGTTTTATTTTGAAACATTCTTCGATTGTCTATGTTATCTGGTGGATCCAAACACTTTTTCCATACCTTTTGCCGTCTCCTCAGCCCATTTTGTTTTAACTTTTAATATAGATATGTTGTCGACAATTCTTACTCACTGTTCTCACAAGATGTTCGAAAAATTTCAACCTTCTTTCGTGAGTTGTGTCTCTAATTTCTCTGCATACTTATACAGATCTTCATTTTTCCTTCTCTTTTCCTTTTGCTGGTCCTAGGATTTTCCTATCTAGTTTTATCTAATTCCTCAATATCCATTTTCTTATGATCTGAATGTTGCCTGACAGCTGCTGTATAATGTCTAATCTTTGCTTTACAAGTGAACGCTTTCTTGTTGTATCTGGTTTGTATCTTTCTAACTCTTGCTTTATTCGCTTCCTTATCAAGCCCATTGGGTTGGATCCATTTACTCAGATATTTAAATTTGTCGACTCTGTTAACTTTTCTAAGTTTGGTTGCCGGATGTTTTTCATTATTGTGTTTGTATTCTATATATCAAGGCTGCCCAATATCAGGCCCGCGGGCCACGAACCGTGCCGCCAGCGCATTTGAATTTTCCCACCAACAACAGCGCTCTAGAATATACGGAAGAAACCTCTGCAGAGATTTGATTGATGTTTTTTACTTTTTGAATATAATTAAAAAAACTTCTGCAATGGTCTTGTTGATGGCTTCTACTTTTTTTTATTGTAATTTAAGCTGTGTTATTTATATCTTTGTTATATTTAAATATCTATTGTTACTATAAGCAAGTATTATGTGACTCGCAGGCTAACTGAGATTCGAAATAATGGTCCATCTCCAAAATTGTTTGAGCAGCCTTGTACACACTCTGTTTTATCACATGATATCATGAGTCATTCTTTTTCTGCAATCTCGCACAATTTTTCAATCATTTTTTAGCTCCTTCCTTATTTTATGGTAGTAATGACACATCATCAGCAAAAACAACAATCTGAAAATTATTAGTTGAAAAATTATGTCCCAAAAATATTACCTATACCAAAACATGACATGCCAAAAATATTGCACACGGCTGCTTAACTGTATGAACTTTGGAAGAAATCTCAAAACAGTGTTTTCTCATCATTATAGCCAGTCTAATGTACAGGAAAGGAGAAAACAATCTCCAAAGTAGGCGCATTCGTAGGAGAAACAGTCCATAAGGGTGACAGGAAGAGCCTCGCTTTGCCGATCGCGGCGGCGACGGATGTGTCTCTTCTCGTATAGCAGCTATAAATCGAGTTACTATACGCTCGCGAGAAATTTATGACGCGGTTACAATTTATTCAATCACATTTCCACCACGAAATTCAGTTCCTCGCTGCCGTGCCCTTCTTTTCAATCTGCGCCGCTATTACATTTGCGAAGAGTGAGGAAACGTGTTTGAAGGTAGTATTAAATCTGAAAAATCCAGGAGCTAAAAATGATACAAAAAGTGAAACAATTATCTATTACTGTAATATATCTCGAAGTATCGATTCAACGTCTCCAACGGAGTATACGACGTGCCCCTTCATTTACCTTGTCATCTGCTAGCAAAAATTTAATTCTTCCACAATCATTAATTACACAAAACTGATTGGCTCTTGAGGCGTTGCTACTTGTGCGTGGCACTATTTTCCCTACTCCATTGCTTTCGAAGTATTGTGCGTGACAGTATGTCCGTACGCAGCCTCATGTATCTTTTCTTACTTTGCTTTCTTCCTTCTATTTGCTTACCAGATTTTTACCGTTTTTCGCAATGCTTCTCACTGGCTTTAAATATTTTGTTCAATCCGACACCTTACATCTGAAATATCCTTACTTTAATGTCATGGCAGTTTTCATTTATTTTCTTTCTGCAATAACTCATTCAATTTCTTTTGATCATTAAGCACACAATTTATTTCTGTAATTCATATTAAAGATAACATACCATTACTACTTATCTTCGGTTATTTTCATGATACTTTTCTTCCTATTATTACACCATGTCTTAAAACCATTTATTAATTCTCTTTCATTACTCCCACGGGCTGTATTCATTTCATTTAACAATTACACACTACTTGTAAAAATACAACTCTATTGAATGTTTTTGAAACTTCCTTTTTTATTTAATTCATTGTATGTTCATTGTTTCATCAAAACTGTTTCTTTTTCATCTCTTCACTTCATCTGTTTTACCGAGCGTGGTGGTGTAACGGTTAGCGTTCTGGCCTCGCATTCGGGAGGACGGTGGTTTGAATTCCCGTCCGGGCATCCAGATTTGGGTTTTTCATGGTTTCCCAAATCACTCCAGGCAAATGCCGGGATGCTTCCTTCAAAAGGCCATAGCTGAATTCCTTCCCATTTCTTGACCACAATCCTTTCCCGTCTCTAAAGACCTCGCTGTTAGGAGACGTTAAGCAGTTAAAAAAAAAAAAAAAAAAAAAAAAAAAAAAAAAAAAAAAATATCTGTTTTTCAAAGATGCTCCCCACTGTTTTTATGGGCGTCTTTGACGTTTAAACTAAATTATGAAAGTTAAAAGTACATACTCTGTGACCTCACTACATTTCAAATATATTTACTACACAAACCACAATTTCCGATAAGGACTATCTTCCTTACACCCTGAAGATGTTACTGATTTGAAGGCTTATTGAACTTATGGATCTGACAACACTGTAATGAGCTAAAACTAATTTATCATCACTATATTTCACAAGCAAACAGATACATTCCTCCAAATTCTTCACCGGAGCCCGGTTAGCAACAGTTACAATTTGTACATCCGGCCTACAGATAACCAAAGATATTTCACAATTTTTAACGACCGTTGCTATCTCTGTACTCCTTCATACTACCATGGAGGATTCCTCCATGGATAATACACACATATACGCACACACTCTCCGTCCAAAGATACTATTGCTAACTTAATACTACCCCAAAGGTTTTGAACGTACTACAACGTTGTGAAACCTCTGAATGACCTAACTGATAAAAGGAGGTATTACTATAAATATATATATATATATATATATATATATATATATATATATATATATATATATTACTTAAAATCAGCTAAGTAAATGATTGGTTGTTTATGATTTTGTCTTAATTTTTTTGATTTAATTTGAAATTGAAGGAGAAAAAACATCAGCCATTAAGTAGTCATCATATAACTTTTCCCAAGTTTTTAGTTCGCTAATATTGTATTCATGTAGCAAATAAATTTTAGTATAATATGAATGGTAGTCCAAGTAAAAGATCATCAACATCCAAAAAGAAATTACGAAACACGTCTCCAGTTGATCGATAATGGATTCAGGTGTTGCTTTGAGCTATTTTTGGAAGTAGGTTTCTGGCGTTCATATTACAAAATTCCTTCATTTTTTCGGTTCTCCCGAATGAAAGACGGAACCTTATCAGTTCAATCATTTTTCAGTCATTGTGTCTGTTCGTCCGTATGTAATACCCATACAACTTGTGAGTTGTTTAACTTTTATAATTTTAATTACACACTTTTTAATTTCTAACTTGTTTCAACAAGACCATAATGTAAAATGTCAACAAAACGTTGGTTGTGAAATTAATTAGGCCTATAGAATGTTTGATAAAGGGTAGGAGGTTTTTTTTTTCCTTTAGAGAATCTTCAGTGGTACCAAATGATAACCAGCAAACTGTCGAAGCTGAAAGTGCCTGGTTGATTCCACGAGCGTTTAGAAAAGACCGTAGAAATATACAATTCTTCCATTTATTTCTGGAACTGTTGATCGAAAATTATTTTAAAAATTTACAATGATAATTAGCCTCATAAAACATACAGTAAAACTCCAGTGATCAGTCATGAATTTATTATTTATACAAAATTAATTATTTAACAAAATCGCGATACTTCAACAATTTTTTGACAGAATTCTCATATATTATTTGACATAGAATTTCATGAATCATATAGCAAATACGTTACAGAACGGTTGATAACAGTAGAAAAATATAAGAACCATTCCACAATTTTAGAACACTTTGAAGTACACAACCACAATCCAACGAATATCGACAAAGACATGTAAATACTCACCGTAAACAACAATAAACCACAAACATTAGAATTCCAAGAGAACTATCACATACAGAAATCACTATCAGAAGGAAAACATGTAATAAACGAATACACAAAGTCTGATACACCAGACATCACACACAATACCGAAAAAAATAAAGAAAAATAAAATCATCGAGACCGACTAACATCATTAAAAGAAAGGACACATACAAAATAATAACAAGCTAACACAAACATACACACCTTGAACAACGCGCCACCAGCAAACAAACGAAGACAGACAAAGAAAACAAAACAGCGTCACCCAGCGTTACACAGTCGAAAGGCAAACAAAACTACACCGGCCATTCGTACAAAATATACAGTGCAGTGTATTACTAGTTTGTTTGTTAAGCAACAAGCAGAACATGACCTTCTTCTCAAAAACGAAGCAAAAATTACTGCTTCAAAAAAAATGGAGTGCAAATAGTATAAATGAAGCAATGCATTGAAAAATGCAAATACAATATAATTTATATAATAACTTCAGTGTACAAAATGTAATAACATATCCACATTATAATATTTATTCACAATTAACAGTAGAAACTGCTGAAGATGTTTATATAAAATAACTCAAATACATTCCGAAAGCAACTAAATGTATAAAATTAATTTACTTTGGCAGTATTTATCTATTATTATGGTCTGTTATCAACAATTTAGTAAAACGATGCATAACTTCCGATATTAAATACATTTTGTTAATTAACGATTTTAAACTGTGATTTATCAGTGAGGATCATATTGGGCGCCTGCTCTCTCATGATTAAACCTTGCTTAGTTGTTGCTATCCAGAGCAAGCGGTGCTTCCGAATAAGTTAATTAATGAGGAATGTGCAGACACGGAGAACGCAGTGCAGAGATTATATCGGAGGTAAACTGTTCTTTGTTACAAAGTATTGTTGGTCACAAAGTGAACAGTGCACACATGATAGTTGTTTTTGAACACTAGTTCCAATAATGAACAGATTTTAACATTACACTGACCTTTCGCTCTCAATTATACAATAATTAATTATTTTCATATAAATAAGAGCAATAATTTTTGCATACCGAATTGTATGACAGATCATCGTACCAAAATGCCGGATTATGAGTCGGATACCATGTAAAATACACCTAAGTTTGAGTATGAGTGGCTGAAATAGTTATTAATTGTCCTAAAGATTGAATATTTCAATTATATCTGTAATTACTGCGTTAGTGGTTACTACAATATTCGATATATTTTTAGTTATTACAAGCAAGTTATCATTCTCAAAGCTATGCACGATTTTTCAATCATTTTTTATTAATGTACACATCTTTATACTTTCTAATTGTAAGCAATTAAATTGTTATTAAGTAAATAGTTTCTATAGCCTTCAAAAATTCATGCAATACATTTCTTGGAGCTTATTATTTCAGTGACAGAGAGTATAGAGAAAAAATCTACAGCGAATACAAATAGTTCTAAACCAGTAACAAAATAATGGGTTTAATGCGATGTTTTGACAATTTATTTCCTTGCAGTTGCTGTAATGTCACTGTTTGTTGGATGACCGTAATGGTTTTTTTTGTTCTTCTATTAAATTCGTCTCCACACTAATTTACTTAAGAATTGAGAAGTATCTCTTGGTTTCTTGAATGTTCGTCTCTTCTTTCCCTAATTGACACTTAATTGGAAATGATATGGATTTTCTTATTGCTCTATTATAATGAAATATTGAATTCACCAAAAGTCCCTGCTTATTGTAATATAAATAATACTACAGGGACAAGTGAAATACAGCTGTGGACGTTGTAAATCTAGGTTTCTGACCGAGAAACATTCAAAGTCAGATGGTCAAGACCAGTATCGGCGGGTACTAGCGATACTCCATAGATCAGAATCAAGTGAGTTAGATTGCATCTGCAAAGTGAACTCTGCAGATCATGTAATTCCGGCTACTCGCAAACACTGAGCTGAGGTTTGGGTAGCTGTTTCCGCTTAATTGAACCAGCGTACTTCTGCCTGTACGCCACTGAAGTTAACCCTTTTGTGAAACTGAATAAATAATCTGAACTAGTAAAATATATCCTCTATATTGCTTAGCTAAATACAATTGTTATTAAAAATGATGTAATGTGCTTCATATTTCCTAGTTTTCTGTAACGGTGTTATCTGTGGACAGAGAATGTGAGAAAAAATATATATCTACTGAATATATACTAGCTACACGGCTTTATGGTAGCTCGCAAAGTTTTGTTATAAGAAATATTATTTACAACTAAAGAAATTAATAAAAATCATAAGCATTTTAATATTTAAACTTAACGAACTATCATCAAAAACCATGGTTTTATTTGTTGACAAAAAATAATTAGGCACATTTAAATATTTAAAAAAATCAATTTATTTAATTTGGGTTTAATCAGATAGAAAATTTCTCATTCGAGTTTCTTCCTGTGAGTTTAACGTACTTGAATTTTTAATATTACTAATTCTGTCATAAGAAAATCTTCTATTTAATGGTAGGCTTTCTAATGTTTTTAATCTCGATAACGTATGTTAAACCTACAGAAGTTTCGTTTTCTCCAATGCCTACAACAATTTTATTCAGTGTTGAACGTTGAGCTTTATAAATTGTTATTGCAAAAGCTCTCTTTTAAATTTTTTTTATTATTATTATTTTTTTTTTGTGGTGGAACTGGAACACAACTACCACTATTTTGATAAGTTAAATGAAAATAATTTTCAAAACGAACCCTTATTAGTCGTGGAATTTGATCAGGCGGACTTAGATTTCCTTCATAAATAATATCCTGAACATAACTTAATGCTCCATTCACTAATCCTTTTTCGACCTATAAATTAGAGCGTAACATAACTTTAGATTCAATAGACAAAGTTATAAATGATTCCAGACCACCTAATAATTCATCGCTTGCTGATTCTGCTGCAGAACAATTATGAACAGCTGCAATGGAAGCAACAGGTTGAAGCAATTCTTTTAATTTTTTATGATTAAATTCTTTTACATTAAACAATCTGATAGCATCGTTGAAAAACTTACGTTCTTGTAATGGAATAGTTTGTAGACGACTTATTATTAATTTTTTACAGTCTTCAATTGAACTCTCGCCACTCCCGGTACTATCAAGTGTATGTCGAAATATTTGTTGCGATTCATTTTGTCGAAATGATACTGATAAAAAATATTTTTGAAATCTTGATTTGAATAACAATTTCTCATCTAATAAGAATTCAGTTCCTTCTATTTTATCACTGTAAAGTGGTCTGTCATCAACAGGCAGCAACTGCTTGATATCCAAAAAATACATAACCAATCCACCAAATGGTTCATCTTGTCTTGAAGAAATAGCTCTTCGTAACCGTATATCAATTTTCCTCAAAATACTGCATCCAATTATACTAATTTCATCTATGAACAAAATTTACACTCGTGAATTTCCTCTTGAAATTGAGCAAGTGAATATAAACTGACCTCTCTAAATACTTCATTTACTCCTATCAAAAGTTTGGAATGTATTGTTGAACCATTAATATTGACAGCAGCAGCACCAGTTGGCGCAAGCAATACTTAAGAAAATGATCACAATGTTCGGTTCAATCGAATAGTAAAATAATTAATTAATGTACTTTTTCCAGATCCAGCATTCCCTTGAACAACAATTCTTTTAATTGGAAGTTCTTCTTCATAACCTTGTAGATAATTAAGTTGTTTTTCCAATGTATTTATCACTTCTTGTTGATCATTAGAAAAATTAAGTATTAGTTGGTAAATTATAATGAGTATAGGCATTTCTCTGATTTTCTGCGAATTTTTCATTTTTAACAAAATGTTCTAATATATTCAATACGAGTCAATTTGAAATAGTATGCAAATTATATTTGATATCGATTTCTCTCCTACTTAGATCCACTTCTGACTGATTATTATTTGGTCCAGCGGCTACATTCATCCAGTCGTATGGTTGATTTACTTCTACCTGGTCTATTTCTTCAGAATATTCTTCTTCTAAATTTTGCAACATATAATTTAAATCATTATAAAAAATGTCTTCATTTGTAAAATGATGCTCATATATATACTTTGCGTCTCTTTTATTCATTTTTGTAAAAAAAAAAAAAAAAAAAAAAAAATCATTTAAAGACATATTTTCAAATTCCATTGGTCGTTGCCGATATTTATTCAAAGAACTGGAAATAGAAATGTTTCCATCTTCTTTGTTCATATCGTGTTCCCATATATTGTATGATAAATTAATTGTTGCAAATAATAATACCGTATGTGGCTGTGAAAGGATATCCCTTATGACATGTTCCTAATGTGCATGTAATTTTTGTTTCAAATGTTTTTATGGTTTACATCATCCAAAGGAAAATAAATAATTTGCAGAATTTGTTTCAAAACAAATTTGTAATGCAACAAATAGTAACACTAATACAAAAAAAAAGAAAACAGAAAAAAATATTTCGCGGGTCGTGGAACAGACCGCTCTAATACGCACAGCTAAACCAATGTTATTAACAAACCGTCTTCCGTACAGGTATAAGTCATTCAGACATAATTTTTACACTTTTTAATCCCCGATTTCTCTTAAACGGAGGCCCGCCAGGCAGAATTGCTTTAGGGCAAGAAACCACAGGTGACGTACTATTTAGCAGACTCGTTAGTTCTACGATAGCGATTTGCACACTGAAGATTCTCCTAGTCAGCATGAAGGAATAAAAAAATAAAAATTATAGAAATTTATTCGGTTCTTTTACAAAAATAATGATTGATGGCACATCTAGAATTGACTTTGAATTAGTAAGCTCAGTTTCACATTTACAGGTGAAGCAGTTTTTTTTCAAAAAGTGTACCACAATAGCGTTCAAATCGTCTCCTAGTGTAAGGGATCGCTTCGCTAGCCCTAATAAACAAAAAGCATCTACTAATTAATATGTTAATTTGAATGCAATACGTAATTTTATTTGAGTGTTCTGGTAATTCATTTCTTCGAGGTCGTTGAATTAAATCGAATTGTTATATAAGAACGCTCAGAAAGTCTATTTTGTAGTAACGTCACTGGCCATTTTTAGTCATGCAACAAAGGCCGGCCGCATGACGTCAGCATTACCGACGGATGACCAAAGTAGCATTTTAATATTATATTTTTTTTTTTTTTTGTAAAAGCTGATTTTTTAAGCTGACCTTTAGTCGATGTTAGTTTCATAGCTATCGTCGAAAACTTTGGCATATACTCTTCATCGGTACATTTAACATATCAAAAAAGAAATCCTGATTGAACTTATTACTATTAAATAAGGGAGCACTGAAATTAATCGCTGTGTAAATGATTTATATGAAGAAACGTATGTCAGTTTATTATCTTACGTACAGAGATACTTTAATGGAAGTGTAGGCCGCAAGAGGGTCGTAATGCCTGCACCGCGGAAGTTAGTTAATATGTAAGTCGTAACTCCAACAGTCTGGCATCGAAACTTGGAACTTATATCACAATCTCCACTCTTCAGGTTCGTAGCCAACATCATTCAGCGTGATCTTCCATTCCGTGTTTGTGTTTTATGTTTTGTTGTAAGCCCCAAATTATAGTTGTTTTTCTGAGTATGGAAAGTAATAACTATATAGCAATGGTCTCAAAAACTCTTTGCCTTGCTTATGAACGGCAATTACGATTATTCTCAGTCGGCATATTTTGTCTCGTTATTCAAAAGTTTGGTAAACTAAAAGAAACTGAGACCCTAATGGACTGGTCATTTAAAATTCACCAACTTAAACTGATGAACAAAAAAAGTCATTACCACCACCTAAACAGCGTTTTGGTTCATTTTTGGAATACAATACAGCAGCGATTCGACAAGTCCTTGGTTGGTTTTCGTAGGTATCTGGTACCAGATGTCTACGAACAGGTCAAGCAATTACTTTGCGCCCAATAGTGTCTTAAATTTGTTCTATCTAGTTCAGATCACGTGAATTTGGTCGCCAAGACATCAGCGTGAGTTCACTACCCTGCTCCTCAGCACTATAATAGCCTCTTGACACGGGCAGTTATCGTGCTGCAAGATGCCATCGCCGTCGTGGAAGACGTGAAGCATGAAGGGCTGTAGGTGGTACGCAATAATTGGCTCGTGGTCCACGTCTGACATAGTATTTCGATCACTACCACAGGTCCCGTGGAGACCCAGATGAATGTTTTTTTTAATTTTTTGTTTATGGCTTTTGGCAGTTGAGGCCATACAGCCAGCTCAATCTGTTATATTAAAGCTTCCAGTGAATCAGTTAAATCCAGTGTTTATATTGTCTTCAAAGTGCGGACGCCACAGGACGGACAGGACACACACACAGACACACAACACTTAACATCCATGCCCGCGGCCGGATTCGAACCGTGGAGCTATCACTCTAGCCCCTACGCTACCGAGGCCGGCATGAATGTTTCAAACATCTGTTTACCTAGAAGACAGCGTATACGGACACGACCTGATGTAACAAGAAACGTGATTCATCCAACCAGACGGCACGTCTCCATTGATCAACGGTCCAGTCTCGATGATCTTGTGGCCACTGCGCCTTCAGCCTAATCACAGCTTGTTCTTTTTGAGCTGTTGTACTGCGGAGTATTTGTCCTAGGACATTGCCTCCAAGTCGTTTGAACGAACAGAACTTCACTGTCGATATGTCTTTATGTTGGCTAATGATGTTTTCTTCAGATGTTGTTGTCTTCACAGGATGGAATGCCGGAGCATCTGCCATCTCAGAAATGGTACACCAAATTCTGCTGTGGCACTCATTGGGGCTGCCGCAGAGTGTTTCGCGCGTCATCCTTAGCAGCCAGGTGGTTGACGAGATTCTTGAGTAGATCGATGAGGGTATCAAGTCGGTCTTCTCGCTGTCCTGGAACTCGGCAGGTGCAGGAGTAGATGCAGTGTGGACTGTCGGACTTCTGTGGGTCCGTTTTCTTCTTATGCCGTCTTGTAGTTTCAGCTGATGTGGCCTCGATGTCGTTTCTTCTTGAAGCAGGACAATGGACAGGCATACAACGCTGCTGTAGCGGTCCAGAACTCGAACTCGACTGCCGCTGCTGTGGTTTTGTGTGTGTGTTGTGTGTGTGTGTGTGTCGTTGCCTCAGCGGCTGTGTGTGTATAGCCCCGCTACCTTCGGTGGCTCTGCTATGTGTTGTAAGGTTTGAGATGTTTTGGGGACACATTTTATTTTGCACTTTTAGGGGGAAAACCAGGGCTATGGTCATCTAGGATGACCTTAATGGTGAAAAAAACCCTCTAATTTTCTTGTGTTAATTTATTCTGGGTTATACACAATGCTAAGTTGCACCTTATGCTTGTGCCATGTTCTTGGCATTACCGTGCCCAGATTTGCCAGTCTTTCTGTGTTTTGTCTTTTGGACTCTATTTTTTCTAGATATTTGGTGGTTTTTGCTAAAGATCTCTGTGTTTATATTTTCGATGTTGGCTGCTCGGTGTAGATGGTCAATTGAGGTATATTGTGTTTCGTTTAGAATCATCCTGAGGCATCGGTTTTGTATTCTCTGGATGTTCGTAATATTTGTTGGGCTTGCCATCCCCCATATTTGGCATCCATACAATAAGAACGGTTGTATAACAGCTTTGTAGATTCTTAGTTTGGTGTTTATTCCGAGGTCGTTGCTACGGAGTACTGGGGCCAGGTTTTGTGCTACTGCTATTCCTTTTCTTTTTCTGTCCATTATATGTTCTTTAAATAGCAGTTTTTTGTCAATTGTTATTCCTAAGTATCTATGTTCGGTTACCCAATCTTTGTTTCTTCCCATAATAGTTAGCTGTCCTGGTAATATCGGTCTTTTCTTTGTGAAGGACATTCCCGCGCATTTATTTGCGTTGATTTTTATCTTATTTATGCGGCACCAGTTAGTGAATTCGTCTATTCCTCTTTGTAAGTGAGTTATATTTAGGTCATGTCTTTTTCCGGTGGAGTATATGGTTGTGTCGTCTGCAAATTGAGCTTTCTTCACGTATGGTGGTATAGGGGAGTTATTTACATAAACACTGAAGCATGGTGGCGCGATGTTTGATCTCTGTGGAAGCCCCGCCGATATCGTATACATTGAAGATCTTTCCCCGTCTACTGACACGTAGAATCTTCGGTCCTTCAGGTAGCTTCCAATTAGCTTTGTATAGCAGTGTTTTATTTTTGTTTGTGTGTCCAGCTTGAATATCAAGTTTTTGTGCCATACTTTGTCATGCGCTTTTTCGAGATCGAAGAAGCTGCTGTGGGCGTGCCCTGCTCCCTTCGCG
Organism: Vandiemenella viatica; assembly: GCA_031002005.1. NCBI lineage: Eukaryota > Metazoa > Arthropoda > Insecta > Orthoptera > Morabidae > Vandiemenella > Vandiemenella viatica. Next base: position 190,420,234 of record JARYHS010011408.1, read on the forward strand.
CCTTGGTGCGGGCTGCGTATGGAGCCGAGGACTCCGGTGCTCTGCAATCGTAAATGACGATGTCGTTGGGTCAACATGCGAACACTTTGGAGCCATCTGCTGCGGAGCACCATGTTCGACAATGTGCGCACATTGGTGTGCTCCGAATCACCTTTACCTACACCAGCACTGTACTCTGCCGTCAGATCGCTGTCTATATCCTGCTTTACACAGCGGTTACGCCTCCGACCTCCACCTTCTGTGATGTGGCATGGACGTCCACCACTTTTTCGGCTAGTGGTTTCAACCTCCATCAGCTACTTTCCGTAGATGCTCACTATAGTAGCACGGAACAGCCGACCAGCCTCGCCGTTTCCGAGATGCTCGTTCCCAGATGCCGGACCATAACAATCTACCCTTTGTCAAAACCATTTATATCAGTTGGTTTCTTCATTTGTCACTCGTATCGTCGTTGGAATGACTCCGCATGCTTCTCCGCTTATATATTTTCTTATCGCATGACAGTATTAAATCTCGCGTTCGGCAATTATCGTAATGTTTTGCCTCATCAGTGTATAAGACTATTTTAAGTAGCAAGAGAATGCTCTAAATGTTTATCTGTTCTTCCACAATTATCAATACATGGCTGTTTCGTTATATCTGTGGTCCTTCACTAGCAGGCGTTTCATTTGTGGAAATAAGGTGCAACATATCACCGAGTGTTTCTCATTAGCAGGTTTGAGCAAATATCTGACACTGGATTAGCATATTCAAAAAGATAATTAAAAATCACGACAGTCAGTTTTTTCAAATAATTATCTTAGTAAAACTTAAAACGAGATGATATGAAAGAAATGGTTAAACTCAATTAGGCCTTGTTTTTACCCTATTTATTTGCTTATGGTTTTACGCCTCGTTGACGTCGAGGTCATTAGAGACGGATATGGACTGGGGACAATGAACGGGAAGGAATTCAGCAATGATCTTTTGAAGGAAGAATTCCGGCATACGCCTGGAGTGACTTGGGGAAACCATGGAAAACCCAAATCTGAATACCCGGTCGGGGATTCGAACCAGCGTCCTCCCGAATGCGAGGCCAAAGCGTTAACAACTCACCCACCACGCTCGGACCACTATTAACAGCTGAGTTATCGTTAAAAAAAAATCATACCAAATTATGAATCATTTCTGTGTTATTAAAATAACTTTCAATTAATAATCTTCTTTCGGCAATTGCCTTATATATTGACAATGGACTCCTAAGGTAATAAAATAATTTCCTCAACTTTGCTGGTAAATCTTTCTAATGTACTTTTCAGAAGATTGTGAATAATTTTTCATTGTTGTCAATCTCTACTTTCGAAATATTATAAAGTGTAAAAATAATTTAATGAATATAAGAATTAAAAACTCTAGTTTTTCCATGTTTGTTAAGACTAAAATTAATGTCGGCATTAACGAAGAGAACTAAAAATATATCAGCTGCATGATCTATTGCTTCAATATATTTTAATACATTTAAATTCAAGGTATAATTTATATTCCAAGCACCCTCGTATATTGCTAATTACTTTTAATCAAGAAATATATTTAAATGTTATACTACTATACTCAATTTTTAAAAAAAAAAAAAAAAAAAAAAAAAAAAAAAAAAAAAAAAAAAAAACTACTTATTCGTTACGAAATCACTGAATCTGGGTTTTCCATGGTTTTCCCAGATCACTCCACGCGAATGCGGGGATGGTTCCTCACAATAGCCCATGGGCGCCTCCTGCCATATCCCTTATAACCCTTCCAAACCATAACCCTTTTCGATAGGTGCAATACACCCTCCGCCACACACTTTTAGTGAATCGCGGAGTAATAATAATAATAATAAAAGTACTGATGGTGAAATTGTTTCATTACTGCTCATTATCATTTATTTAAATAAGTCAAAAAAATGCGTAATTTACGTTTTTAATTACATCCATTCTGTGTTCCGAAATACTACATAACACTAGATGTTAGAGATTTAGCTAATTAGAAATACAATCGGTATCAATAACAAAACGCTGCTTAGTTTTCAAATCTTCATTGATGCCAGATATACGCTAACCACTAACAGCTTGTCAATGAAATGAGTGATAACACTTTTCTTAGTGCTTATATTTCTTTCAATCAATGCGTTGTCATCTGCACCAATTCGGGAGTGGTAATAGATCTAAGAAAGGATCAAGAAAAATAAATATATTTTTATAGCGTTTGTTGAATTAGATGCTGAGTGGGACAATTTGATCAAAATTTTTACAGTCGGGTCTAAAATACCGAGATAGAAGAATATTTTAAAATCTTTATAAGAATAAAGTATCCATAGTAAAAGTAGAGAATCATGAGAGACATGCTTCAGTTAAAAAGGGTGTGAGACGAAATTGTAGTCTATCTCCATTATTACTCAACCTTTGTGTAGGAGAAGCAATAATGGAAATGAAGGAAAGATTTGAATGTAGCATACGTGTTCAAGGAGAAAAAAATCAGTATGCTACGATTTGTTGAAGACATTGTCTTGTTAGCAGAACAGGTTGTGGATATTGAGAATTTACTAAATATCATGAACAAAGTACTGAAGGAAGATTTTGGACTACACATAAATCTAACAAGACAAAAGTGATTAAATGTAGCAGAAATGAAACCAATAGATTAAATATAAAAAAGGGTCGGGTGCGATAGAAGAAGTTAATGAATTGTGCTACTTAGGAAGAAAAATGACAATCGATGGCCGAAGCAGGAACAATGTGGAAAGCAGAATAGCACTATTGAAAAGAGCTTTCATGAAAAAAAAATCTTTAGTTTAAAATGTTTACCTAAGACTCAGAAAGAACTTTATAAAACTCTAAGTGTGGACGACAGCACTTTACGGCAGTGAAGCATGGACTTTAGGATTACCAGAAAGAATGAAAATTGAAGCATTTGAAATGTGGTGCTATACAAGGACGCTGAAAATTAAGGGGACGGATAAAGTACGAAATGAACGAGCTTTGGATATGATGGGCGAGGAAAGAAGTTTTGGAAGAGGCTTACAGAAAAAAGAGACAGGATCTTAGGTCGTATTTTGAGACATGCAGGATTGGTTAACTTGTTAGTTGAGGGAACAGTCGATGGTAACAACTGCAGAGGAAGACAGAGATTAGAATATATGAAACAGATCATTGTGGACGTGGATTGTAAGGGGTATATCGAGAGGAAAAGGTTGGCTCAATGTAGGAAGGGATGAAGGATTGCATCAAACCAGTCGAGAGATTGATGACGGAAAAAAAATACAGTGCCTCGTATTTCTTAGAAGTTACTATGAAATTACGAAACAAAAATATCGTTAAATAGTTGGATCTTTCTTTTCAAATGACGCTTAGAGGGGTAGAAATATCTTTAAGAGGAAAGGCTTCTTCAAACGTATTATTTCAGAGCTGCTGAGGATTAAAATGGAATATAAACGTCAGAAAACCAGCCTACAATTGCAGCATTTAGAGCAATTAGTCCAGTAGGAATAACCGAAGAATTACAATCTGGAAAAATTTATTTATAAGGGAACGAGTCTTGTTTATGTTTTGAGCTGTCGTCTGCATTAGGCCGAGGCTGTAAGTAATGGCGCGCGGATATAAATGCTTTCTTCCGGCAATCCCTCAGGCCCGCTTGCTTCTTCGACAGTAAAAGATGGCTCCCGCAAGTCCATACGTCTTCATTGCCGCCGCGCCGCGTCGCTACGACCGCAGCGCTACGGCGAGCTACTCGGAAACTAGCGCTCCGCGCCGCAATTACGAGTTCGCAGGTAACTGAAAAAACGTTTCGATATCATCGACGCTGTTACCGAGAGATAATTAGCATTTTGATTTATACATGCTCCGACTGATACGAGAGGAGATAGTGAAAATAAATCTCTGATAAATGGTTTGGGAATTATTGCTTCAGAGAAGCAAGAGGAATATCAAGCTGAAAACGAGCAGTTTAGACTTTTATAACCAACGCAGTCTTTATATTCTACATTAACACGAAAGGTACTATGCATTTTATCCGTGTAACGCTATCACTAACCCCCAATCATTTTTATTATTAATGTACTATTATCATTAATTATTTATTAATATTTATTAGGACAGACACAGCAGTATCACTTGGAGGAGAGCAATTAAATAAAGTGGAATGTATCAAATATTTGGGAAGCTGGATTGAAGAAAATGGAGGAAACAGGATGGAGATGAATGAAAGAGGAAGATGTATAGGTTTTTTAAGACTGTTAGAAGTCTGGTATGGAGTAGGAATGTACCGAAAAAGAGCCAAGAATCAATCTATAAAACGTACTTAGTGACAATTTTAACATATCGGTTTAAAGAATGGGCCAGAGAATGGGAGAGTAAAGGCAACCATTACAGACATTTCATCCCTCATTACAAGAGTTCATTGCTACTCCAATCGAATAGTTCCTAAAGGGTTCTCAACACTTTTAGCGAAACTTAAGTTCAACTATGGGAGATTCAGAAAACATCTGTTCAAAATCATCATAGTCAGCTCTCCCTTATAGAATGAGATGGAAACAGTTTGGAAGATGTCCATCACCTCTGTATTGCATGCAAGTTCCATTGGAATGAATCCACACTACTGATATCGGAATTATAAAGACAGGGGGCTGAGCTGCCTACTAAGATACAATACCTTCTTCACAAAGAAAATCTGGAAATTTATATATCTCTTTATAGATTTGCCAAAGAAAATAATATAGAAATATGAATCTAGCAAGGGTTAAGTTACAATAGGTAGGCCATTAATTATCTGTGGAACTAAAGAACGTCAAAAGAAGGGTAAACCAAAAATAAGACAGATATCAGTTACCTCTGTTCTTATTTGGGGTAATTTTTCAGTTTCCGTGACATTCATCCATCCAGTCAGAGGATATAGACCGGAAAGATAACTACGGCCAGTGAGTTGGGCCGAGCTGCACAACGCAAGAAATAAATGTAAATCTTTTGTATGTATCATAACGGAAACATTGTCACTCAAGAATAGTTTATCATCATAACGAAAACTTGTAAAAAATATCTGTAATTTAAGATTTGTGCTTCTAACCTTGTAACACGAAAGAAATGTTGGAACTTTCTTGACAAAATATGTAAAACAATTGTATCTTTTCTTGACTGTATGGACCCTATCAGTTTGTCAATATATATATATATATATTTAATTAAATTGCAATGGAGCGCACGCTCCGGTGGCAATTTCCCTAAACATCAATCTTCCTCCTTTTCTGCACCCATCTACATTTGCCCTTTACAAATTTTTACTTTAAATTCTTTCAAGGTTTTTGGTAAATTATTCATCATTTCTCTTGGTAACTTATTCCAATCCCTGGCACTCTTACCTAAAAAAGAGAATCTTCCTACACCCTTGTGCCTGAAATCGAGTGCCAGCTTGTGTTCATGGTCATCTTTTCCCTTCCATCCATTACATTCAATTCTTACACAAATATCTTTCCATGCCGCATCACCAATATACGCCTTGTACACTCCCGTGACCCTCTTCACTCTCCTTCTGATATGAGAGAATCAGGGAGACGATAAAGGAAGAACCGCTACATCAGAGTATAAAAAATCGAGGTTATAGTGGTATAGGCATGTGAGGAGAATGGGAGCAGAACATGCTGGAGATGGAGCTGAAAGCGAAGAGACCCACAGGAAGATGGCGCCGACGATTGAGAGCGCCGAAGTATTGTGTGATTACGATAACACTCCTATAACTCGGCTAGTCACCCGAGAACATTATTTATATTCTCAACGCCGAGAAAGACTACGTAATTATATATAGCTTGTGAAATGTATCGGAAACTTGTTTCAGTATAACATAAACGTTATAATACTGCCCAGCGAAGTATGAAAAGAGCAAGGGTTTACAAGAAGAGACAGGAAAGGGCCGTGCACATTCGTTCAATAACTAAAGTAACAGACATCTTAAAAAGAGTCATGACCCTAAAATAGCAATGGGCCGGTCATATTGCTCACAAAAGAGATGAAAGATGGACTACGGTAGTGCTGGATTGGATACCGAGAAACCTGAAAAGAGCAAGAGGAAGACCCCCGGATCGCTGGGATAAGGATATACGTCGAGTTACAGGCGTGAACTGGAAGAGGGTGGCTCAAGATCGATCAGCCTGGAAATAACTACAACAAAACTATGAGGAATTAAATTCTAATATATAGCTCATTAGACTTAAAGAGGCTACATCCTGAAAAAAGGATCGATATAGCTGCAATAATAAATAAATAATAACAGGTGACCAGAAACTGTTTTAATTAAATTCAATAATATTTCGACCAGGGCAATAACTTTTTCATTACCTCTTGTAAGGGGCAAAGCTGATATCGCGGTACATATTAGCCTCACACTCCTTAAATAGAAAATTGCACTTCGAAATAAATTTTGTCAAAAATATTAAAATAAAATTCCAACTGTGCGAAAATGTTAGACCGTGAATACACCTTTGGAAATTAAATCAACTGCAGATTAACATGGTCGCCATTCTCCATTTCAACCTTCAGAGAGACAAGGGTTCAGTTTAAACTATGAAAATAAAGTCACTTGTAAAGTTTCATCATTAATATTTTCTGATATAAAAACACAAAAAGTTTACAATTACAGTTGATTCAGCGATCGGATATTCATTTCAAACAATTGAAAGTTACGAATCGCAGAAGACAGACAGCCCCAATCCCCTGGAAACTTTACATTACATTTTCACTGTCCCGACCGCATTGTACTATTTCACAAAAATTCGATTATGGCCGCCACCAACACACATGACTGGCTACTGGCAGGAGTGCCAACCTCCAGTTCTCGTACCAAAGCTGCGCAGATCCTACTCACACGGATTTCCACAAGAAACTGAACTATCTTGGCTCGAAAACCCCTATATAGGACAACCAAATCTTCCAAATCTCGTGACACCCAGGATGTAGTGCCTCCAAGATACTAACTGGAGGGCTTCCAAATTTTAGTATTATTTAGGGACAAAATTTTCAATTATTTTACCACTCTTCAATTTTTGTCGAAAACTTTATGGATTGGCTGTAATTAATTTCTTCCTGTTTGCTGTATAGGAGCCTTGACGTCACTGGTCAAAAGTGTAACCTTACATGGAAAAAGTTCCTATTTAGTTCTCCATATTCAAAATTCAAATTAAATAAAAATTTAAAAAGTTTATCGTGAATAGCTCTAAAAGTAAGGATTATCTCAAAAAATGAATTTTAGCATTGTCAAATACATCTTTTAAAAGTAATTTTATTCCCTGACAGTGCTTAGTACAGCCGTAAAAAATTTATATAAGTCGTAAACGTGTGAATTTAGATGCAGTATCTTTTAAAAATTCCTTTCAAACTTTATTTACTGTACAGAACTTCTCGAAAAGTTTAACACGGTGTTCAGAAAGAATTTAGGTTGTAATAACCGTATTGTTTAATATCAGAAATTCCTTAAATCTGTTGTATTTAATTTTTGAAAGTGCTGGTGGATTAAAAACTTCTCACTTTAAATGGCTTGAAACTATATATTATGTGTTATTTACTGCAAAATTCTGTTTCTCCGGTTTAATTATTATTATAAATTTTCTTTACTGTGACGAAAATTGTTGAAAAATAACGATATGGTCTCGTAACAAAAATCGAGTGTTTACAAGTTGAACTATTGAGGATTGCTATGATTTAGGTGATTTTACAGGTTACTTTTTATCATCAACTGTCTATTTAAAGCTATTATTATATATTGAGTTAGTTTTCTGATTGTAAATCGCCATGTATTCGGCTATAAGCTGCAGTATCGGCTTCTGTATGTTTCCAGTCCTCCATATCCTGTAGTGACGAGGTGAAGAATTAAACAAATTCTGAGATGCTTACACTCTCAATTTGTTTATCCGAGCAAACGGCTTGCAAAGTGTTGAAAGAGGAATGTTTGGGCCGTTGTCGTCTATAAAATACGCCGTAATCCACCAATGCCAGGATACCTTACATTTGGGCGAACCTGGAAGATTAGCTTACAGCCGACAGGACTTGAAAACGTGATATTACTCATAACACCACGAGAAATAAAGTTAGGAAACAATTAGAACACATGAGTAATAAAAGTGAGACTTGGACAGTGAGGACTAAATGTGGTGATATTAAAAGAATCCATAAGTTCAAATATCTTTGTGAGCTTTTAATTCCCAATCTTAATGCAAAGGCTGCAGTTGAAGATAGGTTTCAGGCTATGTTAAAAGATATACAAATCCAAATTACTATCCCATCAGGCGAAATACAAGCACTACAGTACGATAGTGAAACCAGAATCATTATACGTAGCAGAAACACTAGTTCCAATGTGACTGACAGAAATTAAAAGAAAGGATGTTTCTAATAAAGATCTTAGGACCATAAAAAGTGTCAGGAGCCAAATTTAATTTCCGTTTGAGATCAAACCAAAAACTATAAAATAAATTTGAAAAGACATCAAACACAATTAAGGAAACGAGGTTAACTTCCTATGGCTACATTAAGAAAGAGTGAAACCGGAAGGAATGACAAAGAAAATCCTCAACGTTGAAGAGAATAGGAAGACAAGTTCCATAGGTGAAAGAAGTCCATCACTATCTGAATAGCTGTGGAATCAAGGCGGAAGACATCTAAGTGTTCAGGAGAAAAATTGTAAAGGATCTGTCCGAAAAAAAAAAACAGTCAGGAAAAGTAGGGTATTGTCAGAAGAAGAAAAAGATATAGAGTGAGCCAGAGAATAAAGGATACTGGCGACGGAGGAAGGAAACAAAGATGAGGAAATGAAGATGCGTAAACATGACTGAAACGAAAAGGAAAGGAGCCGACCCCGGCAGCGTAGGGGTAGCCTGCTTGCTTCTCGTTGCAGGGGTCGCCGGTTCGAGTCCGGCCTTGGGCATGGGTGGTTTTAATTAAGTGTTGTGTTCGTCTTGTGTTCGTCTTGTGTTGTCCTTACACATTAGAGAAAATAATAATACTTATGGGAAATCTGTACATTGTAATAGAAACAAACACATCGAGCTGGCTGAATGGCTAACAAGGCCGAATGCCATTAAAAAAAAAAAAAGTGATGTCGATAAATGGCTTGCACAAAATATTTTTAGAAACAATTGAATATAAATATACAACAGTCGAGCTTCTGTCGTTGCTATTTTCGTGAACACTATAAACTGATAATCATTTTATCATGAAGATACTTATTTCAATATTCGCATCATTGTTCACATCACGCTGTTATACATTTCATCAAGTTCACAACAAATTGTACATGTACTTCTTTCGCTTTCTTAATTGTAATATTCTTAAAAGTTTAGCAAGTGTTACAAATGTTTCTTTTCATTACAACGTTTTTAAATATCATGTTTCTGATTACATGTGAACAACAACATTAGTCCAATTATATTTGTCTTCTACAGTAGAGAGTTGTGTTTGAGGGACTTCAGTCTTAATCGATATTTATGACGATGCTGGGTTTTGCTTATAACCAAATACGTTAACATTTACAGTGCGAGAAGCAACTTACATTACATTGACCGCAATTCTGTCTGTCTGTTTGGGTACAGCGCATGGTCGAGGGGGTAAGACAGGGCATGTTTCATTTTGATGTGGGACGTTTAAACTGAGAAAAGTGTTAGTGTCTTTTTTTTCGTTGAACGTAATGTGGTTTCGAATAATGTACAGTCCGGGAATAAAATAAGATATGTTTATTTCGATGCAAAATCGGAAAGTGGCTTTTCTTCAAACTTTGAAGTGAATTCGTCATGTATTAAATAACTCATTCGCATTTACAAATTTAATTTAATTCTTTGATGTAATTGAAGGCTACTTTGACTATCGTGACAGTAACGTTTGACGTCATCAACCGAGCCTTGCAGTTTTGATTAGATTGAAATTTAGGCTGAGACAGAGTGACAAGTGGTACTTGTCGTTACAGCGGAGAGCATAAGTTTTTTTAATAAAATAATTTAAAATGATTTCATGAGCGCCATGTTACTTAAATCATTTCTTCACGCGAGCTGGAACAAAATTAAATCAATAATCACGCCGCGTAATGTACCTTGTTAAGACTTATTTTTAATTTCTTTAATTTCATTGACGCCATACTAGTGATATCATTACCTAAGATGCATGTAAATAGTTACAACACTATTAGTGTTTCAAACTTTTTTTCGTGGATTTGAACCATGCATAATGATAAAGGTAGCTGTAACAACCCGTGAAGATTTTAATTTCTTTTGCTTTTCACTGACGGCATATTATTAGGTGAAATGCTTTCAAGGTTAATCATACATGTTCTTTGCTTTTACTGTCGTCATATTACTAACAATATTATTTCAGACGCATTAAAATAGTCCAGCCTCTACTGCGGTGTAAATTAAATTAGGTACCAGTTTTTGAGCATGAAAAATTGTCAAAATGTCCACCGAATGCATTCTTTTGAAAGCTATAAATCGGCTGTTAGTACAGTGTAAGATATGAGCCTGACCATATAACGAAGGCACACCTGAAATATCCAGAGAGTGAAACAGTGATATGAGCTTAGAAGTAATGGCTAATTACATCTGGCTTGCACTTATGATGCACTTTAATGTAACGAGGCAACTAAATGTATTGTCCTCCAACCTGCAATAGAACCCGCATTTAGTGGCGATATTAATGTGCTGGCCCATTAGGTCGAATAGTACGTTGGGAATAATGGATTGAATGACAAACAGTTAATGGCATAAATATAAGCCTGGACTGCACCAATGAGATTCAGATAAAGTTACAATGAATTGTTAACCATCACGCTTTAAGCGTACAGACTCATTTATTGAAAATTATGCATAACGTACTGGCTATTCGCTAAATTAAAATGCAGTACCATATACATAAATTACTATAATTTTTTATTACAAAAGATACGAATTTTATGGCGATGTTAATGCATAATGAAACTGTATTTCATGATGATATGTCTGTGTGGGAATGGCTAAAAGAGGCAACGCCAAGGGGCGTATGTAAATTTTATTTAAAAAAAGTGACTGATGCCTATTAAGAATAAAAATGAAGAGTATTATAAATCAAATGCTAACATTTTGTCACTTATTGGATGTAGTTCCTTTAGAGTACTGAAGAAGTTAAAGTGACAAAAAATTATAAAGCCACTTCATGAAATTAGCTTTTATGGAATTGAGTAATGGACTTATAACTGATTCGAAACGAATAATGCAAAAGATAAGCTATCCTGTGTTATCCTACACTGCTGCAACCTTATATGAACCGAAAGTATGTTCTAGAAGAACTACTAGATTTCTGAGTGCAATAGCACCAAGTTTCTTTCGATTTAAGATATAAATCGAGCGTGGTGAGTAAGTGGTAATGTTCTGGTCTCGTATTCGGGAGACCGCTGGTTCAAACCCCGATTTCGGTTACCCACGGTTTCCCGAAATCACTCAGGTGAATGCCGGGTGCTCCAAGCCCTTTCCCGCCTCTATTGACCGGGATGTCGACGAGGCGTAAAGCCATATTCAATAAAATTCAACAATTTTGTCTCGTTCAATTACATCTAATCGTCGAATTAAAAACGTTAGTTATTAATGAAAATGGTACTAATTCAGTTGAAATGTTCGTATTTTAAATTCCATTACATATGTACATATATAATGCGCGATTGGTTAGTTTGTTATTGGAGGGAATGGTCGAAGGAAATAATTGTAGATGTAAACAAAGATTGGAATATATGGAGCAGATAAATGATATAATTGAAGAAGTAGGTTGTAAGGGATATGCTGAGATGAAGAGGTTAGCGCAAGATAGGAAGGGATAAAGGAATACATCAAAACAGTCAAGAGACTGATGTCAACAACAAAGAAAAGAAAATAAAAAGAAGTGGATTGAGTCCATCTGCCTAAAAGCACGGTGTACTGATTAACAGACTCACGTAAGCTGGGCGGGCTTAGTATGTAATAGGCCTACGCACGAAATATAAAACGGCTTCACTTAGACTCCGTACTTTATATATCATTACACGTTTAACGTGGCATCCCAACCAGACCGTAGTAGCGTGTTGACATTAACAGAGAAAAGTCAGTTTCAAATTCAGGCCTAGACCGGGACTTGAACCGTAGACCTTCTGTACCACGATTAAAAGAGACAGAGACCTGGTGCACTTTCTTTTCTGTTTATTTAGTTTCATTCCATCACCTATGACTACGAAATTGAAGGTTTTTAGATAGTGTGAATAATTTTTATCTTGGCCAATCTGTCTTTGCCCATTTCAAACACAAATGCCTTAGTACTACGTTGACTTTCATTTAAATGTGGTTCGTCGATTTTATTTTTTAATTCTCCAGAATTTACTTTGTCTGTGTTTTATCTATTCCGAATTCACCCAGTCTGGCCCTCTTACAAATTCCAGAATTTAAACATTTTCAGTCTGACACCCACTACAAGCCAGTGGGTGCCATCAAATCTAGGGTCACTCAATTTTTTTGTCTAGTCGTATTACATCCTTTTATGCAGAAGGCATTAATTCATTGTGTTCATTGGAGTCCAGGTAGCACAGATAGCGTTCAATGAGGACAGTCCGTGACGTGTCATCGCAGTAGTAACACCTGATGAAGACAGCGGAGGAAGCTGTCGAAACGTCATGTATGGTAGAAGAACGTATCCGGCAGAACACCAGGGAAGGATTTTTATCAGCAATACGCCGGGAAAGAATTTAAATTACTTATACCTTTCGCTGTAAAGTCAAATGGCAGCTGTGCCAAGGCTAAATAACATTTTAATCAAAACTTTCGCTAACATTGCTGATCGAAAATTAAAACTTTTATTTTACATAAGTATGTACAAGGAATTTAACGAAAACGCCTACCTCGAACGAAAATAAATAAGTAAAAGCAACAAAAAATTAATTTAATGTAAGTGCATACTTTATTTCAGTGTTCTGGCAGTTCATTTCTTCTCGGATGGTTAACTTAATAAAACTTTCTATCTATTAAAACGCTATTCTTGGTCACGATTTATGGATGTCTGTCGCTCTCTGACGTCACGCTTCCCACCTCCGCTGCCCAACCAACAACGACCGGAGATGTTAGAGGTTATGCGCCTTATTTAATAACAGTTCTGTTTTGTGGAACATCCACGAGTAAATGACAGTGAGAACACTAAAGAAAAGATTGTATTTCATAAAAATCGACTTATTAGTTATTAGTTGCTTTTCTTAATTAAAATTCGTCTGATGTACATTTTTCTTATACTCTCTGTACAGCGGTACTGTTGTTACAGTAAGATAAGAAATATCTACATTTAATCATTTTCAAGATTATGAGCGCTATTGAATGAAAATTATACTTAGTTAGCGAAGAAACCAATTGCTAAAACACAGCGTTGAACACGTCATTTTTAACGGATTTACAAGATATTTATATCCGTTGTAGATATTTAAAGTCACTATAAATGTTCGAGGAAATCAGTTGTCGAAACACTGAAATAAAGTATGTACTGCCTTTAAATTAATACATTAATTTTTATTTGCTTTTATTAGTGATGTCACTATATCAGACACATGTAAATATTTCCAGTGGGTCAAATTAAGATAGCAATACAGTGAGTGTATTCGTACACGAGTAATATAAGCTACGAATTTTTAACAGCAAAATTAGTAGGAATTGCACTAATGTCGAAATGCAGACAGGTCCAGAATGATAACTGATACATTTTTTTACTGAACGATTCACAATGAATTTTGTTTCATAAATAATTTAAGGTTCTTTCATAAGCGCCGATTGGCTGAAGTTATTATTTCATACGGATGGAAGTAGTTCTGCATTTATGGTGCTGAACGAGACGTGGATCAGGGATAAGACCAACATCGCGCGCTATAGGATAAGGTTTCAGGATTCCTAATTTATTTTTAATTTCATTCGTTCCCTAATTTTTACATCATTAATCCAGTAGAAGTTCCATCTGTATCGCTGTGTAAATTGCAACCGAAATATGTGCAAATTACAAAATGAGGTTATGAGCATTACATAACAACAATTCTATTTATTTAGTCAGTCGCAATCAATTTCTAGATCATCTACTATGTAATAACATCGCTGACTACTGTTAATGCAGAAGCGCAGGATGGCTGCGTGACGCTACAGCATAACGGAGACAGTGACCAAGGTTAGCGTTTTATTAGTATTGATAGATTTTTCAGGAACAGAATGTTCTCTATGAGTTGTAAATGTATTGTTATACAGGATGTACCTAAATGAATATCGGGGTTTTAACGCTTTGAAGTATTTATTACATGAAACGTAAAATTATAATTAATGCATGACGTGAAAGAGCCACCCAAACAGTTATACCTACAAGCTTACAAGTGTTCAATGTGAGCACCTCTCGTCACATAGCACACATCAAGTAGATAGCCCATTTCTTCCCAAACGTTGATTAGTGTTTGTGGTGTAATTGTTGCAACAGCTGCCTCAATCCTGTTTCTAAGATCGGGTACGTCAGCTGGTAGTGGAGGCACAGACACACGATCCTTTATGAACCCCCACAGGTAGAAATCACATGGCGTCAAATCGGGAGAGCGTGGAGGCCATGCGAAACAAGCTCTGTCTTTGGGCCCTTTGCGGCCAATCCATCGGTCGAGTAGAATGACGTTCAACCAATCGCGTACGTCATTATGCCAGTGAGGAAGTGCACCATCTTGCTGCCAAATGAAGTTATTTGGTTCGTCTTCTAACAACTGGGGAAATAGCCATAGTTGTAGAGCATCAAGGTAGGAAGTACCAGTTACAGTTGTTTCTCCAAAGAAAAGAGGCCCATAAACTTTCCGCCGAGATATGGCAGAAAAAACATTCAGTTTAGGAGAGTCTCGGTGAAATTGCACCATCTCGTGGGGATTTTCTGAGCCCCAGATGCGCACATTATGAGTGTTCACATGTCCACTAAGGTGAAATGTCGATTCATCACTGAAAACAACATGACCCAGAAAATCTTCATCGTCGTTCAGCAACATTTTATGTGCAAAGTTGACACGTAAACCATGGTCTGTAAGCTTTAGAGCCTGTAACAACTGCAAACGATAAGGACGTAGATGTAAGCGTTTCCATAAAACTTTCCTAACAGTCATCACCGGAATTGCTAATTTATTCGGGCTACGCGTGAAAGATTTTCTCACTCGCTCAACATACCCTTCACTAACCCATGGTCGTCTCGAATCCTTTCCTTTGCAAAGGCAGCCGGTATTTTCAAACTGGTGATACCATCTACGGATGTTATTATCGCATGGAGGATCACATCTGAACTTCATTCGGAACGCACGTTGCACAGTAACTACAGATTCCGTCTTTACAAACTGCAGAACACAAAAAGCTTTCTGTTCTTAGCTGCGATTTTTGCTACTACCGCTTCTTAACGGATGACGGAGGAAACTTTGCGCGCACATGAAACCGAACTGTTTGAGTTGCTCTTTCATTTCATGTATTAGTTATAATTTTACGTTTTATGTGATAAATACTACAAAGCCTTAAAACATCGATATTTATTTAGGTACACCCTGTATCTCGAAATCAGCTTACCTGTGTGTGTTAGTATTTACTGGTACGAGTCGAATTATTCTGTGTATCTTCATCGTAGCTATTCCGAATTTTATCACTGCCATTGTAGGCATTACATTTGACTTAGTAGCATGGAGGGAGGCAGACCTATAAGCGTAGACAGACACACACATGCTGTGTACCTGTCGCTCCGCTCGCAAACGCGGACAGGCGCATGAAATGTGCAGCGGGAGCGGTTGCAGTTGTCGATCGAGCCATGAAATAGTCACCGCGCGGACTCGCCTACCATCAAAGGCCGAAATGCAGTGCATTACACTGCCGGCAGGAGACAGGTCCGCTAATGCACGCTAAATATTCAGGCGCGCGGCCCGCTAACGAATTGACGCAACCGCACCAAGCACAGAGCTCGTAACGGGGTTGGCACCTCACCAGTGCCAACTCACCGTGACCCTCTGTGATATTAAGGATTCGTATCCTTCACGAAACTGAGCCCTACTGTTGACGCTCCGCTAAAATAAAAAGCAATTGGCAGTCATTGGGGACTGACAGAGGTGAAAACTTAAAAATATTAATATCATACAGACAAATCGTCATACCTATTGTTACAGACATCTATACAAATATTATAAATGCGAAAGTAACTCTGTCTGTCTGCGTTCTGGCCTCGCATTTGGGAGGACGCGGGTTCGAATTCCAGTCCGGGCATCCATATTTGGATTTTCCATGGTTTCCCCAAATCACTCTAGGCGAATGCTGAGATGCTTCCTTCAAAAAGGCCATGGCCGAATTCCTTCCAGTTCCTTACCCCAATCCCATCCCGCCTCTAATGACCTCGCTGTCGACAAGGTGTAAAGCCCAAGCTAAAAAATGTCTGTCTGTTTGTTATTTATCTTGGGCTAAACGGCTAATCCGATCGTTATGAAATTTGAAAAGGAGATGCTATTTGACATTAGGATGGACATAGGATACTATTTTCTGTATAGATAAGAACATATAGTCATTAAATTATGAAAACTATCAGAACTGTGACAGACAGACGATACAGAATGATACCACATTTGTCGATTTCGGTTAGATACGAAGGGTTTGTGGCAAAAAAACACCTTATAGAAATAATATGTATGTTATAACAACAAATTACGTGAAGGCAATAAACAATATTAATAAAGTTATTAAATTATATTGTATTTTTATCACCTGATATTTCAGGGAATTCCCCTATTTTTTTCCAAACATTGTTTTTTACAGACTGGTACAGTGGTGAAGAAACATCATATATACAAGGTCATTTACACTCTAATTCCACCAATTTTTCATCCTCCCCCGCGGTAAATAACAGCTTTCGGTCTGACACAGTTCGAATGTTCCGCTAGCGGCTGAGTCTAGACTGCTTTCAGACCGGTACTGTCGCTCGGCTCAAGCAGCTGTTTTTGAGAACGTGGGTCGCCACCGCTTCATAGGAACCGATCCCGTTGCTTTCCATTGTATAGGAATCCTACCTTAAGGCAGTTTTTGTTTTGAATTAAATGGGCTACCTAAACCAACTCCTGGTCTCAGATATCCATTAGAAGCCTTCCAAAGTACTGTATATATCTGCTCTCCTCGGTTTATGTTTTTTGATGTCCTATCCCACTTGATATCTTCTTTGGTAAGTGGTGGACTGACTGGATCATTGCTGTCCATTATTCTAATGAATGATTGTGTTGATGGTTTGCAGTTAGAATTTAGGTTGTTTACTGATGATATAATGGTATACAGTAGGATCAAAATGTGAAAACTGTGAACCACTGCAGGGGGACCTGGACAGAATATCTAAATGGGTAGGTCAGCATGGAATGAGGATAAATGCAAGAAGAGCTAGCTTATTAGGTACACAGATAAAAAAAAAGGTTATTATGATTATAGGATGGGGTCAGAATTGCTTGTTGAAGGTTTGAAGTGTAAAGAATGCAATCAGTGACAGATATGATAAAGGAGCTGGAATGGGATTCATTGCAAGACAGGAGGAGGATGAGGAGGGTCATGGGAGTGTACAGGGCATATACTGGCGATGAGGCATGGAAAGATTTGCAATAGGTATGAAAAGTAGTGCATGGAAGGGAAAAGATGACCATGACCACAAGCTGGCACTCGATTTCAGGCACAAGAGTGTGGGAAGATTCTCTTTTTTAGGTTAGGGTGTCAGGGATTGGAATGAGTTACCAAGAGAAATGATGAATAATTTACCGAAAACTTTGAAAGAATTTAAAGATAAAATTTGTAGATGGCAAATGTAGGTAGGTGCAGGATAGGGGGAAGATGGGGGTGTAGGAAAATTGCCACCGGAGCCTGTGCTCCATTGCAATAAATTAAATAAATATCTTGGCATAATATCTATACATCTCTGTAATGCGAAACGGCAATGAGGTCTGGCAGAGTAGTGGACAAGGTGCTTGCTTCGGGTTCAAACCCCGATCGGAGAAAAAATTTTAAGAATTGTTTTTCATAGTTTGAGCCAAGCCTAGGATTTTGTAGTAAGGATACCATGTTAAAATGTAGGTCCCATAAATTTAGGGCTGGAATGCGTGGTAAATAGTAGGCAGTAGAACAGTGCCTTAAGCGTTTACTTTATTCACGGTATACTGGTTCCACAGACAGTTTGTGTGTGATCTAAACTAATAATGTTAAATATGCGAAAGTAAGTTTCTGTCTTTTTGCTACATTTTGACGACTATACGTGTACACCGATGACAAGGAATTAATCTGTATCTTCAGGAAGGAAATAGGATACTTTTTACCGGTATGAATAACAGTTTTAATCATGAGACAGGGTCGACGGTAGAATGGTATATCGATGACGTTCCCGTTATATTATGGCGACTCGGTGTTGTTTGGGACGTATCTTAGGTAACTTTCAGCTTTATATTCAATTCTAGCAATGAAATTTTAAGTCCACTCGTACGAAATCGGGGGTAATAGCTAGTACTAAATAATAATAATGACAAGGTGACAGGGTTTCTACTGGCTGCGCTTTCCGCCCCTGTCTTAGCCTCCTTAACCTAACCTGGTAGTGCTACCAGTACAAGGGACCTAACGAGGAATCCGAACCATGGAAGCGCTCTGACGTAATGTACATTACGCAGCAAGCTATGCCTGAGGTGAAGGTCGGGATAATAGTCTATGAAAATCCTCGCTGAAACAGAGATTAGAACCGGGGATCTTTCATTCCCCGGTCAGACACCTTAAGCACTGAGTCACCAGACCGCAACATTCTTACTGTTAACATTAGCATGTCGGTGACGAGAACTCATAAGAAACTTAGCCACTCAATAAATCACCCAGCGCGCCTGAAGTTTTCACTTCATAAACTAAAAATTTAACTTAGTCCACAAACCGACGGTTCGTCGAATCATCCCGAAGTATACGTACCAAGCTATTGTGTCAGAGGCAAGAAGGCTAATTCCTTTCTTCAAGGGTCTACAGTTTAACGTGAAATCAGAACCACGGATTGTCCCGGCGTAACTCATATATTTGAATACATCTCCTAAAAATTCATGCTCACCGCGGGATTTGAACCTGCGACCGGAGAGAGAACTTTCGGAATGAAGCACCTCAACCACTGAGCTACCAGACCGCCCTGTTTTGAAGTATACGTGTTCTGTGGATATATGATAGACACTATCGCTTTGTATAAAGAACAAAAATTAATGTGGTGGAAAGGGAGAGAGGGGTTTCGGTAAACCAATATATACGAAAAAAGGGGGGGGAGGGTGAAGTGGCCAAAAAGAACAGGAATTTCTTTGTATTAAACATTTGCTTTATCGTTTTTTCGAATACAAACTTAATCTCCTTCAAAGCATTCTCAATTAGCGTCAGTGCACTTGTCCAGACATTCATTCCAGTGTTGGAAGCTCCTTTTAAATTCGCCCTCTATCATACCTGCTAGCTCTTTCGTGACACTACGTTTAACGTTTTCGGCACCGGCAAAATGCGTCCCTCTAAAGTCCCTATCCATACTCGGGAACAAGAAGGAGTCCGAGGGAGCTAAATCTGGCTGATAGGGGGCGTGGGTCTAGGGAGCCGTCTTCACTGAGGCATCGCACAGTGGGCCAGAATCTTTAAAACGTGGCCAAAAAGGAAAAAAAAAAGTTTATGGATGGAAATTTTTGACTGTCAGGTTGGCTACAGTAATGTTGGAACTACTGAATACCGATTGTTCATTTCCTCCTTTATGTTTCGGGTCATAGTCGGCACTTCATTGCTAGCGGTGCATGCAGCCGACCAGGCTACAAAATAGTCTTGTCGTTAAAGATAAATATTTGTGTTCTGTGTAAGTGAAATGAATATTTTAAATATAGACGGTGTTCCAGGCAGTATTAATTACTAATTAAAATACATTTATGTCATTATTAAATCATTAATTACACATATTTTTTTAATTAACTTAATACCGGAAAATGCGCGAGAAAATTTTCAAATGTGCTTAAAAAAAATAGAGTTAAGTTACGAATTCCACGATATTCCGCTTTCTTTTGCACTGTGTCCGCAAGAATATATTATTACCTTAGTAAATTAACTTTCAAATCCACCTACTAGTACCAACTCCGGCTTAGAACTACGTTTTAAGCGACGCTTGCAAAATGTTTGGTTATTTTTTTAAAATGAAATTATTAATATTAAGTTAATTTTTTCATTAATAATTCTGAAAAAGTAAATTTTTTTGAAACACAAATATTCTACATACTTCGTGGAGTTACGTTTTAACGTTTTCAAACACGTGTTAAGAAATAAGGATTAAATAAATTAATAATATGAACTGTCGGAGGATGCTCAAGACTCAACCAATAAGTTGATAAAGCAATATCTTGAAAGTTTTCCGAACTTAAGAGTATGTAAGACGTGTTCAGGAGATTGTTGGCAACCACAGACTTCCACATTTCATCTCTCCGCAAATCATCAAACAAACTGAAGAGTTTGTTGTCAGAAGCCGTTGCCCTCTTAGTTCCTGTGCCGGAAGATTATGAAGATTCCGATGTAGTTGATGAGGAAACAGTCTTTGAAGATGATGACGATTCAACTGAATATGCAGAAGAAGATATGAAGATAAAAAAAGAAGAAAATGACAACTTTTAATTATAGTCACAAACAATTTACTAACTGAATAACTGTAATTGAATTAAAATTCTTTTTTGTAACATTTTATACCATCTTTTATCCTCTATTTGGTACTTTTTTCGAGCGTTCCATTTTTTGAGCTTATGTTTTTAACCATTAACTACAACAACCTCTAAATATTGAATTTTATATAAATAAAAAGAATTTTACCAATTTTTGTCTGTCATCTTGGATCCACCATTTTGTTTTTTAAATATTTTAAGTCGTAATCTTCATCATCAATCTCGATAAATCGCAAGAAATTTCTTTTATATGAATTAAAAGACTTTTATCAATATTTGTCCGCCATATTGGATCCGCCATTTTCTTTTTTCACTTTTTGATATTATATTCTTAATCAGCAACTTCGATAACCTTTACATACTAACTTTGGTACAAATTGAACAACTTTTTATATTTTGATCAGCTTTTTGCGATTCTGGCCCACTGTGCGTCGTCGTGATGCAGGAACCTCTCGCCAGGATTCCACAAAGCCGGACGTTTTCACGCCAAACTCCTGCGCAGCCTTTTCGTAACCTCCAAAGAAAATTTTTGGTTTGCTGTCTGGTTTTTAGCGACAAATTCGGAATGTTCGATCCCTTTGATCTCAAAAAACGACAGATCAATATCGTTTTCACATTCGATTTCACCTGACGAGCTTTTTCGGACGAGGATAGCCAGTTGACTTCCATTGGCTTAGCTGTTGTTTACTTTCTGGACCGTACCAATAGCACCATGACTCGTCACAGTGATGATTTTGTTGAAAACATTTGGATCGTCTTTGAATTTTACGACAGGCTTGAAAGTGACGATCGCTTTGATCTCCGGTGAGAAGTCTCCGCACAAACTTTGCTGCCACTCTTCGCATCCCCAAATCAACGTTTAAAATGCGCTGAATTGAGCTCCAGGACAACCCGGGTAAGCCCTCGAGTTGGTCGATTGTCCTGCGTCGATCTTCGTTGATAAGATTACGGATTTTGCCGATGTTGTCCTCGCTTCGAGTAGTTGAAGAGTGACCGAAAAGGATTGGTCTTCAATAGCCATTTCTCCCATTTTGAACTGAGAAAACTATTTGTACACTTGAGTTTTACTAAGAGCATGTTCTTTGTAAGCTGTTTGCATCCTCACAATAGTTTCCGCTGTGTTCTTGTTGAGTAAACAGCAAAACTTCACCCCCGCACGTTGTTCGTAAGAATCAGCCATATTTTCGTGTAACGTCAGCCAGAGCCGCATTTAGGCTGTGTGGGCCCCTAGGCTATACATGTGGTGCGGGCCTCCCTGTCGGCAGTGGCCCTAGCTGCCTGTGGCTATGGATGCTAATTTATTTTTAGCGCTACTACTGGCCCAGGCGGGGGCTCCAGGTTTGTGGTGCGGGCCCCCTCTTTGTGTTGCGGGCCCCCTTTGTGGTGCGGGTCCGTAGGCTACAGTCTATGCTTAAATGCGGTCCTGACGTCAGCACTGTACACACAAACAAAGAGCTCTAAGAGAAACCACACAGGTCGCTGTCGGGTGACGCAGCTTGGCGGAATGACTCAGCACAAGTCCTACAACAGCCCTCTGGCGGCGCAACCGGGTATAAGTACACGATGCACAGCATTACAATTCCTGTTATTTTTGAGTCCCCCTTGTAGACCGTATTTTTCTGCTTGTTTTAAAGTATAGGTGTGCAAAGTTCCTTAGAATAGAATAGAAACTGTAGCTTTGAATATAGAAAATTGACAAAAATTAAGGGGGTGAAAAGAGGGACAGTGGTTAGGTTTCTGAATACCAAATGTAGACAATATTTTTCTTTTCAAATATACCTGTGCAAAGTTCCACCAAAATGGTATAAAAATGTGAGCTTGTACCAAATTCAGGGGGTGTAAAAAGGGAACGGTTTTGGTTTATGGATTTAAAAAAAAAAAAAAACAAAAAAAAACTTCTTCGTGCCACCCACCACATTTTCCCAAAACGTCGAGTCAATCGATCCAGTTTGAGTCATTACTTGTGGACAGGAAGTTTATGGGCCAACTTCGTTAGACAATCCTCTTTCAGCTGGCTGTGCTTACGCAGGTAGCAGACCCTCGTTCCACATCCTAAGTGATCATCGTCATTACAGACTCGCTTCTGATAATGACGTCATTACTTATGAAAATTTCATTTGCAGCACTAGCCAATAAACAACAGAGCAGTTCTTAGGTGTGTATCACAGTCTGTGAATTATATTAAGGTGGAACGATACATTGTTTAGAGAACGTCGTAAGAAACGTTTTTGTTACAGGCAATAATAATGACTGTTCTTGGCTTAACGACAGCACAGCAATTAACGATCACTGTCCAGAAACAAAACTTCAATCACTACATTAAAATAGTGGTAGCCACAGAACCACGGATAGTTAAACCGAGCGTGGTGGGTGAACGGTTAACTTTCTGGCCTCGCATTCGGGAAGACGCGGGTTCGAATCCCCGTCCTGGCATCCAGATTTGGGTTTTCCATGGTTTCCCCAAATCACTCCAGGCGAATGCCGGGATGCTTCCTTCAAATAGACCAAGGCCGAATTCCTTCCCGTTCCTTGTCCCCAGTCCCATCCCTCCTCTAATGACCTTAGCCGTCGACGAGGCGTAAAGCAATAAGAAAAAAAAATGGATAGTTAAGAGGTTATACTCAGGATAGAAGGGTTTTAACACATGGTTTTAAAGAAAAGGTATCGAATGAAGTATACTACATTCCCATACGAAGAAAGAATAATATAATATTACTAAGAAGGAAAGAAAGGCTATAAGGATTATGAGGATAAAGAAATTCAAATACCTTGGCGATACCATAGAAGATAACGAACTATAAAAAACTGCGGTTACTGATCGGATCTCAAAAAAGGAGAGAGCTTACAGGCCAACAAAAACATCTATAACAAGAAATGCATCTCTTGGAATGGCAGAATGAGGTACTAGAATACTGTAGACAAAACAGAATACCTGTATGTCCACGAACTACAAGCAAGTGAAGCTGGAGGTATTATAAAGAAATATCCTCCAAGATTATAAATGATACATCATGGAAAATTGGGAGGAACAATGAAGTCTAGAAAATGTGAAGAAAATCTTGAATACCACAAAAAATAAAAAGTTAGCATTTCTTGTATAGTATGGATAAATCTAGAATAACAAATGGACACTTAATTATCTATGGAGCAAAAGGACATTCACAGCGTGGATTAAGTAAAGATCTGGAAAGTTCCAACTTCCCGGAGGTCCAAGTATGAATACGTTTCGAAACGTAATCAGTAATTTGTAAGGGTTTTAAGTTTTTTCTTTTTTTTTTCTACATATATATACTGCAATTCACAAAATTGTGGGTGGCAGAGGGTGCTCAGCACCAAAGCTAATCTCTTTGTTGTGCATTCCAATCCCTAATGGTACGAGGGAAAAAAGAATTCATATAAGAATCATTGCGGCACCTTATTTCTCTAATCTTATCTATCCTGTCATTCCGGCTCAAATAGGTTGGTGGACGAAGTATTTCACTACACACGTGAGTTGTAGCGGTATGTGCCGTTGGGGAGGTGAGGGTGAAAACCTTTTACTTCTTTTTGTAATTAAAAGAAACCCTAGGCTGCTAATTTAATGGGTACTCATAATGGCGTACAGGCGAGGCTTATTTACCGTTAACATTGACACATTGAAATATGATAAAAAGAACTATGCAAAACCTCTTCTTACAATTGCCAACATATTAACAAATAAACAAAGCATTAAAACACAACCACTTTTGAAATTAATCTTGAAACAAACTCCCAATGTTAATTGGCAAGCAAGAATTTTTTTAAATGAAAGTTCCCTTCACAATGATCGGGAACTATAAATCAAACACAGTATTGACATTAACTGTATCCGATCTCAAATGCCGGGCGCCAGGATAATTTAAATTATCCACCAAGTGTGGCTTTAAGAAAGTCTGCCCCAGCTAGCTCAATATTTGGGGGTGCGAGAACTCCTAATCATTCAGTGGTCGTTACAGGGCTGTACTCAATGACCGACTAAAAGTACCACACTGCAATGTAGAATTATTACTGTGACGGCGATGTATTTCCCGCGACGGCGGAATTACTATAGCCCCTTGGCTATAGCGGACAATGCACCACGTCCGCGTAAGCGTACTGGATGCGTGCACAGTGACCTCACTGTACGAGACACGCTTATTGACCCTCAGGTTCGATCTCAAGACGGAGCGATCTCCAGCTTCGGAAGATCCGCTCCTTCCAGTCTGAAGGCTCGGAGTCAAGTCCTCTCCAGCGTCCGCCGGAAAAAGCCCCTCTCGTCGCTCGTGGTTTACATAGAGAAAAATACACCGGCATTACAAAATGCAAAGGATAGTCTCTCTCGATTGGTTCTGCCATTTTTAAGCTCCTCCTTCCGGCTGTCACGATAGGCGAACCTTGTCTTTCGCGATTCGTGCGAACTCGGGATAGCCTCGGACTTATTCGTCACCTGTGACCTCCAAACTGCCCGTACGTAGACGTCGGGCTTGGATAGTTTATTCACCCCAGTGTACAGTTTCCCCGGAGCCAAGGGATTATACTCTTGACCAAATGCGTGAGAAAGGGTAGCTGGTGTCCATTGTCCCTGGCAGCCGCCGGCCTGTCGCGACTATCTGGCGCGTCTAGCAGGAGGTCCCAAACACACTGACAATCGTTTCCGATAATTTCCTTTCTTATTCTTCTTATATATAAAAATATACAAAATATTATATATAAAAATGTACGGAATGACCCATATTTGATCATTCTGCTACAAAGTCGAAAGAACGGAGAAGTTTCGAAGGGACGGATGAACAGAGGTAGCAGCAGAATGCCAATGTGAAGAACTACTAGAGGATACTATAGGGTACTTCAGGAGAAGAAGGTATCATTTGTAGTTTGATTATAGGATGTCTATTCGCAAATAATAAATACGTCTTATAAACAAAAGATAAATGTGTTGTAAATTAAAAAAAATAATCCAGAGCGAATTTTTGTTTAACTTATTTCAATTGAGGCAGTGACAAGACGTTTGGTTAGTCGGGATTGGATCACTGAGATTCGAGAACTACTCTCGTACCTGTAATTCGGGAGAACGGGTGTTCAATTCCCGATTCAGCCAATCAGATTTCTGTTTTCCACGGTTTCTCATTTCCAAAGGCCATGACCAGGTTCCTTCCCGTTCCTCACCTTCAGTTCTTTCCTGCCTTTAATGATTTCGATGTCGACCAGCCTTATAACTAAGCGAAGAAAAATCGAAAGCTACTGCTGTTTATGACTTTTATGCCTCTTCGACGTTGAGGTCATTAGAGGAGGCAAGGGAATGGGGACAAGGAACGGGAAGGAATTCGGCCGTGCCCTTTTGAAGGAACCAACCCGGCATTTGCTAGAGCAGTGATTCCCAATTAGTTTTTCTCTAGTACCACTTCAACCTCAATCTTGCGTACCCCTTATAGCTGGAATGATAAATAAATAAATGCTATCGCCCCAATCGAATGCTTTGCACAGCCACAACACTACTGTAATTTTAGTCACACATATGCAGTTTGTCTTAAAATATAGTTTCGCTATAGTAATGTTTGCGTAATTCGTTTTTTTTCAGTTGTCGTAGTGATTACTTTAATCAAGAGATTACCGCGCGTACCCTTTGAAGCTGCCTCACATACCCCTGGGGGTAACTGGGAATCACTGCTCTAGAGTGAAGAGGGGGAAACCATGGAAAAGCCAAATCTGGTTGGCAGGAAGAGGATTCGAACTCGCTTCCTCCCGAATGCGAGGCCAAAACTCAGCCACCACGCCCAATATGAGGGCAAGCTGCGAGGAGGAATTCGGCCATGGCATTTTGAAGGAACCATCCCGGTATTCGCCTGTAGTAATTTCGGGTAACCATGGAAAACCCAGTTCTGGAAGTTCGGAAGGGTATTCGAACCGACGCCCTTCGGAATTTGAGGCCAGAGCATTACCGCTCACCCCCCCCCCCTTCCACCCACGCTCAGTTTCAATGCATACACCGGCAAGATGCGAACTTCCCTCTCTAAATGTGGATCCTTAACGAAATTGAGTCAGTAGCAGAGTTTTCTGATAATTTTCTTGAATTTAAGTGTCTGTCGTATAGCAATGGATTTACCATTGGAATATGACACCACATTTAAACTAAGAAACGGCGTGTTGTTTCTGGTTTGGCCCTTTGACCACCGCTGACACTTGCAAGCCAACAGTTCCTTTTAATTACTGATAATTACCACCAGGTCGTCAAATATGCTCACGAGATGATTGGAAGGATTCCTTATTGTACCTTTAAAGAGAATACACATCTCGTTCGATTCACACTCACTTTAAATTTAATGCCTTTAAATTCAATCACAATTCACACTATTCCCGACAACTATTACTAACTGCCCTGTTTAATAGTCACTCTACGCTCAACCAAAGATATTCACCATCTATGCTTACAGACTAAGCTCCTAATAATACCCCGATCGCTTCAACTTACTACTATCTTTGAAAACCCCGTTTACATTTAATTAAAAACCTTCACATCATTTATAATTAAAACGATACTAATCACATAGTAGTAACAATAACATAATTGACCAATAGCAGAAATAAAAATAAAGTCCAATGAAGTCTTCACGGGCTGGATTGTGTTTTGAAAACACGATATTTCGACGATTAGCTGCGTCGTCTTCATCAGGTGTGGACACATCTGTACTGGTTGACTAACCTTCAGATACTGGGACAGTTACTCTTAAGCCGCATTCCCACGATCTCTTGTAACGAAGACGAGATGGGACGAAGTGTAGGGACGAGCGCGCGCCGCAGGTTAGCCCTAGCTTACCTCGCCGCCAACTACCCACCACGTTGCCTAGTGTCGTTTGGCACAGAGCACTTTACAGCAACAGAAGGGGTGCGCACCGCTGCTGCAAACCGATGGCAACAGCGCAACTCTACACACGTCTGTGATGTTTACCGACACAGAGTGGGTAGCTGCATCTCGTCTCCGCTAGTAGAGGCGGCCCCGTTCCCATCGCGTGTTGTTGAGTATTCGTCCCGTACCGTCCCGTCTCGCCTCTGTTACAAGAGATCGTGGGAACGCGGCTTTACAGTTACTGACGGTCAGTCGACCAGTGCAGATGTCTCCAAACCTGATGAAGACTACGGAGCTAGTCGTCGAAATATCGTGTTTTCAAAACACAATCCGGCGGTACACCCGTGAAGACTTCATTGCAGTTATACGCCGGGAAAGTCTCCGTTCTTACAAAAATAAAGTGGTTTGTAACAAATGTCACAAAAAGATTAAGCCATGATATTTTATAGGAAGCATCTCCGCATTCGCCTAGAGTGATTTGGGGAAACCGTGGAAAAGCGAGATCTATGTGGCCGCACGGGGATTCAAAGCCACATCCTTCCGAATGCGAGGCCAGAGCGTTACTGCTCATCCACCACGCTTGTACAGTGAGGGGCGGGGGGGAGGGGTGGATGGTCCCCGCAGGTGCCTCGGCCTGCACAGACGACTCAGGCAGGCAGCAGGTGTTTGGGACCGCCGCCCGGCATTAATTGCCCGCAATCGGCCGGCCGGCGCTCTCATTAGCGGAGTTGTTAAAAACCCTCCGCCCGCGCTTAATTCCGGAACAAAAGGGAGCAAAAAGTCGTTTACGGCCGGGGGAGGGAGCTGTTACCGGTGTTTCCTTTTTAATACGGCGGCTTTAATTGATCGCGTTTCGAGATGGGCTGCGCGTCCAGTGTGGCTGGCTAGGGAGTCGCCTGGGAAAAGGCCGGAGCTACCTGAAACGAGCCCGCGCAATAAATTACCCCCGCCGCGTGGGATTAAAAGCGCCCGACAGACACGAAGATAGGGGCTGCGAAATTTCCTGTTATGGAATACCCACAAATGAGAAGCTGTGCGGTGCGGTAGCCACGTCTTGTTCCCGAGAAGCCTGACAACGAAAGAAGATATATGACACCAGCTCTTAAAAAGAAGTAGTGCTCAAATTTAAAGTTTATTCTCTTCCCTTCAAGCACACTGTCATCCGTTTTCATATGAAACTTTACACCATTGCGAAATTATCAATTGGTGTATTTGTTTGCTGTAAAAGTTTCATCATGCTTATACTGTACTATTTGTAAAAATTGTAACACCCAGGAGACATATGATTATTCTGCAGATTAAAAACATGACAGTACACAAATATTATGAATTACAGAACTATACATGCACTTTGCGTCATTTATCGCACGTACCATAAACCTATTCTGACACTTTTTTTTTAATCTTCAGTCTCTCGACTGGTTTGATGTAACCCTCCAGCCCTTTCTATCTGGCGCTAACCTCTTCATCCCAACATACCCCTTACAACCCACATCCTCAATGACAATTATCTGCTTCACATATTCTAGTCCCCGTCTTCCTCTACAGTTCTTACCGTCGACTGTTCCCTCCACTAACAAATTAACCAATCCGGCATGTCTCTAAATATGACCCAGCATCCTGTCTGGTCTTTCTGCCAGACTCTTCCAAAAACTTTTTTCCTCGCCCATCTTTTTTAATATATCCATTTGATTCATATATAGTTTATATTCTTCTATCCCGTTGTTTTATACCTGACATCTTTAAAATTTTGAACATTTTGTCCCACCTACCATTATCAAAGGTTCTTTTATTCTAAATTAACAAACGCCATAAAAGTATGTTTCGTCTTCTTAAAGACAGAATTGCTTCCCTAGTACCTAATCCCAACTTATCTTCACCTACTATCTCTACTACTACTCCTTCCATTCTTCTGTATATTGTTCTAGTCAGTAATTTTGAAGCATGTGATGTTAGACTTATGCTGCAGTAATTCTCACATTTGTTGGCTTGTGCTTTCTTCGGAACTGTGAAGATGAAACTTTTCTTAAAATCAGTTGGAATTTCCCCTGTTGCGTAACTTTTTGATATGAGGTTGAATAATCTCTGAATTCCTTCTTCTCCTGGGGATTTAAGAAGTTCTTCAGGAATTACATCAATTCCAACTCCCTTATTTTGTTTCAAGTCATTCAAAGATCTATCCAACTCTGTCCTCAAAACAGGATCTCTTAAGTCTTTAATGTCGATATCGTCTTCCTTTTCCATTACGCTGTTGTTCCAGTCATCCCCGTCATACAGTTTCTCAATATATTCCTTCCATTGTTTAGCTCTTCTTCTGAGCCTAGAAGATATTTTCCATCGGCAGCTTTTACGTTTATACATCTTTTATTTATTTCACCGAAATTCTATTTGACCTTCCCATATGCCTTCGACAATTTCCTTTTCTACTTCTTCACACTATTCTTGGAGCCATTATTCTTTTGCCTTTTTTGCATTTCATGTTTATTTATTTCTAAGCTGTCTGTATTTCTCTCATCCTGCTTCATCCTGAGCATTTTGGTGCATTGTCCTCTGATCCATGAGCCCCAAAATTTCTTCTGTGGTCCAAGGTTTTCGGGCAGCTTGTTCGCTAAAGTCTAATGATTCTTTAGTAGCTTTCATTCATCATGTCGTAGTGTGCTGAATCCTGGACAATGAAGAAGCGGGACATCAGCAGGATATAAGCAAACGAAATGGAATTTTTAAGAGGTAGAATGGCTGTTACTAGAATGGACAACAGTGAAACAATTAGATACACTATAAATGAGGAACCCCTTCAGGAAACGATAGAGAACGCCCAACAAGATGGTATGGACATGCAGATAGAATGGGTAAGCAGAGAATATCATGAAATGAAGCTGTATGGAAAACAACCGAGAGGAAGACGAAGGGAAGGAGGGGAGAAGTGTGTGTGGAAGTGAGGAAAAGTCTTGACTGAGGTTGTGGGAGAAAGAAGATAACAGAGAGGTTTGTACACACAACAGAACAGACCCGGCCTGTGGCTGGAAGCTGTTCAGATATTTGATGATGATGATGACGATGACATGCACTTTAAAAATTCAGTACGCGTGAAGCCGCCACTGACTGCAGTCAAAGCCTCTAGATAACGTAACATAGAGTCTAGGAAAGTCTGGATATGTTGCTGAGTAACATACTGCCACTCGTTTTGTAGGCGCGTACTCGAAGCAGGAGTATAAGAACTAACAGGTTGCCGACCGAACGTATACTAGATATGTTTGACGAACGACGTGTCAGGCGAACGTGCAGGCAAGGGAAGCAATGGTACCGTCGTTCTTCGAATAAGACTTCACATTCCTCGCTACGTGCGTCCGCGGGCACCATCCTGCTGAAGTACGGCGTGTAGAGTTTCCTGTCCATCGGAGTTTAAAACGTCCCAGATGTAGAGTTTCTTGTTCATATTCGCATCAATACCAGGGAGGCGAGTTTACATATTGTAGCCAATTGCGTTCCAAATAAACATACTTGGCGTTTTCCCACTATGCAACATAACAATGCCCTCTATACGACTCTGTTCACCACTTTCCCATCTAACCCGCACGCAGCCGTCACTGTAGGACAAGTGGGTCTCCTCCGAACACACTACATTTTTCCACTCAGTACGCCAGTCGTTGCGTTTGTGTTCCCATTCGAGTTAGAGGAGTTCATTCTTTGTGATGGAAGCTGACGGAATGGCATACGTGCCCCTAGTCCAAATCTTAGCAGACCGAGTCAAACTGTTGACGCAGACATGTCGACAGCCGTTAGCCGTTGCCGTGCCCAACATCGAGCCAACACTGTGGACGAAGCTGTTCTGTCGGTTACGGCCATGCGGACAAGAAGGTGGTCATCCCGCGCTGTAGCCACACCGTAACAAGAATGAGCATGAGTACAAAACATGAGATTTAAAAATGGACTCACATCATACTGGGCAGGCAGTCCCCACACATTGAGTCAAACTGATCAAACTGAGGGCCCTATTGTATGCCAGTGGGCCTTAAATGCCCTCCGGGTAACTGTACTCTGGATTTCCTGATGTCTTTTTGGGAGGAGCACTTCCAACATTGACTAAATAATTCCTTGTTTCTCTGGGAACAATCTCTGCCGAACGGGAGAATACAATACCTCCCATACATACTCTCCTTCCCAAAAGACGTCTTTTCAAGTCCGTGGGTTGGCTACGGTAAAAATCTCAACCGCGCCAACGGAGATGGTGGAAAGTGGGTGATTGACCTCTAGGCTTCACCCTGCTGCTACCGCAAAATTTAAAATTCTTGATTCTATTCCTTATTAAATATTTAACCCTACCTCTTGGAGTTCCTACTTCTGGTTTTTAAGAATCTTATCCCATAGTTATGTCTTGTGGCGTCACACAAGCCAAGGACTGCTCCTCGATTTACGTATGCACCTGACCCCCACAACGTAACGGCTAGTTTTTTGCAAGGCTCACACGGGTTTTCACTTTCTCTGCAGTGTTAGATATATGCTGACAGAAAGTGAGGGCTCGATCCAAGGTAATGGTCGTCTTTTTGTTCTGTTCTTCCAAGGGGTCCGAAGGTTGATCTTCTATGTACAGTAGAGAGACCTAAACAACTTCGTGCGTGTGCTCTTCGGCTTGCCGCTCAGCATAACATGAACTCCCACTAGACGTGTCTCCTGACCGTGAAGTTGGAGTTGTGAAGGGCTGACGCCGTCCCTGTCAGTAGCTAAGGGCCTGCGACTGTCAGCAACACGTCACGGATACGCTTAACGAAGACAGATGCGTCTCCCAGCCTAGCGCGGAACACTTCTCGATAGAAGAAACTGTTCGTAACTCCGTTCAGACTTACAACCATACAGCACCACAATGCACATCAAAAGACTACCTGCAAGTTTCAAGCTTTGTGCCACCTGAGGACTACTGAAAGAAACTAACTAGATGATTTTGTGCGAAAAGTTCACAAATAAAATACAATGGTTAGCGAACCGGAATACAACTAAGCATAACACACACACACTATATCCATATCTCTGTGACATGTACAACTGTTGTCAAGCGGAAATGCCTGTGCGAAAATTTCGTGAGTAAAATTTTATGTACGAATTGTATAGCAAGACACAAATTTTTCCTCAACAGTAAAAAATCTGAAAAATTCCTTACTGCAGAAAAGACACACAGTTTACCGATATCTCTGTGATATGCGGTGTAGCTATCTAGCAGTAACGATACCAATCCTTATCGACAACAGTGAAGCATAGCGGCTAGTCTGTGAATTATCCCATACGGGTGACCTTGATAGTTAATTCATTCACTATCGAAACTACTACTACTATTATCGTTACCCCGCGATTTACTAAAAGCGGATGGTCGAGGGTGCATTGCACCTTTCTTAATGTGTAATCGTTTGTACACCGCAAGGGATATACGGGATATGGCATGAGGTGCTCATGGGCTATTTTGAGGAACCATCCCGTCAGTCGCCTGGAGAGATCTCGGGAAACCATGGAAAGCACAGATCAGGATGGCCGGAGAGGTTTATCGAGACCTTCTCCTATCGGATTCTAAGTTTTCTTACTTGATAAATCCTTCCTATTACATTCACTAATGGCTCGTAAAATAAATGACTACAGAAAAGAATCGGTTTTGGCCTTGATTTCGCTTATCTTATTTTCTCTGTCATTCCTAGTTAATTGGTGCAGAATAGGAGAAATAAATTAAAATACTTGCTATATTTCCTGTTATTTCTTAAGTAATTTGATGACTCGCTACTTATTACTTTTTTAGACTATGTTTGTTAAAAATAATAATATTTTAACGATTAATAATTGTTTTAGAGCATGTAAACAGTTAAAATAATAGCATGACTTATTTTATTTTAGAAACATCATGGATAGAGAAGCAGCTCAAACAGAGAGTAGCTCTAGGAGACTAAGAATGACATTCATGATGGCGTTTCTGTTCAGTCTGCCAGTAAAGGCCCCTGCCAGGCAGACCTCACACACAACGCGCCTGCACGCCGGGATACATATACGACTCCAAACAGGCGCAGAGACATCAAAACAAACCAGGAAAACAAATAGAATCATCTAGAAGCTAAGTGGGACTATTTCTTACAGAGGTCGCCGTACTACCACACAACGGAATTCCTGCGCCAGGCCGCCTATATAAGCGTAGCCGGCCGCTCCACCGCCAGTTCCGGCCTGACCGCGGAACCAGCTTCAACTACAGAAGACCACCGGAAGTTCGCGAGAAGTAGAAGCCGTCTCTCTCTACCCCGGATCAGGACCAGGCTAAATTTCTCGACGGTCATCCGCTAACTGTACCACATTTGTTATTGTTTACCAGTGTTTTGTGTACATAGTAATAAACCTCAAGGAACCATTAAGTGTAGTTCACTTCAGTGGCGACGAGGTTGGGATAAGAACTCTCGACCATCATGGCTACGCCAGCAGCACCTACGGAATGGCAACAGTTCCTCCAAGGACTTCTACATCAGTTCTTCGAATCTCAGAGACAACTGATTGCGGAAGTCAAGAATCTCCGCCAACCCACGGCCCCGCCTCCGTTCCCAGCATTCAACGACGACGTCGAAGAATGGGAGACCTACGAGAAGCGCATAAAACAACACTTCGCAATTCATCACATATCCAAAGAAGAAGACCAGCGTGCATATTTCCTTTCCTGGAACCAATCAAAGATGTTTGTCTTGCTCACCAAACTTCAGCCACAAGACCCCGACACCCTCACCTTCACGACCATCTGTACGACACTGAATGCATACTACAGACGCCGGTACCATGTCGTCGCGGCCCGCGTCGAATTCTATCAATGCCGGAAGAAGCCCGATCAGACGTATCGCCAGTGGGCGGCCGAACTCCAAGGCCTTAGCAGAAAATGTAAGTTTCAAACTCGTTGTTCCCACGAATCCTACGCCGACGACATGGTGCGTGATCACATCATACAGGCTGCACCAGATGCCGCACTCCGGCATGACGCCCTCAAGTTAGAGGACCCATCCCTGGAGCAGGTCATCGAACTTGCCTACAAATTCGAAATATCTACGGCCGCAGATCGCCGCCTGGAGTCCTGGGCGGATGTGGCTGCAATCCGAACCGACGTAGAGGACACACAGGACGTCGCCGCCATCCAGAGCTCCCAGTCGCGCTCCTCCCGACACCACAACCGGGGACCGCTTCCTCAGAAGGACATCGAACCGGCCCGTTCCGGCAGGGGCACCAAGTCTCGGCAGCAGCAGCGGATCCCGCAGCGCCGACGCCGCAGCCCGCTCCGCCTACCCTCCTGCCCCGCCTGTTATTCAGCACATGAGAGGGAAAATTGTCCGGATCGTTGGGCTGAATGCTCACGTTGCGGCAAGGAAGGACACCTGGCGTCCGTCTGCCGCACCAACACCACCAATGCCAATCCCGGCTCTCGCCGCCCAGGGTCTTACCAAGACAGGTTGAGCGGCGCACCTATGGATATCAATCAGGTAGACACTTCCACAGCATCCAAACTTTTTAGTGACGTTACGGTCAATGGCAAGCCCCTGCGCCTACAAGTCGACACAGGAGCAGCAGTCTCATTGCTTAATTATACTACTTATGTGCAAATTGGCTCGCCCCCCCTCTCGCCGGCCCCCAAGCGCCTCCTGACATACAACAAACAGGAAATAGCACTCCTGGGACAGTTCACAGCAAACGTCATGTATAAGTCTGTACATCGTTCAGTCCCCTTTTTAGTAGTTAACAGTTCTCTCACAGCAGACTTATTTGGACTGGACGCTTTCCGCTTATTCGGATTTTCAATTGAGGATAACATACACCTCGTATCTCAGCATGTTCCTTTTCCTGAAGTGGACGCCCTTTGCACCGAGTTTCAGGACCTGTTCTCACCAGGCGTCGGCTGTGCAAAGGACTTCGAAGCATCACTCCAACTCCGGCCGGACGTACGGCCTCGATACTTCCGGGCACGCCAGGTACCCGTAGCGCTTCAACAACCACTTCAGGAAGAACTTCAACGTCTCCAAGACGAAGGGATCCTCCAGCCGGTGCGGTTCAGCCCCTGGGCCACGCCGTTGGTCATAGTTCAGAAGCCAGGACGCCGCTTACGTCTCTGTGGTGACTTTAAGACCACCGTCAACCCGCATCTGCTGGTAGACGACTATCCACTTCCGAGACCGGACGACCTCTTCCGTAAACTAGCAGGAGGTACCTACTTTACAAAAATTGACCTGGCAGAAGCATACCTTCAAATCCCTTTGGATATCCAGTCCCGACAATACACAGTCATCAACACTCTTTCTGGCCTCTTCCAACTCAACCGGCTCATGTTCGGCTTGGCCAGTGCTCCAGCGATTTTTCAACGGTATCTCGAACAACTTCTCCAGGATATTCCGGGATGCATCAACTATCTCGACGACATAGTCGTCACGGGACCCTCCGCTGCCGAACACATGACCAACCTCCGCCTACTCTTCCTCCGCCTCCGTGCAGCAGGATTAAAATGCAACCTTTCCAAGTGTCAATTTTTTCAACAATCCATTTCCTACCTGGGTCACATCATCGCTCAGGAAGGCATCTCCCCAGCATTTTCCTATGTGGACGCTATTTCCAACTTACCTCGGCCTCAGGATCTACATCAGTTGAAATCTTATTTAGGCAAAATTTCATACTACAGAAAATTTATACCCTCAGCAGCACAAGTGGCAGCACCCCTGTACCACCTCTGTCGCAAGAATGTCCCGTACCGTTGGACCCCAGCTTGCGAGACCGCATTCCACACCCTTAAACAGCAGCTCAAGTCCGCAGCATGCCTCATGCCATACACTCCAAACCTCCCCTTGATGCTTGCCACAGATGCATCCGATTACGGTGTGGGGGCAGTTCTGTCTCATAAATTACCAGATGGCACGGAACGCCCCGTAGCCTACATCTCCAAAGCCCTATCGGCTGCTCAGCTTAAATATTCTCAAATCGAGAAAGAGGCGCTAGCTATTGTTTTTGCCTGCTCCAAATTATATTCCCTTTTATATGGGATTTCTTTTCATCTCATTACCGACCACAAGCCACTCCTATCACTATTTGATCCGTCCACACGTCTGCCTACCAAAACATCCCACCGCATCCAGCGTTGGGCACTATTCCTGTCCCAGTTCAGATATACCATGCATTTCCGTACCACCTCCAGGCATGCCAATGCAGACGCCTTATCCAGACTACCGCAGGGACCAGACCTTGCCTTCGACAAGTCGGAACTTCTTGTGTTCCAGATCGACGATGACATACAAGAAGCACTGAAGACATTTCCAGTCACGGCCTCAAAAGTCGCGGCAGCCACAGGGGAGGACCCCCTCCTCCGTGTCATCCGACACCACATCCAACACGGGTGGCAAACACGTTCCCCTCCACGCCATCATCAAGACCTCAAGTTCTACTACTCCATCCGCCACCACCTCTCAGTAGTAGAGGGAGTGCTCCTCCGCACAGAACCAAATTCCACCCCGAGGGTCGTCGTTCCGAGATCCCTACAACCGACAATCCTCCAAACTCTCCACCAAGGACACTGGGGAATTGCCCGCACCAAATCCCTTGCCAGACGCCATGTATTCTGGATCGGCCTTACCACGGATGTCACGGAGATGGTGCGGCGCTGTACCATCTGTGCCCAACAACTGCCCCGCCCCCCTCAAAAGTTCCTTTCCTGGCCGGCACCGTCCGGACCCTGGGAACGCATTCACCTCGACTTCGCTGGCCCATTCCTAGGCCACCAGTGGCTCCTAGTGACGGATGCCTTTTCCCACTTCCCATATGTCGTCCGTTGCTCCACAATCACCACAGAGGTCACCATTTCAGCCCTCACGAAGATCTTTTCCATCGAAGGATTACCATACGCTATCGTCACAGATAACGGACCGCAATTTCGAAGTCGGGAATTCCTATCCTTCTGTACCGCCAACAATATCCAACACCTCCTCACCCCGCCCTTCCACCCCCAATCTAACGGGGAGGCGGAACGGCTAGTCAGAACATTCAAAACCCAAATGACCAAATACACCACAAGTCACAAACTCGAAGAGGCATTGACACTCTTCCTCAGTTCCTATCGAACCACTCCAGTGGGGGCCAAAAGCCCGGCGGAATTGCTGCATGGCCGCCAACCTCGCACTCTCCTCCATCTCCTCTTACTCCCGCCCAAAGTACAGGTACCTTCGGGCCCATTCCGTTTCACCCCGGGCTCCCTAGTCTGGGCCCGCGGGTTTGGCTCCCGGGCCGGTTGGCTTCCGGGGGTCATCCAGCGGCCCCGGGGCCGCCAACTGTTCGACGTCAGCCTGGATGGCCGGATAGTGCGACGCCATCGAAACCAACTACGTCCCCGCTACCCCACGGCACCGTCCTCTTCCACCACGGCACGGCCATCCACTTCTTCCTCTCCTTCCCTGCCACCTCCACCACTCCTGCCGTCTAACCGTTGCTCAGGGACAGTTACAGCGCCACCAACGA
Organism: Vandiemenella viatica; assembly: GCA_031002005.1. NCBI lineage: Eukaryota > Metazoa > Arthropoda > Insecta > Orthoptera > Morabidae > Vandiemenella > Vandiemenella viatica. The sequence goes on from JARYHS010011408.1 coordinate 190,458,287, forward strand.
CGCCACAACCTGTCGGTCGCTCCGACACCCTTCAGCCGCAGCCTCTCGACCACCTGCGGGGACCATCTTCAGCGCCCCCCGTACAGCCCCCGGCCATCGACGCCGACGAACCGATGCCGTTAGCTCCACAAGTACCTCCACCACAACCTGCACCACGACGCAGGTCGGCTCGCATCGCCAGGGGAACAGCTCCGTACTCCCCTGGAGGTAGCCTTCATAGTCTGCTCCAGGGCGCCGCGGCAGACGACCTCGCAGACGTCGCAGACATCGCTTCCCCCCCTCCCCCCCCGGGAGGGAGGTATGTTCAGTCTGCCAGTAAAGGCCCCTGCCAGGCAGACCTCACACACAACGCGCCTGCACGCCGGGATACATATACGACTCCAAACAGGCGCAGAGACATCAAAACAAACCAGGAAAACAAATAGAATCATCTAGAAGCTAAGTGGGACTATTTCTTACAGAGGTCGCCGTACTACCACACAACGGAATTCCTGCGCCAGGCCGCCTATATAAGCGTAGCCGGCCGCTCCACCGCCAGTTCCGGCCTGACCGCGGAACCAGCTTCAACTACAGAAGACCACCGGAAGTTCGCGAGAAGTAGAAGCCGTCTCTCTCTACCCCGGATCAGGACCAGGCTAAATTTCTCGACGGTCATCCGCTAACTGTACCACATTTGTTATTGTTTACCAGTGTTTTGTGTACATAGTAATAAACCTCAAGGAACCATTAAGTGTAGTTCACTTCAGTTTCGATCTCTGATGATGAAGAAGACCATCGTTAAGAGCGGGAGCATCAGTCTGAGTCAGAAGCAGGGCATCGTCCACAGAATCTACACTGTGGGGCGCTGCCATGACTGCAGAAGAGAAGAGAAGCATTAGAAAATGTATAAAGCGTATAAAAACTTATTTGCCCAGATAATTCCAAGATCATATATTTGCCTTTCTCATAAAACGAAAATTAGTTTAATAATATTTAGAATTTTTTTTTATCGGAGTCAAAGTTAAACATACGATTTTTACTTACATATGTGATTTTTTATTACAAAGTAAGTAAGAATTTTTTGTTAATTGTTTAAGAACATAGAAGATATAAGATTACTTTTCGATTATTTTTGATAAAGGTACGGTACTTTAGTTAAACATTAAAAAATAAATAATGTGAAACGCGTGTGAATACGTGTGAAAAATTAATAACGTCTTTTTTATATATAGTTCGGAAATGACATACACATGTAATCCACGAGACCACTTACGCTACTTTCCAGAGCGTGACTACTGCAGGGTTGAAGTAATGATTACTAATGTATTATTACAATTTTATCGTGGTTGTGGAGTAACGTATCTTAGTTTTCTAAAATTAAATATATTTTAAGACCTCTTCTTCTATGAACGGAGACAACGGGGCGGCTATTTTAATACTGAGTGTGTAAATTACGAAACATTAAGGAAGTGTCTCTTACCAGCGAGCTTTTAGCTACCCTGTTTGCTGCTTTAGGTCAGTGGATATAATTATCACAATTATTCTTATAGGAGAAATGTACGAAGTTTATTTAAGGTTAATCAGGCGTGGTCGTCTACTATGAATGGAACTACTACTTTTTAACAATTTTTGTAGGGGTTTTGTCCCCTGGTTTCTCCACTGTTTGATGTTTTGGAATATGATACTACATGTGCGGGTTACAGCGAAAATGTGTGTATGTTCGGTATACTGTGTCGCATACATTATAGATGAAAGAAAGTATTGAACGTCATGCCTGGATCTTCGGAAGAGCAGCAATCTGATCGTTAAGTTATATGCCGCCGTGCGAATGACGGGCGGGGATTCGAACCCACGTTCCCCCGAATGTGAGGCCAGAGAGATATCGCTCACCCACCTCGTACGGCGGTGAACTTGAGGATGAGTCACTAATCTGCTGCGTGTACTTTGAACTAACTCATGTTAATAGAAAAGCAAACTCGCCTATCTTTGAAACAGTATTAAGTTTATATTGCGGTTGGTGGTAATATTATTATTTAAAAAATGTAGTAATAGTAACGGGGGTTTTGAGGGCCAAAGGGTGAAGCCGTCGTGCGGAAAAATCACAACTTGTTCGACTCATTGCCCTAAGTTTTCTTGAGAAGCAATATCCGGTTAACATGTCATGTCTAGAAGTTATTACAATATTTATGTTTTTTTATCGCCCTGATATTTAGTAAGTTCTCAATTTATGCACAAATTAATAAGTAATGAGGGGACATACCGCTTCTGAGCGAAATTGTTTTGAAAAAGTGTTTTTTTTTTTTTTTTTTTTTTTTTTTTTTTTTTTTTTTTTTGCTACAGATTTACGGTTAGGTGATTGCATTGTTAAATTAAAACTTTTGTCTCTGTAACAGCGTCGAAGTGGCCACGCTACTGGTGGTCGTCGAGTTTTTTCCGCTGAGCTCCAACTCTCTTGATTTCGGATTATTAACATTCCGGACATACGATGCTCTGAATACTTGTAGGTGCTTTATTACTATCTGAAGCTGAAATTAGTATATTATTAATAATAAAAAGGCAAAATCAATTAAATTATTTCTGTTTGACGGTTGATTTAATACAAAGTTGATGTTGTGCTGGTATTTCATTGACGAAAACTTCTTTTCCCGTGAGCCCAAGGGATATTGTTATAGTGCCTCGTGCAATAGTAGTAGGAAAACGCAAAATCAAGAACCAAAACGAAGCTTCTGACATCAAGCCCATACTAAATGAACATTAAACGACAAAAACCTAGTAAGAAAAGAGAAGGAAAAGACGAAAACCTGTGGTAGAAAGAAACCCACCAGCGCAAGATATATAACCCAAGAATAGAGTTATTTGATGATGATGTTGATCAAGAAGTCACGTATTGTTTGTAATGCAAGAAAGTGTCTCAGCTTTTAAGATCGCAAAAACGACAGATCCTGTGCTATACGTGTTTCATTTGGGCTCACTAGCTCTGTACTGAAGTTGAAGAAAACAACTTTTGTTTCATATGCAAAAATGGAAGTTAGAGTTAATTTTACCTTTGCCTGCTACAATTTCTATAATTTCTAAGTTATGTAACATTTTATCTAGATAAAGGACATTGTTTTGCAATTTAAGAGCTGTTTTAATCACTTATTTATGATTTTGAAGTTAAGTGGCCACTTTTTTAAAAAAATAATTATTTTACGCACTAAACTTAAGTCAAAAGTAACTAAAAACTTCTTGTTTGTGGTAAGATAGTAGATGTATGTAATCACTAATTTTGATGCCTGTAGGTTTACCGTAAGCAAGTTTAAAACATCATCAAACGGTAGCGTCGCCCCTTTGCCCGGCTGTCCCCTAAAGGAGACCATACACGATCGCTCCATTTGGATGTCATCCGTATGGATGACATCCATGCGGATGACATCCATGCGGATGACATCCATGCGGATGACATCCAAAAGCGTAGCACATACACGATCATTCCATCACTCCAGTCAGTCACGACAATGAAAAAATAGGCAAAGCAAGCAACAATAGGTTGTCAATTTGCTATACAACAATCTAGTTATGCCAAGTACTAAATAAAATGAGCCCGAATTAATTTTAAAGGATATTCAAACTATCGAATAATGAATAAAAATCCTGAGAATTAAATAAACGTCCAAAAAAGTGCGAAATTAATGAAAAATAAGGCACTGTGATATTACGAAAACTTTTAAAAATACTACAAAATGATTATAAAAACAGATTTATTAAATTGAAATAGTTTAGCAGGCTGAAAGTAGTGACAGGTACGTCAAATGTAATAAAACAACATATTTAAACACAAGTAAGCTCATATAAAATTAATCTTATCATACTATGGTCTTCTTAAAATGAGGCTGCAAACAATTATCTTTTTTTTTTTCCAGCACGGTTTCTCTGTTGGTGTTTATGTCTTTATTTTTAAATAATATTAGCAATTGATCTATTGCCACATTTATTTATATTTTGTCATGGTAATCAGGATTAGAGATCCTACAGCATAGTAAGTCCTTATCCTTCTCAATAATCTCCAGCACATAGTCTTATTGAGACGACATTATTACTTAAAAAAAAAAAAAAAAGTAAAAAAAAGAAAATAATCGTTCTAATTGTTACTTAATAATATTAAAAATTGTATTATTTTCAATTCTACATTCAAAATAATATTTAACTTGTAGCAAAACAAATATTTCTATAGCAGATTCAAAACAAAAACAAAAAATGGTACAAATGTTGCATAGTCCACTTAAGGCACAGATGTTGTCTGCTCGGTGGTCGGTGACAGAATGAGAAGAGTTTGGACCGCGGTTTCGGCATACACGAGCCGACTGGAGTGATGGCTTGGTGTCGCTCCACGTGGGTTTTCCCCACACACCGTCAGTTGGCTTGATGGCATGATGGACGAAAACTGATGGATATTGGACTGACCGGATTC
>JARYHS010011408.1:190463715-190501577 GCA_031002005.1 Vandiemenella viatica
CTCCGCCTACCCTCCTGCCCCGCCTGTTATTCAGCACATGAGAGGGAAAATTGTCCGGATCGTTGGGCTGAATGCTCACGTTGCGGCAAGGAAGGACACCTGGCGTCCGTCTGCCGCACCAACACCACCAATGCCAATCCCGGCTCTCGCCGCCCAGGGTCTTACCAAGACAGGTTGAGCGGCGCACCTATGGATATCAATCAGGTAGACACTTCCACAGCATCCAAACTTTTTATTGACGTTACGGTCAATGGCAAGCCCCTGCGCCTACAAGTCGACACAGGAGCAGCAGTCTCATTGCTTAATTATACTACTTATGTGCAAATTGGCTCGCCCCCCCTCTCGCCGGCCCCCAAGCGCCTCCTGACATACAACAAACAGGAAATAGCACTCCTGGGACAATTCACAGCAAACGTCATGTATAAGTCTGTACATCGTTCAGTCCCCTTTTTAGTAGTTAACAGTTCTCTCACAGCAGACTTATTTGGACTGGACGCTTTCCGCTTATTCGGATTTTCAATTGAGGATAACATACACCTCGTATCTCAGCATGTTCCTTTTCCTGAAGTGGACGCCCTTTGCACCGAGTTTCAGGACCTGTTCTCACCAGGCGTCGGCTGTGCAAAGGACTTCGAAGCATCACTCCAACTCCGGCCGGACGTACGGCCTCGATACTTCCGGGCACGCCAGGTACCCGTAGCGCTTCAACAACCACTTCAGGAAGAACTTCAACGTCTCCAAGACGAAGGGATCCTCCAGCCGGTGCGGTTCAGCCCCTGGGCCACGCCGTTGGTCATAGTTCAGAAGCCAGGACGCCGCTTACGTCTCTGTGGTGACTTTAAGACCACCGTCAACCCGCATCTGCTGGTAGACGACTATCCACTTCCGAGACCGGACGACCTCTTCCGTAAACTAGCAGGAGGTACCTACTTTACAAAAATTGACCTGGCAGAAGCATACCTTCAAATCCCTTTGGATATCCAGTCCCGACAATACACAGTCATCAACACTCCCTCTGGCCTCTTCCAACTCAACCGGCTCATGTTCGGCTTGGCCAGTGCTCCAGCGATTTTTCAACGGTATCTCGAACAACTTCTCCAGGATATTCCGGGATGCATCAACTATCTCGACGACATAGTCGTCACGGGACCCTCCGCTGCCGAACACATGACCAACCTCCGCCTACTCTTCCTCCGCCTCCGTGCAGCAGGATTAAATGCAACCTTTCCAAGTGTCAATTTTTTCAACAATCCATTTCCTACCTGGGTCACATCATCGCTCAGGAAGGCATTTCCCCAGCATTTTCCTATGTGGACGCTATTTCCAACTTACCTCGGCCTCAGGATCTACATCAGTTGAAATCTTTTTTAGGCAAGATTTCATACTACAGAAAATTTATACCCTCAGCAGCACAAGTGGCAGCACCCCTGTACCACCTCTGTCGCAAGAATGTCCCGTTCCGTTGGACCCCAGCTTGCGAGACCGCATTCCACACCCTTAAACAGCAGCTCAAGTCCGCAGCATGCCTCATGCCATACACTCCAAACCTCCCCTTGATACTTGCCACAGATGCATCCGATTACGGTGTGGGGGCAGTTCTGTCTCATAAATTACCAGATGGCACGGAACGCCCCGTAGCTTACATCTCCAAAGCCCTATCGGCTGCTCAGCTTAAATATTCTCAAATCGAGAAAGAGGCGCTAGCTATGTTTTTGCCTGCTCCAAATTATATTCCCTTTTATATTGGGATTTCTTTTCATCTCATTACCGACCACAAGCCACTCCTATCACTATTTGATCCGTCCACACGTCTGCCTACCAAAACCTCCCACCTCATCCAGCGTTTGGGCACTATTCCTGTCCCAGTTCAGATATACCATCGCATTTCCGTACCCACTCCAGGCATGCCAATGCAGACGCCTTATCCAGACTACCGCAGGGACCAGACTTGCCTTCGATACACAGTCGGAACTTCTTGTGTTCCAGATCGACGATGACATATCAAGAAGCACTGAAGACATTTCCAGTCACGGCCTCAAAAGTCGCGGCAGCCACAGGGGAGGACCCCCTCCTCCGTGTCATCCGACACCACATCCAACACGGGTGGCAAACACGTTCCCCTCCACGCCATCATCAAGACCTCAAGTTCTACTACTCCATCCGCCACCACCTTCTCAGTAGTAGAGGGAGTGCTCCTCCGCACAGAACCAAATTCCAACCCCGAGGGTCGTCGTTCCGAGATCCCTACAACCGACAATCCTCCAAACTCTCCACCAAGGACACTGGGGAATTGCCCGCACCAAATCCCTTGCCAGACGCCATGTATTCTGGATCGGCCTTACCACGGATGTCACGGAGATGGTGCGGCGCTGTACCATCTGTGCCCAACAACTGCCCCGCCCCCCTCAAAAGTTCCTTTCCTGGCCGGCAACCGTCCGGACCCTGGGAACGCATTCACCTCGACTTCGCTGGCCCATTCCTAGGCCACCAGTGGCTCCTAGTGACGGATGCCTTTTCCCACTTCCCATATGTCGTCCGTTGCTCCACAATCACCACAGAGGTCACCATTTCAGCCCTCACGAAGATCTTTTCCATCGAAGGATTACCATACGCTATCGTCACAGATAACGGACCGCAATTTCGAAGTCGGGATTCCTATCCTTCTGTACCGCCAACAATATCCAACACCTCCTCACCCCGCCCTTCCACCCCCAATCTAACGGGGAGGCGGAACGGCTAGTCAGAACATTCAAAACCCAAATGACCAAATACACCACAAGTCACAAACTCGAAGAGGCATTGACACTCTTCCTCAGTTCCTATCGAACCACTCCAGTGGGGGCCAAAAGCCCGGCGGAATTGCTGCATGGCCGCCAACCTCGCACTCTCCTCCATCTCCTCTTACTCCCGCCCAAAGTACAGGTACCTTCGGGCCCATTCCGTTTCACCCCGGGCTCCCTAGTCTGGGCCCGCGGGTTTGGCTCCCGGGCCGGTTGGCTTCCGGGGGTCATCCAGCGGCCCCGGGGCCGCCAACTGTTCGACGTCAGCCTGGATGGCCGGATAGTGCGACGCCATCGAAACCAACTACGTCCCCGCTACCCCACGGCACCGTCCTCTTCCACCACGGCACGGCCATCCACTTCTTCCTCTCCTTCCCTGCCACCTCCACCACTCCTGCCGTCTAACCGTTGCTCAGGGACAGTTACAGCGCCACCAACGACGCCACAACCTGTCGGTCGCTCCGACACCCTTCAGCCGCAGCCTCTCGACCACCTGCGGGGACCATCTTCAGCGCCCCCCGTACAGCCCCCGGCCATCGACGCCGACGAACCGATGCCGTTAGCTCCACAAGTACCTCCACCACAACCTGCACCACGACGCAGGTCGGCTCGCATCGCCAGGGGAACAGCTCCGTACTCCCCTGGAGGTAGCCTTCATAGTCTGCTCCAGGGCGCCGCGGCAGACGACCTCGCAGACGTCGCAGACATCGCTTCCCCCCCTCCCCCCCCGGGAGGGAGGTATGTTCAGTCTGCCAGTAAAGGCCCCTGCCAGGCAGACCTCACACACAACGCGCCTGCACGCCGGGATACATATACGACTCCAAACAGGCGCAGAGACATCAAAACAAACCAGGAAAACAAATAGAATCATCTAGAAGCTAAGTGGGACTATTTCTTACAGAGGTCGCCGTACTACCACACAACGGAATTCCTGCGCCAGGCCGCCTATATAAGCGTAGCCGGCCGCTCCACCGCCAGTTCCGGCCTGACCGCGGAACCAGCTTCAACTACAGAAGACCACCGGAAGTTCGCGAGAAGTAGAAGCCGTCTCTCTCTACCCCGGATCAGGACCAGGCTAAATTTCTCGACGGTCATCCGCTAACTGTACCACATTTGTTATTGTTTACCAGTGTTTTGTGTACATAGTAATAAACCTCAAGGAACCATTAAGTGTAGTTCACTTCAGTTTCGATCTCTGATGATGAAGAAGACCATCGTTAAGAGCGGGAGCATCAGTCTGAGTCAGAAGCAGGGCATCGTCCACAGAATCTACACTGTGGGGCGCTGCCATGACTGCAGAAGAGAAGAGAATAGAAGCATTAGAAAATGTATAAAGCGTATAAAAAACTTATTTGCCCAGATAATTCCAAGATCATATATTTGCCTTTCTCATAAAACGAAAATTAGTTTAATAATATTTAGAATTTTTTTTTATCGGAGTCAAAGTTAAACATACGATTTTTACTTACATATGTGATTTTTTTATTACAAAGTAAGTAAGAATTTTTTGTTAATTGTTTAAGAACATAGAAGATATAAGATTACTTTTCGATTATTTTTGATAAGGTACTTTAGTTAAACATTAAAAAATAAATAAATGTGAAACGCGTGAAAAATTAATAACGTCTTTTTTTATATATAGTTCGGAAATGACATATCACATGTAATCCACGAGACTTACGCTACTTTCCAGAGCGTGACTACTGCAGGGTTGAAGTAATGATTACTAATGTATTATTACAATTTTATCGTGGTTGTGGAGTAACGTATCTTAGTTTCTAAAATTAAATATATTTTAAGACCTCTTCTTCTATGAACGGAGACAACGGGGCGGCTATTTTAATACTGAGTGTGTAAATTACGAAACATTAAGGAAGTGTCTCTTACCAGCGAGCTTTTAGCTACCCTGTTTGCTGCTTTAGGTCAGTGGATATAATTATCACAATTATTCGCTTTATAGGAGAAATGTACGAAGTTTATTTAAGGTTAATCAGGCGTGGTCGTCTACTATGAATGGAACTACTACTTTTTAACAATTTTTGTAGGGGTTTTGTCCCCTGGTTTCTCCACTGTTTGATGTTTTGGAATATGATACTACATGTGCGGGTTACAGCGAAAATGTGTGTATGTTCGGTATACTGTGTCGCATACATTATAGATGAAAGAAAGTATTGAACGTCATGCCTGGATCTTCGGAAGAGCAGCAATCTGATCGTTAAGTTATATGCCGCCGTGCGAATGACGGGCGGGGATTCGAACCCACGTTCCCCCGAATGTGAGGCCAGAGAGATATCGCTCACCCACCTCGTACGGCGGTGAACTTGAGGATGAGTCACTAATCTGCTGCGTGTACTTTGAACTAACTCATGTTAATAGAAAAGCAAACTCGCCTATCTTTGAAACAGTATTAAGTTTATATTGCGGTTGGTGGTAATATTATTATTTAATAAAATGTAGTAATAGTAACGGGGGTTTTGAGGGCCAAAGGGTGAAGCCGTCGTGCGGAAAAAATCACAACTTGTTCGACTCATTGCCCTAAGTTTTCTTGAGAAGCAATATCCGGTTAACATGTCATGTCTAGAAGTTATTACAATATTTATGTTTTTTTTATCGCCCTGATATTTAGTAAGTTCTCAATTTATGCACAAATTAATAAGTAATGAGGGGACATACCGCTTCTGAGCGAAATTGTTTTGAAAAAGTGTTTTTTTTTTTTTTTTTTTTTTTTTTTTTTTTTTTTTTTTTTTGCTACAGATTTACGGTTAGGTGATTGCATTGTTAAATTAAACTTTTGTCTCTGTAACAGCGTCGAAGTGGCCACGCTACTGGTGGTCGTCGAGTTTTTTCCGCTGAGCTCCAACTCTCTTGATTTCGGATTATTAACATTCCGGACATACGATGCTCTGAATACTTGTAGGTGCTTTATTACTATCTGAAGCTGAAATTAGTATATTATTAATAATAAAAAGGCAAAATCAATTAAATTATTTCTGTTTGACGGTTGATTTAATACAAAGTTGATGTTGTGCTGGTATTTCATTGACGAAAACTTCTTTTCCCGTGAGCCCAAGGGATATTGTTATAGTGCCTCGTGCAATAGTAGTAGGAAAACGCAAAATCAAGAACCAAAACGAAGCTTCTGACATCAAGCCCATACTAAAATGAACATTAAACGACAAAAACCTATAAGAAAAGAGAAGGAAAAGACGAAAACAAGAAGAAAACCTGTGGTAGAAAGAAACCCACCAGCGCAAGATATATAACCCAAGAATAGAGTTATTTGATGATGATGTTGATCAAGAAGTCACGTATTGTTTGTAATGCAACGAAAGTGTCTCAGCTTTTAAGATCGCAAAAACGACAGATCCTGTGCTATACGTGTTTCATTTGGGCTCACTAGCTCTGTACTGAAGTTGAAGAAAACAACTTTTGTTTCATATGCAAAAATGGAAGTTAGAGTTAATTTTACCTTTGCCTGCTACAATTTCTATAATTTCTAAGTTATGTAACATTTTATCTAGATAAAGGACATTGTTTTGCAATTTAAGAGCTGTTTTAATCACTTATTTATGATTTTGAAGTTAAGTGGCCACTTTTTTAAAAATAATTATTTTACGCACTAAACTTAAGTCAAAAGTAACTAAAAACTTCTTGTTTGTGGTAAGATAGTAGATGTATGTAATCACTAATTTTGATGCCTGTAGGTTTACCGTAAGCAAGTTTAAAACATCATCAAACGGTAGCGTCGCCCCTTTGCCCGGCTGTCCCCTAAAGGAGACCATACACGATCGCTCCATTTGGATGTCATCCGTATGGATGACATCCATGCGGATGACATCCATGCGGATGACATCCATGCGGATGACATCCAAAAGCGTAGCACATACACCATTCCATTCCAGTCAGTCACGACAATGAAAAAATAGGCAAAGCAAGCAACAATAGGTTGTCAATTTGCTATACAACAATCTAGTTATGCCAAGTACTAAATAAAATGAGCCCGAATTAATTTTAAAGGATATTCAAACTATCGAATAATGAATAAAAATCCTGAGAATTAAATAAACGTCCAAAAAAGTGCGAAATTATGAAAAATAAGCACTGTGATATTACGAAAACTTTTAAAAATACTACAAAATGATTATAAAACAGATTTATTAAATTGAAATAGTTTAGCAGGCTGAAAGTAGTGACAGGTACGTCAAATGTAATAAAACAACATATTTAAACAAGTAAGCTCATATAAAATTAATCTTATCATACTTGGTCTTCTTAAAATGAGGCTGCAAACAATTATCTTTTTTTTTTTTCCAGCACGGTTTCTCTGTTGGTGTTTATGTCTTTATTTTTAAATAATATTAGCAATTGATCTATTGCCACATTTATTTATATTTTGTCATGGTAATCAGGATTAGAGATCCTACAAGCATAGTAAGTCCTTATCCTTCTCAATAATCTCCAGCACATAGTCTTATTGAGACGACATTATTACTTAAAAAAAAAAAAAAGTAAAAAAAAGAAAATAATCGTTCTAATTGTTACTTAATAATATTAAAAATTGTATTATTTTCAATTCTACATTCAAAATAATATTTAACTTGTAGCAAAACAAATATTTCTATAGCAGATTCAAAACAAAAAAAAAATGGTACAATGTTGCATAGTCCACTTAAGGCACAGATGTTGTCTGCTCGGTGGTCGGTGACAGAATGAGAAGAGTTTGGACCGCGGTTTCGGCATACACGAGCCGACTGGAGTGATGGCTTGGTGTCGCTCCACGTGGTTTTCCCCACACACCGTCAGTTGGCTTGATGGCATGATGGACGAAACTGATGGATATTGGACTGACCGGATATCCAAATAATTCTGTCACTCCACGTCGTCCACATCAGTTTCCCCACACACGACGCAATAATGGAGTGACATCGCTCCATTTGGACGGATGGAGCGATCGTGTATGGCCACCTTATTAGAAGTTAACGCTGCTGTAATCCATGATTAGATCTCTAGGAATGAATTAAAGGGTGCTGCATTGCGGATAACAACGTTATATGCCTGTCTCTATTTTATAAATTTTTAGTAATGATAAATGAATAATCTTAGAAAGGGTTGTGTACGTTGGCGTGGGTAGGTCACGTGACCAAAGAGTTTGTTGTGGCAGAGAGAAGTCAGAGAAAAACGTCCGACATTGTTGTGTGTTTACACGCAGCAATTGCGAGAGAACTGAAAACCTGAGTTAACATGAGCCTCGAAACATGCTGTTATTGCTGCTAATGTGAATTGCTATATTCCGGAATAAATAAAAAGTAATAGCATAAAAAGTAACTAAATAAATTATTAGTAATTCAATTAATTACTTTAGCTTTAAAGCTATATTGAAACTTCTTTCTTCAACAGACTCCGATATTGTGCCTATGTTGACATCCTCCCCTCCACAACCGAGTTATGTTCGCTGGTTACAGATGGAGGACACCAACAGCAAGAAATAAATCAGTTGTTATAACCTGGATCGCAAAAAATGGTGCTGTGCACGAGCGATGCTGGTACGCAGTAATATCTACGGTAAGCATACATGCAAAAAACTTATAATGTGCAAACTAACGTTCAACAACATACAACAGTGACTTTTTATCAGTAATTCAAACAAAACTTCCTTCTTCACTCCACCTGAAAACATGTGACCTCTAAAGGCGCGTTCCCACGATCCCTTGTAACGAAGGCGAGACGGGACGGGACGTCATTAGCCGAAGTGTAGGGACGACCGCGGGCCGCAGGTTAGTCCTAGCTTACCTTGCCGCCACCTCCGCACCACGTTGCCTAGTGTCGTTTGGCACAGAACACTTTATAGCAACAGAACGGGTGCGCACCTCTGCTGCAAACCGATGGCAACAGCGCACCGCTACACACGCCTGTGATGTTTATCGACTCACAGTGGATAGCTGCGTCTCGTCTCGGCTAGCAGAGGCGGTCCTGTTCCCATGGCGTGTGGTTGAGTATTCGTCCCGTCCCGTCCCGTCTCGCCTTCGTTACAAGGGATCGTGGGAACGCGCCTTAAGAAGACACTCCCGTTATTTCAGAACTTTGTGGCCCTCCACAAAGTTGCTTGGATGCAGTTTCTTCAAAATGAGTTTCCAAGAACTGGGATGGACAATCGGCTCTCGTCTGCCCTGGGAAATCGCGAGTGAACGAGACGCTCTGCCAGCCTGAACGGACAACCCTCACTTTGCTCAAGGAATGGCGTCTAGGATATAAATTAGCGAAAAAGATGAAAATTTTACTTAAGTTATCTGATTTAGGCATCTAACATTAATGAAGACGCATCAGTTGGTTGCGGCACCGTGATGGTGTCCTGCGCTGACACGGGGTTAGCTGTTTCCAATCTAGGTTGTGGATGAAATTTTCATCAAAAGGACTAGGTCGGCATGATCGATGAGGTGGTGATCCATAATTCCTAAACACCAGATTGTGCACCAAAGTATTGGGTTAAATTCAAAACAATTATGGAATTTTCCAGGATAACAATGCGCCATGTCACAGGGCCAAAATCACTCACGATTGGTTGATGAAACATTCTGTACAGCTCCAGCGAATGATTTGGCCACCTAGATTGGCAGATATGAAACGAATCGTGCACATCTGGGACCTGATTGGAAGGTCATTTTGTGCACAACGTTCTGCACCGACGTTTTCGCAGGTATGGACAGCTGTAGAGGAAACAGGGCAGAAAATTACTTCAGGGAACTTCCAACGACTTGATGAGTGAATGCCACGTCGCGCAAAAGGGAGTCCCACACGATGTTTGCGGGTATCCCATAACTTCTGGCAACGTCTCTTTGGCAGCCAATAAGGTTAATTTAGACAAACGCAAATCCGTCCACACCTTACAACTCGTCTTCTTGCTTCTTTTTCCTAGCATTTTTCCCGAATTTACCCTTTCGTTAACACATTTGTTGATTACACATCCGGCTTTTCGTTATAATAAAGGGCTTCAACTTGAGTGTCAGTATCACTATGTGAACAGTGCAAGTTACTTTTGTGTTCTGCGGTCTTAATTTGTTCAAAAGCTCTACTGAAACGGAGAATTTTTCAAGCGGAATTTGTGGTCGTCAGATCATTCAGCTGAATGACTAAGGAAAGGCACTTATAAACAGGATAGAAAGGGCTGTCGTGTGGTAAAGCCAAGCGGAGATTTCCTTCGACTTACCCAGTTTGTGCACATGGATTCGCCCGCCTTCTCGCCGTCAACTCCTGGTTCTTCCAGTTGGCATCTGCGATCACTGGCTGGGTAAACACTTAATAATACTCTAACTAATGCCGTTGAGGGAATTGAAATAAACTCTAGAGATTAGATTATCAGACATTTATTCCTGATCTCGACCAAACAACAAGTGGAATGATACAAATAGCTGGTACACGGAGTTCCTCGGGTGTTTGGTGAGGTTGCTGCAGGCGGGAGCCAGATGAGTTAACACTCATCATGCTCCCTTAAAACCCCTCCCGGGATCCATTACCCATTTACTCCGCAGCCAGGAGAGCCAACATGGGAATTACCCCCCCCCCCCACCTTACGGGGGGGGCGGACTTCCCTATGAGTAGACTCGCCTTTCGCCACCCGGTGCCCACAGGGAACATCGCGGGGACGGCGCGGCCGCGACCGGGGCAGAAAATAGCTGGTACAGACAGAGCAGTGGGAATGCGGGACCGGTCAACGGAGGTAACTGCAAAGCTTAATCCTCCTCACGGATACCCCTCGAATACCCATTACACAGTTTCGCCACCGCCGCAGGTACTAAGACTCTTCAGAACTACCCGCCACTACAGCGGGGATGGTGAGGCTAGGCACACTTCGCCACCCAAGTGGGTGCCCGCGGGGAGCGAACGGGTACGCGGCACCTGCCACGGACCAGGTCGAGGTAACCTGACCGTATAGCTACAGCCATCTCCGAGAGTCCAGCGAGCGCCCGGCCCCACCCGTTCCCGCAGGGAACTAGGCGGAAGCCGTAGCGGACCGAGCGCGATGCGAACCTACCCTTTACACGCGTACCGCCGCACCCACCGCCAGCGCGAGCACCAGCGACAGGCATCAGGTTCACACGCTATAGGGTACGCTCCAAGTGAAACGTTCCGCCGCACCCGACCGGCACTCCTGTGTGGATGCCTCTGACAAGTACGACTCTCGTTCAAGCTCGCAGAGTACCATCGTAGTGCACATCACACCTCAGCATAAAGCCTTGGCGTACTGGTGTCGCTGCTCCACCCGGGTCAAAGACCATACACTACTGGTCCCCACATATAAGAGGAGTTACTATGGCAGCAAATGGCTCATACCAGCGGCAAGGGGAGCACAAGTTCCTTGATCGCTGATCACCGGTCCCAGTGAGGGCCATTCTATACAATCTGAAGATGACCCCGGCCGTTGCCAGATCACGCCAGCTTACCGGTACCGTCCGTCGCCTCCCATCAGGGTCGCGTCACCTCCCTGCACCACAGGACCTACTGCCGTGATCCTTCGGTCTTGCTGCCCGGGCGTTGGCAATGAGTGCTACCGGCGGGAGGGCTGCACCGCGTCATCCCACAACTATCTCAGGATTCCGAAGAACAAGATCACCGGTCCGTTTGTTTGGTGCATATCGGCGGCAGGGGGAACCATTTCACCTGATCACCGAGGCCAACCTCAGCAGCGGCCGCTCCCGAGAACCGGGATACGACACCACCTTCTAGCGGCAGACACCGGCTTACCGGTACCGTTTGAGTGAAACCGTTCTGCATGGCACACACTCATATCCCTGAACCCCGTCCGGCATATAGTCGGATATAACCGAGGCATCGGCACAGTGTGCATTACGGGCGGCACCATATCCCGGGGGGGTCCTGCCCGGTTTACCCGGGGAGGATCCCCGGTACCATCCGCCAGATCCACACAGCGCCGCTTACTGGTGCTGTCTTCTTGGCGTGGAGCGCCGTGGATTCTCAATCTTCCACACTGCAGGCGCCTTCGGCGTGGACTTGCGGACCTTCCTCCCAATTACTTGGGCAGTCTCCACGTCGAGCTCGGGATCCCAGGTTCGCCATGCCTGTATCCCAGCCCTAAGGAAGGCCCAGACCCCTGAGTGTCATCTGATGCCCCAGGAATCTCATACCGACAGAAGTCGACCTAGTACTTTTGTTAGCATAGCTACCTTCGCAACGTTTGAAGAGTCACCGTTCGAGGATACTTTCGTGATCCCCTCCCGCACATTGAATACAGCCACAGGGATCCCGATACCCACGTACCTAAGCACTTGGGATAGGTTAGTCAGACCCGAACTGTTTTACGGGTATCCGCCGCGCGGTCAGCCGGGGCTGGTCTCGGATTCTAGGGCTTAGGCACGGCCAAGTCCCGACACCTCAAGCGACTGCCTCCTGCGGAGTACCCTGTCCGCGGACATTGAGTTGCCAGCCCGTATCCACCCCAATTGGCCCGAAAGCCTCATGTCCTCTTGTTAGCAAGGCTTCCCTTGCAGCGTTTGAAGAGTCGCCGCCTGCGTTACTTGCGTGATTTCCCTACCGCTCATTTTAATGCAGTGGGCCAATGCCCCTTACCCAGTACTCCCATACTGGGATTGGGTAGTCGACTGATTACTTTACGGGAGATCGCCGCCGGGAGACGGACACAGACCCGTGAGGGAAAATAGCTGGCACAGCGTAAATATGTGCAGAAGCGATTTTTGCTTCCTTATTATATATAGCCAAATGGCTAGATAAAATAACGGGAGGTTCGGTACGAGACCCGCCCTACGCGTACGAAGGGGTGGGTAAGGTGGCGAAGTATTTCCTAATACTGCCTAAATCACTAGCCTCAGCAGTGGCAAGTTCATTGTGTGGTCGTCAGAAAAACACTGCGACTAGCGTCGGCACGGAACTGCTCTCCGCACTGTTGCTCCATAGAGGGGTGACTGTTTCCTATTGGCTAGTGCACATCACGCGGTGAGCATGTGGGGCTGTAATTGACCAACTGGAGACGGCTTTTCCAGAAGGTTACAGAACTTCACAGACCGCGGCTCTGTGTCCTCGCATGAGGGATTAAAGTAACGGAGTACTCGGTTTCATGTTCCACACGTTCCCACCCAGGACGTTCGCTCAAGGAGACTGGCTTGTACTGCACTAAAGTATTTTTTTTCTTATGGCTTTAATCCTCGTTGACATCGAGGTCATTTGAGGCGGGGGAGGATGGAGGCAAGGAACGGGATGGAATTCGGCCATGACCTTTTGAAGGAAGCATCCCAGATGCCCGGACGAGGATTCGAACCCACGTCCTCCCGAATGCGAGGCCAGAACGGTAACCGTTCACCCACCATGCTCGGTCACACTAAAGTACTGCTTCTAACTACCAAATTATCAAAATCTGCTACAGGACATCACTTCAGAAGTTTCAACCACGATCTGTTGTAACTCAAAGTGTCCAGTATTGGCACAGTTGGGCATACGAGTGATCTACATTTCACTCGATATGAATCTCAATTAATTTGAAAATTCACTCTGTAAATGACTATCTGTTACGAGTTTGTACGTGGTGAATTAAAATTATATTGCTGGAAGTATATAAGATCCACATATATAGTGTTTAATAAGTTATGTCTATGAACATGTCATACCCAAACTTCTGCTAGAGAAACGACATTATAAATACTTTCACACGCTATCCGTCTGTTTGTCACCGTTTCATTAGTTTTCAAAATTGTATGACAAACTTTATTATCTATTCCAAAAACGTATTCTATGTCCTTCCTAATGATACATATTATTTCCTTGTCGAATTTCATCAAGTTTGGTTTGCCCATTTAGTCGTGAAAACGTAACAACCCGATTACAGTAGATGACACAACTGTTATTTTCTGGAAGCTAAATAGGATACCATATCTGAAAATATCATGATACTTACTGGTTACCACACAGATGTTGTCAGGATAACCAGTGTGCTTCCCGTTTTGTTTCCGAGCGATGCAGAACTTTCCAGATACAACTCTTTCCCACTCCGAGGGTGGGTCGACAACATTTCACGTGTTATCTGGAACGTGTCGGGATTCCTGCGGCGCCGTTTGTATCCGGGTTTCATATCACGTCTGCGGCGGCGTGGCTATTGGCAACTGACTTGCCGCCCTTGTTCTTCTTTTTCTTCCGTTTATGACTTTAGTACCTTTCGAATTCCCTAAAAGTTGGAGCTGGATCACAACGTGCAGCGATCAAGATGAAAAGGAAATCGTCTTGCCACACTTCAGCAGCGAAAGTTCCACGGAATATGTACACCTTCTCAACACAACATCAAGTATCAGAAGCCACTTCAAAATACACCATTTCTTATTAAATTAGACACTTTTCGTAGCCAATAATAGTACACAAAATAGACTAAAAGGAAGGAGCATAACAGTTTAGTAGTTCAAAACTTTCATCGGTAGGTATACGGAAATGAACATTTTGAGTATTCACAAAACGGTGTCGAAGTGAAGCAAACAAAATATTTTAATAATTACTGATTAAAA
This sequence comes from Vandiemenella viatica, assembly GCA_031002005.1. Taxonomy (NCBI): domain Eukaryota; kingdom Metazoa; phylum Arthropoda; class Insecta; order Orthoptera; family Morabidae; genus Vandiemenella; species Vandiemenella viatica. Next base: position 190,478,015 of record JARYHS010011408.1, read on the forward strand.
AATGATAGATCATTAATAGGGTTATCGAAGTTAATTAATTAATTAAAAATGGGGCAACACGTAGGTGCGATATATTTAACAGTGCATTGAACTAAATCTGTTGTCACCATTCGCTCTCAGTCACAACATTCCACATACAGAATTCTATTCCTTCAACTTATTCACTGTCGGTCCGTTAATGAAAATGTTAATTACAAATCCCGGCCAATATACAGCCACAGCAATCAAAAGTGTGCACGTTCGTCACTTATTACGCATTGGCGATACCATGGATGAAATAAATATATGGAGACGACGCAAGGGACCTTCTCCACGCATTGAAGTGACGCAGTGTGGAGAGGAGTGGGGAGGCGTGACCGCCATATTACCTATCCATATAGACACGGGTAATATGTACAAAACCTCAAGGGGACTCTAGGATAAACGTGACGCCGCAATCTGATGATGGAGTATGATGTAACTCGATGTGACAAATAAAAAATAGAGAATAAAATTTTTTGATATCCTGTTTATTTTCGAGATATTCTGTCTCAAATGTGAAATGTTTTGGTTGAAATTCAGAAGAAAAAATCGCTCAAAGTCAAATTTGATCGTGGATTCTTATTTAAAAAGACGAGACATATAAAAAATAAATAATTTTTTATATATATCTCGCTTAGTTTTTGAGATATACTGTCTCAAAAGAGAGTGTAAAGGTCCAAATATTATTATGGGTATGAGAATAAATGTTGTAAAATTGATTCGTGAACATTCGAGAGAGCTGCTCCACTTGCGCACAGCCGTAAGCGGCTTCAGGTGCTGAGTCGCAAATTCCATACACAAGCCGCAGAGCAATGGCCTGGCTAGCGTCAGTGACTGATAGTATTTAAAGGGAGACGCCATCTTGTCTCGCTCTCTGCAGTTCAGTTAACCAACGGACTGACACGATGTAGCAAGGTAATAGTTGCGAGTCGGTCTGCTGCCGCATGGCAGTTAGACTTAGTCTGTTCTAGTCTTCTTGGAGTATTAGTATTTCATTCTGTTCTATAGCTCGTCTGTCTGTAAGTTCCAGTATCATCATGCATTCATAAATTCATAATTTAACTTATAACTTGCGTCTCTTGCATCAATGTTTATAAGGTTCGCGTTGGGTTTTCATTGGTTATTCATAATCTTAACAGTTATCATTGTTTCCAAGTCATGGCATAGTTAAATCAGTATTTCACGTCTGAAGAAGACTTAGTTCCATTACTATCGATAACATATTGGTAAATCCGGGAGCTACTGCGCGTGTTATTCCTCATAACTTAGTTGGAAATGCGGACGCATGTATTATGTTTCGGCATCTAATGAATAAATACTCTCATTCAATCCATTCTGCTGGTGTTCCCAAATCATTTATCAGTCGTTAGAGTAAGTTATCCAGTTGTTTCAGGTATAATGTATATGATGTGAGTAATATGTCCCCAAGATAAGAAGTACATGTTTATCTATTGCTAAGAATAATGTTAGCCTTCATTGACTACTAATTAATGCAGTTGGCGAATCTGCTTCACTTAAACTCGCCTGGTGTCAGACTGACAATTCAATATAATTCTATATTTACCTGCCCACTTGATAGTTGCTCAATCTAATAATATCATAAAACGCCCACAAAGTGAAAGACCACTGTAACCACGGCCAATCGCTTACAAGAGGTCGTTAGGCTGAGATGCGATCTGGACCAGAAAAAATCACCAAATTCACAATGAAAGGTGTTTTATTTTCTTCCTATTGATTGTTGTCAATATGAAGTATGGTCTGGATCAGAAGAACTCATCTATAGCACGAGGAACTATACCTGTAGGTGATGTCTGACACTCGATATCTAGAGAACTAAGCGAGATATCAAAAAAATTATTCTTTACTTTCATGGAGATGCAAAAGATTCATCATCAGATTGTGGCGCCACGGTAATGATAGAAATACCTTCAAAAGATATTTTACTGTTGGTTGCCTACATAAATTCGCCAGCAACATCAGTAAATTTATCTTGTTACCTTACATCGTAAGCTTAATTGGGAATAGCTGGAAGTAGTTTCCATCGTGATACACGTTTTGTCAGTAACATGGTTCTCATGAAATTACTAATAATAATAGGTAAATTCCTTGTCCCTTATGCAACAACAAAACCATTCTGGTACAGACTGTATTTAGACCTAATCACAATCTCCATTAAATTGCCATTACAGAATCAAACTATGTTGACACACCCACACACGCGTATTTGAATCGCAAACTGCATTTGGAGTATCAACATCGTTTGCTTCATCAAGATTCCTAGATTGCATAGCATAATTTAACACATTTAATTTCATCATACACTGTCAGTGTAAAAGTGACGAAAGAAAGCGCAATACCAAATTCACTGAATCACGATGTAAAAATCACCCCTTTAAATCTCATTTTCAACACTCGTTAAAAAGTAATGCTATTCTATTATGTGCAAAACAGCAAGGTATGCTGATTTTCTACACTGCACCAACAAAAATTTGAGAACAAAGTCATCCTATTGTGAGCTAAGACTAAATATTTATAGACAGTCACCAAACTTGACAATACCTACTGCACACTTCAAGAACAATAATTACAATGGAACTTACTTATGAAATAATATTCCAGGTTCTTTCCTATCTGGCCTATTTGTGTACCGTATACAGCACAAGATGGCATTACAAAAAACTTAGACACATTAGAAAATGAAATAATCACATCATCAAATACAATGTGAACATAGCAATTGTATGGATACGTAATATGGCCGCCGCCGCTGGCGCGCATGCGCACTATCATCGAGAGTTCAGAGGCGGCGTTGCAGAATAAGCGGTATTTCATCTCCATATATTTCTTTCCTCCATGGGTGATACCGTCATAACACATATTAATCTCTCTGTGTGGCCGAAGACACTAATACCAGCTTGATATTAGCTTCAAAGTTTCTACATGCCCAGGGCTGTGATCACACACACATTGCTACTCTGTGGAACCTTTATTTTGCCTAAATTAGTGGCAGCAGACATTGAAATAGCCATTGTATGTGCATTTAATTGTATAAATGGGACTTGAAGAGGTAACATGATGAAACAACAAAATTAGATATACCTTTATTTAACATTATATGTTAGCATATGCCCAATTACTACTTGCGCTCAAGCTAAAGAAGCACTTAGGCCCAATTTTGCATTGCGAGTAGGTCTCAATTATTGCCTGTCTGATAATGGTCGTATTGCAGATAAGCACTTACTGCTGTTTTATAGCTAAAGTAACTTAGCGCGCAGTGTATTTTAAATGTTTGAACTGTGTGGGTCGCCCACCCACGGCTTGGAACAACGAAGCCGGCATTTCGCAAGCGTTAACTACTTCTGCAAACTCTTTCACCACCAAACATTTATCGTGTCGCCCCAATTCGTTATAGTAAATATCAAACAACCGATACATTTTTTTAACAGCCGTTCCGCAAGCGACTGTGTAGTATTTTGATTATTTCCATGTTTATATGTTTTCAGTAGTATACATAAATATGTTGCAAAAAGTGCAGGCACAAGACAGACACAACAATTAATTAAAACCGCCCATGTCCTAAGCTGGACTCAAACCTGCGACCCCTGCAATCACGTTAAAGCTACCATTAGGTTAAAATTGTTGGTGGTAATTTTGAAGTATATTATGTTTCTTTAGTTAGAAATGAAAAAAGAGTAAAATTTTGAGCGATCTAGAGAACAAGGTAACTGGATCTTTTTGGTCATTAAATGCAAAACATTGTTGCATCCCGAACGGTAGTGACGTCACATACTTTGATGTGTCTCAGCAAGTCCATCTTTCAGTTAGTTTCGCTGAAAGTCTGCGTCATTAGGGTTGAGGATTGTGTTAATTATTTATTAAAAATGACTGCCGTAATTGAATGAAATGCTTTCTGATAGGTAACTCCAGGTTTACTCAGATTTGAAAAATGTATAATGGACATACAACACGTCAATGTGGGTGTATTTAAACATAAATGCATTTTTGTCATGAATACCAATAATAAATGTACAATTTTGAAATATTTTCGGTGGCAGGGAATATAGCCGGCCACACTAGAGGCGATTACTAGAAGAAGACATGGGATAAACGAGAGAGAGAGAGATGTATTTCAAGCAGCAAGAAATGAGCTACAAAAAGAAAAACGTGTTGTATAAAAAGATAAGTGCAATATTTCGCCCATGAGGCTGCAGAATAAATGTGAATTCAAATAAAAATAGAAGAGATTAATATTGGTCAAAATGTCGATGAACTTCTTCAAGTAGGCAAGGCAAACAAGGTGGTGTATAATTTTCTTTTTCAGATAAAAGGAAATACTTGATATAAAATGTGACAGGAGAGTCCATATTAGACTTTGCTTATGAATAACAGAGGACGTAAAATGTACTCTCTTTGCTAGGATGATCCAGACAAATATATAAAAGGTAAAGTAAATTATTGTATTAGTAAGGAGAGACGGTTTGGAGTAGTAATTTATGTGTGATATATTTATATGTGATATACTATGTAAGCTGAGACAGATAAGAATACTTCCAGTCAGAGTAAGAACGTTATAAACTGATTTAGGCGCAATATGTGAAAAATGTCATGAGAAAGTTGCTGCAGCACTTGGGTGACTGAAATACGTAACTATGAATGATTCGATATATAACTCGTAAATACACTTATATGCGCAGCTCAATAGGTTAAACGGATACTACCAAAGTCTTCTGTGTACTGTAAAAGTTGATTACTTCTTTATAATTGGTAGATTACTCCCTGCTGGCAATCTGTAAAAGCGCTCTGATATGGAGTGGAGAGGAACAGGCAGGCCATTATATATTCTCATAGAATTAATTACAGTTTTCATACCCTCAGTGTGGGAGCTACTGTTTACATTATGTCCGAGGGAGAAACATATTTTTTATGATATATATGTTTCATATAACGTTTTTATTTCAGGATAATCGAAAGACAAAAAATTGATCCTTGAGGGACAACTGTATTTAACTATTCGTTGTTCTGAATTTATAATAACTTAATAATTTAACTTCTTTCATTGATACGCTTCGTTATCTACTTTGAAGATGTGATTTAAGCCATTAATTCCATTGTGCTCTGACTTGAATTATAATATTTCTTTCAACACAATCAGGTGCCTTAATTTAATTTAATTTTTATTTTCATTTAATTGAGACCAAATGCACGTATCGGTGGCAATTTCCCAAGACATCCAATTATTCCCTTTCTTGTGCTGGCCTACTTTTGCGTTTCAGAAATCTAATTTTAGGTTCTTACTGCGCTTTTGATAAATTATTCAACAATTTACTAGGTAATTTATTCAAATCCCTGTCTACCTTAACTGCAAAACAAAAAATTCCGACAGCCATATAACTGAAATTGAGTGCCATCTTGTGGTCATGGCCATCATTTTCCTACCGTGTACCACTCTTAATTCTCCCAACAGTATATTTCCACGCCCCATCGCCAGTAAAAGTCATGATCACCCGTATCACTTTATTCACCCTTTTCCTGTTTTACAATGACTCCCATTCCAACTCGTTTATCATGTCACTTACTGATTGTATTCTTCAGTTTTTGTTATGATTATAGAACGGGGAAGGAATTTCTTGTTGAAAATTTGAAATTTAAATATCTTGGCACAACATTTGATAATAAACTCAACTCCCCCAGGGCACTTTCGGCAGGTGGTAGGAAAAGGTTTCAAAATCGTACATTTACTGGAGAGAGTGATGAGGGAATGTACCAGCTAAGTGAAGGAATTGGGTTACGGAGCTTTGGTCAGACCACTGGTGGTGTAGTGTGGGACCCACATTTTTGGTATCAAACAGTGGAGTTGGAGACAGTGCAAAGGGGGGCAGCTAGATTTGACTCTGGAAAATACTGCAGAACACAGTTTTATGCAAACCACAAAATATGTCCAAGAAATTTACCTTTTTACTCATTCAACATACAACTCACAAAAGTGATTAAAAAACTCCGAGGTTTCATTAAATGTTTTTTTTAATAGCAGTCTTTAATCAATGGTTACTGTGATCAAAATGCTGTTAGTAATTACTACCTTGCACAATGTGGTTTACTGCGATTAATGTGGTCTCATCTTAATGGTCTCTTCTCAGCACTAATATCTCCAAAAGCACGAAGGTTCAGTGATAACTTAATCAGATGACGTAGTATGGGATCCAGGTTATTGTAGTCCCGAATAGTCTGCTGCACTCTTGTTTATTTCATGGTTTCCCTTCTGTTTGCCCGTTGTTCGGTACGGTCCTCTTTTACAGTATGGATGCAGCTACATGTTAGGCCTGTCCCCAAATTGGAGAAGCCGATCGCCAACACCTGCCGTTGAAAGTGTATCACTGCTCTATGTGCTAATCGCAGAGTTTGACTCTGACATCAGTAAGTTGTCAGTCGGAAACAAGAAACTACGAGTGCTGTTAAAGTTGATACACTGACCAGCCAAAACATTATGAGTCCTGATGTTAAACGTAGTGAATTTAATTTCAATGCACGGCTGTAATCCAGCTACATATCCTTTATTTTTTACTAGTTTAAGCCCGTGACCGTTTTTTACGTATCTTCAAGAGTCTAGAACAGTTCCAGTTTTTAGGGTCAAAGGTTATGAAAGGTTGACCCGATCTGGCCAAATACGAATTTAACATGTGTTTCACCCTAAGGCCTCGCACTCGGGTGGACGGCGCTTCGAATCCCCGTCCGGGTATCCACATTTGGGTTTTTTCATGGTTTCCCAAATAATCCAGACAAATGCCGGGATGCTTCCTTCAAAAGGCCATGGCCAAATTCCTTCCCATTCCTTGCCCCCCATCCTTTCCCGTCTCTAAAAATCTCGCTGTTAAAAGACGTTAAGCAGTTAAAAAAAAAAAAAAAAAAAAACACCCTAAGGTGAATAAAATCTCTTGAGCATGAAAAACTCAGAAATATTGTTAGACATAGGTATTAGACATGGACAGGGACGACCGAACCATCGTATAATTGCTTCAAAGGTCGTAGACTCGAACTCGTTTAAATACTAAGGTGACTTGTATTTTACCCTTAAAGTTCACTCTGCAAAATTTAGAAAATTTCTGTTTGCTTCGAAAGCATCACACTTATTTTATTGAGACTGGTCAAACACTCATAATGTAATCTTTGGTCATTATGTTTGTAACGGCCAAGGAGCTTAATACACATTCCACATTATTAAACAGTTGAGCAACTCCGAAGAAATGACTTGCCAGAACACTCGATTCGTTATCATATTTGGTCTGATGTCTACTTTAAATAACCTAATAACTCACGTACAAACAAAGATCATTAACCAAAGTGGTCAGTAAAATACGTAAACAGCAAATAAGCCAAAATGTATAAACTATAGTCAAGCAGCAAAATTAGTGAAATATTTAATTAAACTGAAATCAAGCCTATGCCGGAATAACAATTGGCAAGTTCTTTTTATGTTGCTTTCATTAACAACATGTTACTGAACAGCAGATTGACGTTTTTTTCAGCCGTAAAATTTATCGATATTTCTTTAACTCTGAAATGCTTCGAAAAGCAAACTTAATGAATGTATTATGGCAGTTAACTTGGTAGCATTTGCTTAGCTATTGCATTGGGGACATAACCTCTAATTTCATCTAATGATATCTCTGGTCGCTGTTAATTTGCAAGCGAAGGCTGGCACGTGACACCGTTCTCCAGCGAATAGCTATCTAGGTGAGTGGGTAAGTGAGTGAGCTCAGAAATTATATAGTAGATAATATCAAATTATCTGAGCACAATATCAGCCCTCAATCACTTTACAAATTATAATTTTAAATCCTTTCAGTGGTTTTTTTTTTTTTTTTTTTTTTTTTTTTTTGTAAATTGTTCACCAATTTTCTTAGTAATTTATTCTAATCTCTGATTGTCCTACCAACAAAACAAAATTTTACCCCTCCATATTATAAGAAATCAATCTTGTGATAGTGGCTACCTCTTCATTTCTATGCACTGCTCCAAAATTCTTCGACCAATATCCATCCAAGCCGGATGGCCAATTTATATACACTCCACCAGTCTCTTTATCTGACTCCTACCGAGCGTGGTGGGCCTGGCATTCGTGACGACACGGGTTCGAATCCCCGTCCGGGCATCCAGATTTGGGTTTTCCGTGGTTTCCGCAAATCACTCCAGGCGAATGCCGGGATGCTTCCTTCAACAGGCCATGGCTGAATCCCTATCCGTTCTTTGACTCCCAGTCCCATCCCGGCTCTAATGACCTCGACGTCGACGAGGCGGAAAGCCATATTTAAAAAAAATCTCTCTCCTGGTTTTCAATGACTTACGATATTGCACCTTTTCCTGTGTGATGTCTGTATAAAGAGATTAAAGAAAATGGAGGCGGGGGGGACTGAAACCTTGTACTGGCCTATGGTCTATTCAGGCATTCCACTCCGAAAGAAACCGTGATGTCCTCCATCTATCCCCACATTTACCACCTGCAGAGAGTTTGCGACTGAACCCAGGACCTTAATAAATAATATGGTGATTAGGAATCGTATGACAGTAACAATGTAGTGGTATGGTGTATCTGATCATTCGAGTTTCACCTAATGCACTAGTCTGCAGTCAGAGGTTGAAGTTATCGACGGAGAAATCACCAAGAACATTGGTGACAGGAAACCAGCATGATTGGCTAGCCAAGTTGACCAAGTGAAAGCAATGTGGAATATGTTTGTCACGCAGTTAAGAAATCCTATACAAAATTCTTTTACATACATATTAGATATCTACATAAATATTTGTACTCTGCAATTCACAGAATTGTGGGTGGCAGAGGTTGGTTTGCGCCAAAACTAATCTCTGCTCTGTGCATTCAAATCCCGAATGGCAAGAGGGAAGGAAGAATTCATAGAAGCATGAGTGGAGCCCCATATTTCTCTAATCTTATCTCTGCTGTATTCGCAAACCAAATAAGATGTTAAGTGTTTCACCGCACTCGTAAGTGAAAGAGGGTGTACGCATTTTTACCAATAAGTTCAACGGAGACGTACGTCGTCTGTTTACCAGAGTATTCCAGCCCAATCAAGGAATCAATACTGTGACGGTTTCGTAAGGACTACATCAAGCAGTCACAAATCAAGCAGCTCTCTTCTGTACTTTCTCTCTACTTTCAATAAATCCCTTCCGAAATTATTCCCAAACGACATAAAAGTAGTCCAAATGTGGACACATGAGAGTTTTGTACGCTACCTCCTTTATATGTGCGTTACAATTCTTCAAAATTCCACCCATTAATCGCAGCTTAGAATTAGCCCTATCTACGACACAATCAATGGGCGGGGATTTTGACGACATGCTCCAGTAAGAATCGCGTAAAAATTAATAGACGCCAATGCATAACAATCTGTATAGCAGACAATGCAGCTAGCGTTAAATTGTTGTTGATTCAAGCCCAGTATGAAGCTCTTATAACTAGTTCTTTCTTGATGCTCGCCTTCATTCCGAATACCTCTTTGAGTCCAGATAATAATTTTTCCTTTCTTTCCTGGGAGGTGAGTTTCCTGAGTTTATTAATTTTTGAAGAAGGGGACCAGGAGTTAACCATATTACAAAATTTGTAGCGATCTGCAAATCCCAGCGGAGTACAAATCGTTTTGTACCTCACTGAGGCACATGCTTGCCGTTTTATAGCATTTGAAGACCTTCTTGGTAAGCATGTTGCTGTCCACACTCAGAAGGTTCCCGTGAAAACTTCAGCCACCTACGTCACATGCTGGTGTTAGCCATTTCCAAAAGTTTGTACAATTCCCAGTTGACTCTCAGTCGATAGGTTCTATCCTGGAGCACTCTTGGCCTACGAATTTTCCTCAGTATTCGTCTTTCAGCTTTTTCGTGATCATCCATGGCGCCTTAACTGTTCATCAGCAATGTCTCCGCAGCTTATACCTGAGGTGTGACAACAGTTTTGTAATGACAGATTTTGTATTCTTCGAAATACACTTCTTGTTGTAACGATTTCGCGAGTTGCGTTGAGTTTAGCGAGCGTTACAATTTAATTTAAAAATCTAAAATGATAAAAAATTAAATATTTATAATGCTTAATTCGATGTGACATTCTTTGAACCAACGTACAGAAGATAGGTTCTAACTGAGAATAAGGCCTCAGTCTGTTCAACCTACGTCCGTAAGATAGCGGGAAGATAAGATTTGGAGTTCTGGCGGCAGCGCTCTGGGACTTTAGTGAGGGTGTTGTGGCGACACTGGAGACAAGTTACGGTCGGCCGTGCGACCCAGTTGTGGCCAAAGCTTTCTGTCCTCCTGCTCGTATTGATTCTGCACCAAGATTCAGTGTTCTGGACGAAAAAAAGAGACTCTGGTGTATATCTGCTACATCCTTCAGCAAACAGAAAACAACTCAGTTTATAGGAGATTTAAACAGATGTACACTTTAGCTGAGTGTGAATGCAACGTGCCCATATACGCTGAGGGGGCATCCATAAATTACGTGAGGTGAAATAGGGGAGGGGGGGGTCCGGCGAAATCTCACCAGATCTCACCAAGGGGGAGGGGGGGATCTACGGAAATCTCACGTGAGATTTTGCGAAAAATTTGGGGACAGTAGAGTAAAAAAAAAAGTCTCAAATTTGCGGCAAAGTCGATTTTAGGAGGGTATTTCGTCAAAAAAGTTAGGGTGTGACCTAAAAAAAAAGTTTCCAGGGCGATTTCTAGGGGAGGTTCTCACGGACCAGATCTCACCAGAGGGGGGGGGGGGGTCCAGCCAGATCTCACGAAATCTCACCAGGGGGGAGGGGGGGGTCCAGAAATCCGGAAAAACACCTCACGTAATTTATGGATGCCCCCTGATGAGCAAAAAACATTATGACTACTGCCCACCGCGAGATTGAATGCTTTCTGGTGACGTTGCAGTCGGTATACGGTAAGGAAAGTCTATAAGGGGGGGCATCCATAAATAATGTAGGGAGTTTTTCCTGATTTCCGGACACCCCACCCCCTCTGGTGAGACTTCGTGAGATCTGGTAGGACCCCCCCCCCTATGGTGAGATCTGGTAGGAGCCCCCCCCCCATATGGGGAGATCAGGTCAGTGAGACCCCCCCCCCTCGTAAATCGCGCTCACAATTTTTTTTTTAAAAAAAAAGGTTTCACAGCCTTCCACCCCACTTTTCGACGAAAAAAGCCCCATAAAATCGACTTTCGCGCCATTTGTAGATATTTATTTTAGCTCCATAGTCCTACAAAATAATTTCAAAACCTCACGTGAGATTTCCGTTGAAAGCCCCCCCCCCCCGCCCTCCCTCCTACTTGGTGAGATTTTGTGAGATTTCGCCGGACCCCCCTGCCCCATATTTCAGCTTACGTAATTTATGAACGCCCCCTAAGCGGAGCAAAGACGCAATTGGAAATCACTCTGGCGACGATACGTGTGGAAAATGGGGAAATACACTGACATAAGAGATTTTGATAAAGGGTAAATTGTTATGGCCCGGCGCCAGGGAACGAACAACTAGAAAATCGTGTGGTTGGTCGGCTACTATAGTGAGCATTTATGGGAAGTGATTGAAGGATGGTGAAACCACGAGTAGGCGACCAGGTGGAACAAGTCAACTCCACATCACAGAACGTGGAGGTCGGAGGCTTGCCCACTCTTGAAAGCAGGATAGGGGGCGATCTGTGGCAGATCTGACGGCAGAGTACGATGCTGTTGACAAGAATTATGACCGCAGGCACACAGCCCAAACAAGAGGCCGGGATCAGGTCATTGTTCCCGTTTCAGCTAAGTATTTGAGACAGCAGATGGTTTTGCCTGGTCAGGGGCATCCTTCTGGGTATCGCTGGGACGCAGCTATTGAATGCGAACGTGGGTCAGTATATTTTAACTAAGTAAAACTTTTGGTGAAGTGAATCAAGTGACGGAGAGTTTTGTTATGATGTACCACGCATGTGAAACAGCGTTTTTAAAGTTTTTTTTTATTTTATTTTATTTACCCCTCAACGGATTACGAGCTGCGACGGCGTCTAGAGGACAGAATAGGACAGTGAAGTCGCGGCGTGAGCGGGTACGAGTGGAGTACTTGCGTACAGCTACTGCAAGGGCTCAGAGGAGATATGAACTAGCACGTCCAGAGGTGGAAGAGAGGACTACCAACAGCGAAATCCAGCGCGGTCAGTGCGAATGTGTGTGTTAGCGTTTAGTGGTAAAGTTACCATCCTGCATAGGCTGAATGGTGAACGGAGGAACCTGTTGTGCCGAGTGACCACAAAATCAGGGCAAATATAACTATAAAAACAGAAAACTGCATTGCTCTTCGGTACAAATAGCTTCACGAGTTTCTAGCTACAATGAAATGCTCCTCCTCCTTCCTTCTTCTTCTTTTGACCAGGCCTTGGCCTAATTTTGCAATAATTTTTTTTTTTAAAAAACAGTATTTTTCTAACTTGAAAAAAACTGAAAAAAGACTATGAAAAAAAGTTTTTTTTTCTGGGACACGTTTTTTTTATATATAACTACTAAATCTCAAATTTATAATGGATTTATCGTTTAATATGACTGTTTTAGAATTTATACTAAGTACTTATATTAATTTTTAAATCTACTGTATTTTTATGGTTCAATAAAAAAGATTTACGAAAATATTGGCAACATTGACTGTAGTTTTCTTTTACGAAAGGGGACTTCTCGAAGAGGGTAGGCTGCGCGAGGAGTCCCCGTTCCCCGTTGTTTGGATTGATACTCGCTATTTGAACTACTGTAGTGCTGCCAGCCCTAAGAATTTATCTGTAGACCTACGGATCTTTTAAAAAAATTAGGAATTTTAAATTTATCTAGGGTTTTTTGCCTCTTTTTACTACTTATTGTGCTTTACTTATATTCGTATACTTGTTAAACTAGCAGCGTATAGTGATACTGAGTCATTGTCAGTAATTATGAATCATTTCTTTGTAACCGTTGACATAAACCAACGATTGAAAAAGAAATAAAGCCCTTTTGTGTGATAATAAATTCAAACTTAAAAGACCGTAATAAGAGAATTATCAGCGCAGTCTTTGTGCACAGTGTGTACTTTTCTCACAATTTAAAATTGCAATCTCATTTCCAGATGTCCAATTATTTGAAATTTTGCACATGTATTGATAATAGGTGACAATACAATAATTTCATAGCTATGTACTGGTATTCTCATTACTTAGACAGTAACAATACTAAAGTGGTAAATTCCAATGAAATAATTCATTTAAATGTTCGCCCACCTCCTGACGTCCAAATTTTTTGCAATTTTGCACACGTATTAAGATTAGTGGGAATACAATAATTTCATATCTATGTCCTGAAATTCCCAATGTGAATTAAAAAGTTAAAAATGAAATTATAGTTTAATAAACTAAAATACAAGTTTTTGTAGCAATGTGAACTAAAGGCTTAAAAATAATCTTTAAATATAAAAATTTTGTTCAACAATGCTAGGATCTCCCACAATTAATTTAACTTTTTTTTTAATAAGCTTAAAATAAGAATAAAGTCACTGATAAAAACATTGACTTCAATGTGAAATAATGTGTGGGGTGCTCTCTACTTGTACGGATAGCTGGCGATAAAAAAATTAAAGGTAACTTTTTAATCTGTGACTATTCTTAGTCACTGAATTGTGGGACATGCTAATGTTGTTGAACAAAATTTTTATATTTAAACATTATTTTTAAGCTTTTAGTTTCCATTGCTACAAAAGCGTGAATTTTAGTTTTTTAAACTATAATTTTATTTATTGATATTTTTCTTGATATTATTAAACTTTCTCGGATTAGATTCTCGGAGTATTTGGTTAGGAAGTTTTTAAATAACTCCATTTGATTTTATTTGACGGTAATCTTTGTTGTCATGAAAAAGTTTCTATGTAAAGTGTAATTTCAATAACGATTAAGCATCATTTAATTGATTGATATGTTTCGTGAATACCTGCGTTTCGTGTAAACTTTCGCTGGATTTTAATAAACTTTCATCTATGTTATCTGCTGTCAACAAATTCTTAAGTTATGTCGTCACTTGGTTTCAGTAATTGCTACAGATAATAAAGTGCAAACACATAATTTAAACGAACGCCACATTAATTATTTCTTTTGACAATGTAAGCACAAATAAAATCAAATTGAAGCATTTATTTGAAATTTACATTTCCTTTTAACAGTATAAACGCAAAGAAAAGCAATACAGTTCATTAAAAAAGCGCTATAGATCTGTTTCCTAAACAGAATAAATTTTTTGTGTGTGTGTGTTTACTTCTTGGGACCCGAAAAGTATATAATTATATATATTTATTTGTCACCTAAACATATAGTGCGAACTAATTTCTAGTCTGAAACTTTTTAAATTTATGAGCTAAAAGCCTCTGACAGGCAGTGGAGTGACTGTTTTCCTTTTAGTATGGAGGCTTAAAAATGTTAATGCTTATTTGTCGTATGTTGCTGAAGGGGAAATCATAATGGGCGTTCCCCTCCCTCGAGGACAGCTGAAAGTCAAGTCGCACATATGTCTCCGAAGTCGGGGCCGACCAGAACAATACGCTGTCGTACATAATCGAAGCCTTTTGTGTGAGTTACGACTTTGCTTTCGACTTTAACCAATGTGAATAGCGGAGGGCGGGCTTTTGTTCTCGCGGGACGGAAGGCGCTCCGCAGCCATTTGCATTCATCTCGACTCGACTCTGGAAAACAATGGCTGACCCTCTTCACGACACAATCCATTATGCAATCAACTTAGAGGCCCACTGCTTAATTTACCGCTCAAAAGTCTGTTTTAACTAGGCCGATTCCAGGGTGAATCTTGTAGAAAATTGTTCTCTCTCAATCAGTTTAACAACGTATGAAATGATCGAAATTTCATATCTTTAAGATGTTTAACTTGCAAAGTAGCTTAAATTATACTTATAAGAAAATTTCTGAATGTAAAATGCGTATAAGGAATGAGAAATTATTAGAATTACTGCTCTCAAAAGCAACAAGAAGGGAGGATAAGTTACTAATTAAAAATAAAGAATAATTAGTTGGTTTCAACTGTAAGCTATCATAAATCAAAATTAAGTAGATCACAGAATATCTAAGGTCATTGTAACTATCGCTAAATCCTAGTTTTTATTTGTTTGGTCCAATTATTTTGATTCAAAATAAGATTATATTTTACAGAAAAAATTTACTTTACAACTATCTTACATTTAATTACAGTTTTTAAAAAAAACACAAAATAGATCTGAAATAATTACATTAATTTTTTCACAAAGTTATGTTGAAAAGCTTGACTTAGTACACGAAAAATATCTTTATCATTTGTACATTAGAATTTAACGATAAAATCACTACATTTTAAACAAATTTCATGAAGGAACGGAATGGAAGACCTGTTCAGATAATTCTATTTAAAGTATTATATATGTCAGTAATATTATTTAATTAAAGTTCGATGTGCGTGTTAGGCTCGCTGATTTCCTAAGGGCTTAATATAAAGGTCACTGGTTCGAGTACGGTCTTGGAGTGTTAGTACTAAAGTTCAACGTGGGTCTGTCTTATCCGAACTTAAAGCACTGTCCATAATAAAACTATAAATTGTGTAATTACTGCTTGAAGTTCTAGGAATTGTCGTGCACACATTCTTTTTTTAAGCATAGCATTTCTTGCAATATTTTAACGTTCGGTTCTCTCAAATTGGTAGAAGTACTGGTGTAGAAAAACTTATATTGCCATTATGCGGCAAAGTACATCTTAACCAGATTCAGATGCATCAGTGAAGTTTGTTCAGTTTTTTTGGATATTACCTGACTTTCAAAGTTTCTAACTAGGCCATCAATTTGCAGAATTTTATTGATTTGGCAGAAGCAAAGTCAATAACAAAAGTTTCTTATCTGTGACTGGATTCGCTAACGTTTGTACTTGGGTGGAGAAAATTGCAAACTGTTCCCGTTTAGACACGGATCCCGGTTGATTGAGTCAACTGCGAGCTGTCCCTACTTATTTCTCGCTTTAATATGCCCGTCGTAAACTAATAACTTTATTAACGTGATTGGACTCTAAACAAAAGTACGGCGTCTTTTGGGTAGCTTGACCCTATATCACCCGCTAGCCGACAGTTCGTTAAATTATTAAACTACAGGGTCTGAAAACATACCAACGAGTTAATCGGAAGGTATTATTATTGTATCAGTAAAGAAAATACACCGTTATGATCACACACGTTAAATTTAATACTTCTTTCAATCAACTACGGTCTTACACATCTGCTTTTTACATTACTCCAACAAAATTATTATTGCTTGCGCAGTCTAACAATTATATTTGTCTCATTCGCACACAATTGCTGCTGGCCGATTTCTAGTTCAAAGATACTCTGTTTACATCGTTGCAGACTAAACTAATCCTACCCCGATCGCTGCAACATACAACTATCTGCGGAAACCCCTGATCTGATTACAAACATTTACACAATTAAAACAACAATAGTAACATATTCTGAAAATAATTAAACCATCAGCAAAAAAACTGATAACGGGGGTAACAACTATTACAAAATACAAATAATTGCAACACAACAACTTTATTTATCTTATTTTTGCGTATCGCAATTCCTGTTTTCAAGAAAGGAGATCGGAGTGATCCTATGAATTATCGACCAATATCTCTACTACTGTCTGCAGTAGAATTCTGGAGCATGTCATATGCTCTAACATTATGAAGTTTCTAGTAGTCTTGTGTAGTTCGCGAACGAACTAGTTCGGAAGAGCGCTCCCAAAGGCGAACTACGCGAACTAGTTCCCAGATCTCTCGCTCCTTAGTTCGTTAGTTCGTTCTATCCTTTCCCGAAGACCAACTTTTGTTTTAGTTTATTATCTAAAAGGAAACACAGTTCCTTGTGGACACATTTCACTGAAGACACAGATATAAAAATAAAATAAAAATAAATTGTTCAACATTAATAATTATTGCAGAAGTCACAAACGGAAATTTATCGTGGAATGTGAAAATAAAATACACTTTGATCCCATTAACAATCAAAAGACAACCATCGATAACCACAACTACCATAACAAACAAGAGAACGCGTGCAGTAGCGCTAGCAAAGCGAGCGAGCGAGCTGTCTGGGAGAACCTAGTTCGCGAACTAAACAGAGCGTTCCCGGTCGCGAACTAAAGAGAGCGGTACCGTTCGCGAACTAAACTGAGCGTTACCGTTCGCGAACTAAGCTGAGCGCTGTCGGCCGCGAACTAAACTGAGCGGTACCGTTCGCGAACTAAATTGAGCGCTACCGTTCGCGAACTAGCACCATTCGCCGCTAGGGTTTCCAATATTTTTTCGGTTGATAGTAGTAATTTTTTAAAAAGAATAACCTATAAAAATATGCTATACTTCAAAAATATAATATTTTACGAAAGAGTAGAAAATGATAAAAGGTATGTTTTTACTATTTCATTTTTTAAGCTATATTTTTTGCACTTCTTTCATCTTTAATTCTTTTTTGTCTACAGTAAAATTGTCATATGCTTTATCGCTTTCAGTTGTCAAATTAATTTCGAGAAAAAGCTCATTTTTTATTCATGAAATACTTCTCTTACTTTTACCTGGATTTCGTATAATATTGTTATTTCACAGTAAAGTTTGTTCACTTTGATATTAATTTTTTCTCGCAAATTTATAACCTCTAAAATAGTCTCACAGTCATCAAATGAAACCCTGTGATTTGAATTTAATTTTTGGATTTTGTATAGCCAATTGCTTTCATTAAAATCTACATTTTTCTAGCGCTGATTTTCAAGCTGACATAATATAATACTTATCTCAGTCTGTTGGTTAACAGCTTTGTGAAAGTGATGAAAGAAATGACTTGCGACATTCAAAAAGATTTTAACTTTTGTGTCTTCATCAGTTTCATTCGTCGCCAAAAAATTGTGAATGTGTGTTGGATTATTCTCCCCTTCACTAATAAAATAATAGCTCAATGACTTCCAATTCACTGGAAATTTACGCACTTTCGTTATTGCTACCACTTTCTCATTCAAGGGTCACTGTTATTTTTATATGTCTAATTATTAGGTATCACATTGGAAGTATTAATGTTATTTTTCTTAATAATATAGGTAACACTATTTCTGTCATATAGTACTTAAGTTGTAGCCAATAGTAAAATTATATTTTGTCCATGATTTCCAAAACTTTATTTATATAAAAAAACCGATTACTTATAAACGGGTATTTTAATTCATCAAAATAAACGCGTTTATAATATTTTATAAGTAATGTTGTGTTGTTGTTGGGGTTTAAGGGCGCGTCGACGGCAGGATCATTATCGCCTTTTATAATTAATGTTTCTTCCATGAACTAATAAACAAATCCATTTAAAAAATTAATACTCTACGAATGCATGTAAAGTAAATAGTAAAAACAGCACAATTATTCAATTTACCCATTTGTGTAAAGGACAATGAGCACTTTGGTTTATCGGCGCCAACTGTTCATGCTAATGTAATTTGAAAGGGCTATTATTAAGCAATAACTTTTGTTAAGAAGGTCATATTAAATTCCATTTAGAAACGACAAAAAATGATTATGTCTCAATAAAACTGACTTAACAAACAAAATAGCGCGTGCAGTAGCGGTAGCAAGGCGAGCGAACGATCTGTTTCTCTGAATTCGAGGCGCGAACTAACAAATTAAAAGAGCAAACTAGTTCGCGAGGGAGCTGCGAACTAAACTGAGCGCTCCCCTTCGCGAACTGTTATGCGCAAGTCTAGTTTCTAGATGAAATCGAGTTACTTGTAACGTACCATAACGGATTTCGGAAGGACAGATGGTGCGAGACACAATTGGCCCTATTTTCCCATGATGAAATGAAAGTTATCGATACAGGTTCACAAATTCATTCAATTTTCTTAGATTTTTGAAAGCTTTTTATTCTGTACCACACAGCCAACTTTTAGGTAAGATTCGAGCGTACGGTATATCGCATCAGATTTGCGAATGGATACGTGATTTCCTAAATGGTCGGTCACAGTATGTCGTTGTTGACGGGGAAGCATCTTCTAAGATAGATGTTACTTCGGGCGTTCCTCAAGGAAGTTTAATAGGACCACTTCTTTTCTTAATTTGCATAAACGAGCTAGGTGACAACGTTAAATGCTGGCGGCTATTGTTTGTTGAAGATGCAGTTATCTATAAGGAAGTAAGATGCTCTGACGATTGTTTAAAAATTCAGCGCGATTTGGATGCTATTTCCGAATGGTTCCTTAAATAGCAGCTTACATGTAACTACAAAAAGTGCAAGGCAATGCGAATAAGTAACAAAAAGAATCCGTTTGTTCACGAGTAAAAAGTAAACAATACAGTTGCTGACACGGTTGATTCCCTTAAGTATTTGGGTGTAATAGTACAAACCATAAAGCAACATGAAATGGGAATTGCACATAACTTCCGTAGTAGGTAAAGCTAATTTTAAACTACGGTTCACATGTCGTATTTTGAGGAATTGTAATACTCATACAATAGGAAATAGCGTACATAACTCTAGTGAGGCCACATCTGAATTACTGTTATCGATTTTGGTGTCCGTATCGCAAGGGATTGATTGACACAGTGCAGAGGGTACAGAGGAGAGCCCCTGGATTCGTGACTGCTTGCTACAGCCCTTACGAAAGCGTCACGGAACTGAAACATATACTGAAGCGCCAAAGGGAAATTGCCACCGGAGCCTGGGCTCCATTGCAATTAAATTAAATTGAATTAAATTAAAGAAACTGGCGCAGGCATGCGTATGCAAACACAGAGATTTGTAAACACTCAGAGTACGGCGCATCAGGCGGCAACGCCTATATAAGACAACAGGTGTCTGGCGTTAGATCTGTTACTGCTGCTACAATGGCAGGTTATCACGATTTAAGTGAGTTTGAACGTGGTATTATAGTTGGCGCACGAGAGATGGGACACAGGTACGACTATTTCACTAGTGCAAAGTGAATATTGGGAATGCGGTAAAACATCAAATCTCCGACATCACTGCGGCCGGAAAAAGATCCTGCAAGAACGGGACTAACGATGACTGAAGACAATCGTTCAACGCGACGGAAGTGCAACCCTTCCGCAAATTGCTATGGACTTCAATGCTGGGCCATCAACAACGAAACATCATCGATGTGGGCTTTCCGAGCCGAAGACCCACTCGTGTACCCATGCTGAGTGCACGACACAAAGCTTTAAGGCCCACCTGGCCCGTCAACATCGACAATGGATTGTTGATGATTGGAAACATGTTGCCTGGTCTGACGAGTCTCGTTTCCAATTGTATCGAGTGGATGGACGTGTTCGGGTATGGAGAAAACCTCATGAATTCATGGACGCTGCATGTCAGCAGGGCACTGTTCAAGTTGGTGGAGTCTCTTTAATGGTGTGGTGCGTATGTAGTTGGAGTGACACAGTACCCCTAATACGTCTAGATACGACTCTGACAAGTGACACGTACGTACGCATCCTGGCTGATCACCTGCATCCATTCATGTCCATTGTGCATTCCGACGGATTTGGGCAATTCCAGCAGGACAATGCGACGCTCCACACGTCCAGAATTGCTACAGACTGGCTACAAGAACACTCTTCGGAGTTTAAGCACCTGCTCTGGACACCAAACTTCCCAGATATGAACATTATTGAGCATATCTCAGATGCCTTTCAACGTGCCGTTCAGAAGAGATATCGACCCCCCCTAGTACTCTTACGAATTTATGGGCAGCCCTGTAAGATGCATGGTGTCAATTCCCTCCAGCATTACTTCAGACATTAGTCGAGTCCATGTCACGTCGTGTTGCGGCACTTCTGCGTGCTCGCGGGGGCCTTACACGATATTAGGCAGGTGTACCAGTTAATTTGGCTCTTCAGTGGGATTGTTTGCCAGACAGACGACGTAGTTTTCATTTGAATTTATTGGAGAATAAGCGAAATTCTTTGACTTACGACAGGAATGAAATATTTCTTCCGCCAACCTATTTAGTTCGCAATGACCGGAGGGATAAGATTAGAGAAATAAGATGCCCGTACTAATGCTTTCATGTATTCTTTATTCTGGATTGGATTGCACAGAATTAAGATTGATACTTAGCACCCTCTGCACCCACAATGTTTGTGAATTGCAGAATATGGATGTAGATCGTTTCTGGCGGACCCCGAAACACCGGCAAATGTGCTCATGCGTCCGGTGTGTATCCATGAGAGTGGGGGGACATGGAACTGGATTGGTCAGATCAGAGAATTTACACCTGAGGAATTTTGTGTTACGATCTGTCTACGAAAGGTGCAGCAATGTTCTGTGTGTGATATGTAGGGTTCGGATCTTTAAGACCTAAAAAGTTGAGAAATGTGCAGGCAAATATGACCTTAAACTTGGTAAATATGACCTAAAAATAAAAAATATGACCAAACATTCAAATTTACTATACATCAAAATATACTCACTTATACATCATTTATTTTATCTAGCAGTGTCCCTTTCACGAAGACAGCATAATTTGATTCCGCGCACTCACTACCACGATTGACAATTCAGTTTTAAATCGCGTTGTCAAAATCACTGTAATTTCACATAATTTACAGAAAATAATGTTTCCGTCTAAACTAAGATATTCCTATCCAAATACCTTTAGGTAGCTTAGTAACCTCGCAATTACTGTTAAAAAAAAAAAAAAAAAAAAAAAAAAAAAAAAAAAAAAAAAAACATGACGGTCTTTAGTGATCCGCTGAACATTTATCACCGACTGAGGAATTATTTTCAAATGTATTGGTGACAATGAGATACTGACGTGGCTTGACACAGGCATGCTGCTGCTACATTGTTGAGTTTACTATTACTATTACTCCGCGATTCACTAAAAGTGTGTGGCGGAGGGTGCATTGCACATATCCGGGAAGGTATGGAAGGGATATACGCGATATGGCAGGAGGCGCCCATGGGCTATTGTGAGGAACCATCCCAGCATTCGCATGGAGTGATCTGGGAAAACCATGGAAAACCCATATCAGGATGGCCGGAGTACTTTATCGAAAGCTACTCCTGTCGGATTTTATGTTTAGTCGCCCGGTAAATCCTTCCTATTCCACTCCCTAATCGCTCGTGGAAAAAATGAGTACAGCAATGAATCGGTTCTGGCCCTGATTTCTCTTATCTTATTTTCGGGGTCATTCCGGGATATGAATGTTGCTGGTAGCAATATTTGTTTACTGTCATTCCGAAATACGTCAGTCGAGAATTTTTCTGTTAGCTTCTGTCGAGAGCAACGCCTTCGGTGCTCCAGGTCTTCCCAACCTAACTCCTTCAACATCGCACTTATGCTCTCCCTCCAACTATATATACCTGTCACGAATCGGGCGGCTCTTCTTTAAAAGGCGGGTGGGACATTAACATTTAGAGAGTGACAATAATATATAACTTTAATTATTGACTGGTGAATTCTGACCAATTCAGTGATAATTAGTTTTGTTTTTTCCTCCAATGGATATAATAGGAGTACTGTTCAGTGAGTAATTATGTTAATTTCTTGTCACCTATAACTACTAGTAAATTCCCGGTATTATTAAATATTACTTGATTTTCCTCAAATTATGACCATATGATCATTAATATTATCGTAATATGACCAAAACTAGAAAAATGCGTTGAATATGCATTTATATGATACTAGCTGACCCGGTCACGCGTTGTTGTGACTCAGTAGTTATAGTACGTTGGATCAATGTTATTCTAAACTATCCAATGTAATCAAATTAATATTCACTAATAAGACAAAAACGTTTTAGTCGATTTGAAAATTCAAAAGTAATTGGTAAAGAGTTTCGGATAGTTGAAATTAAGGACAATCGAACATAAACAATTTAATTACATTTTATTACAAATTACTTAATTGAAAATATATAAAAATTTATATTTATAAAAATAAATTATTTTTTATTTATTTATAAATTGAAATTTCAGTTTTATAAATGAGGTAGATGAAGTTGATTTTTAAACATTTTTAACAATTATTTTCATTATTTTAAATTATTGCAATTATAATTTTAATTTATCAAGGGCTAATTGGTGTACAATATTTTTGGTTAGCCTGTCTTTTGCTAATACAAATAGATTTTAATGGTTCCCCCACACGTGAGCAGGCGACATACAGCCGCCCATGGGAGAAACACGTATTTTCCAAGTCCAAGCAGCAAACGGACATGGTTTGGCCTTGAGACTTATTTATGGTCATAGCGAAAGCCAAACGAATCGGAAAATGAAGCCATTTAAATGGTATTGGAGATTCTGACGGTATCATTGGAATACGTGGCAACAGGACGATTTCTCCTTTGAACTTTTCCAGTCAAATAGTTTGCTTCAAGAACATTTCGGTGATCATTTTGATGACCAAACGTGTACCGTTGCATAATCTAGTGGATTCAAATTCCGAAGTAGAATAATCGGTGAACCAATCATTAACGGAAGATTGTGTGCTGACATTCCTGGTAGATCCGAAG
>JARYHS010011408.1:190502577-190805599 GCA_031002005.1 Vandiemenella viatica
AAGAATTTATCTGTACTTCTCGAATCTTCGTTTTTTGGATTGATACTCGCTATTTGAACTACTGTAGTGCTGCCAGCCCTAAGAATTTATCTGTAGACCTACGGATCTTTTAAAAAATTAGGAATTTTAAATTTATCTAGGGTTTTTTGCCTCTTTTTACTACTTATTGTGCTTTACTTATATTCGTATACTTGTTAAACTAGCAGCGTATAGTGATACTGAGTCATTGTCAGTAATTATGAATCATTTCTTTGTAACCGTTGACATAAACCAACGATTGAAAAAGAAATAAAGCCCTTTTGTGTGATAATAAATTCAAACTTAAAAGACCGTAATAAGAGAATTATCAGCGCAGTCTTTGTGCACAGTGTGTACTTTTCTCACAATTTAAAATTGCAATCTCATTTCCAGATGTCCAAATTATTTGAAATTTTGCACATGTATTGATAATAGGTGACAATACAATAATTTCATAGCTATGTACTGGTATTCTCATTACTTAGACAGTAACAATACTAAAGTGGTAAATTCCAATGAAATATTCATTTAAATGTTCGCCCACCTCCTGACGTCCAAATTTTTTGCAATTTTGCACACGTATTAAGATTAGTGGGAATACAATAATTTCATATCTATGTCCTGAAATTCCCAATGTGAATTAAAAAGTTAAAAATGAAATTATAGTTTAATAAACTAAAATACAAGTTTTTGTAGCAATGTGAACTAAAGGCTTAAAAATATCTTTAAATATAAAAATTTTGTTCAACAATGCTAGGATCTCCCACAATTAATTTAACTTTTTTTTAATAAGCTTAAAATAAGAATAAAGTCACTGATAAAAACATTGACTTCAATGTAAATAATGTGTGGGGTGCTCTCTACTTGTACGGATAGCTGGCGATAAAAAAAATTAGAAGGTAACTTTTTAATCTGTGACTATTCTTAGTCACTGAATTGTGGGACATGCTAATGTTGTTGAACAAAATTTTTATATTTAAACATTATTTTAAGCTTTTAGTTTCCATTGCTACAAAAGCGTGAATTTAGTTTTTTAAACTATAATTTTATTTATTGATATTTTTCTTGATATTATTAAACTTTCTCGGATTAGATTCTCGGAGTATTTGGTTAGGAAGTTTTTAAATAACTCCATTTGATTTTATTTGACGGTAATCTTTGTTGTCATGAAAAAGTTTCTATGTAAAGTGTAATTTCAATAACGATTAAGCATCATTTAATTGATTGATATGTTTCGTGAATACCTGCGTTTCGTGTAAACTTTCGCTGGATTTTAATAAACTTTCATCTATGTTATCTGCTGTCAACAAATTCTTAAGTTATGTCGTCACTTGGTTTCAGTAATTGCTACAGATAATAAGTGCAAACACATAATTTAAACGAACGCCACATTAATTATTTCTTTTGACAATGTAAGCACAAATAAAAATCAAATTGAAGCATTTATTTGAAATTTACATTTCCTTTTAACAGTATAAACGCAAAGAAAAGCAATACAGTTCATTAAAAAAGCGCTATAGATCTGTTTCCTAAACAGAATAAATTTTTTGTGTGTGTGTGTTTTACTTCTTGGGACCCGAAAAGTATATAATTCTATATATATATATATATTTATTTGGTCACCTAAACATATAGTGCGAACTAATTTCTAGTCTGAAACTTTTTAAATTTATGAGCTAAAAGCCTCTGACAGGCAGTGGAGTGACTGTTTTCCTTTTAGTATGGAGGCTTAAAAATGTTAATGCTTATTTGTCGTATGTTGCTGAAGGGGAAATCATAAAGACGTGTATGTGGGCGTTCCCCTCCCTCGAGGACAGCTGAAAGTCAAGTCGCACATATGTCTCCGAAGTCGGGGCCGACCAGAACAATACGCTGTCGTACATAATCGAAGCCTTTTGTGTGAGTTACGACTTTGCTTTCGACTTTAACCAATGTGAATAGCGGAGGGCGGGCTTTTGTTCTCGCGGGACGGAAGGCGCTCCGCAGCCATTTGCATTCATCTCGACTCGACTCTGGAAAACAATGGCTGACCCTCTTCACGACACAATCCATTATGCAATCAACTTAGAGGCCCACTGCTTAATTTACCGCTCAAAAGTCTGTTTTAACTAGGCCGATTCCAGGGTGAATCTTGTAGAAAATTGTTCTCTCTCAATCAGTTTAACAACGTATGAAATGATCGAAATTTCATATCTTTAAGATGTTTAACTTGCAAAGTAGCTTAAATTATACTTATAAGAAAATTTCTGAATGTAAAATGCGTATAAGGAATGAGAAATTATTAGAATTACTGCTCTCAAAAGCAACAAGAAGGGAGGATAAGTTACTAATTAAAAATAAAGAATAATTAGTTGGTTTCAACTGTAAGCTATCATAAATCAAAATTAAGTAGATCACAGAATATCTAAGGTCATTGTAACTATCGCTAAATCCTAGTTTTTATTTGTTTGGTCCAATTATTTTGATTCAAAATAAGATTATATTTTACAGAAAAAATTTACTTTACAACTATCTTACATTTAATTACAGTTTTTAAAAAAAACACAAAATAGATCTGAAATAATTACATTAATTTTTTCACAAAGTTATGTTGAAAAGCTTGACTTAGTACACGAAAAATATCTTTATCATTTGTACATTAGAATTTAACGATAAAATCACTACATTTTAAACAAATTTCATGAAGGAACGGAATGGAAGACCTGTTCAGATAATTCTATTTAAAGTATTATATATGTCAGTAATATTATTTAATTAAAGTTCGATGTGCGTGTTAGGCTCGCTGATTTCCTAAGGGCTTAATATAAAGGTCACTGGTTCGAGTACGGTCTTGGAGTGTTAGTACTAAAGTTCAACGTGGGTCTGTCTTATCCGAACTTAAAGCACTGTCCATAATAAAACTATAAATTGTGTAATTACTGCTTGAAGTTCTAGGAATTGTCGTGCACACATTCTTTTTTTAAGCATAGCATTTCTTGCAATATTTTAACGTTCGGTTCTCTCAAATTGGTAGAAGTACTGGTGTAGAAAAACTTATATTGCCATTATGCGGCAAAGTACATCTTAACCAGATTCAGATGCATCAGTGAAGTTTGTTCAGTTTTTTTGGATATTACCTGACTTTCAAAGTTTCTAACTAGGCCATCAATTTGCAGAATTTTATTGATTTGGCAGAAGCAAAGTCAATAACAAAAGTTTCTTATCTGTGACTGGATTCGCTAACGTTTGTACTTGGGTGGAGAAAATTGCAAACTGTTCCCGTTTAGACACGGATCCCGGTTGATTGAGTCAACTGCGAGCTGTCCCTACTTATTTCTCGCTTTAATATGCCCGTCGTAAACTAATAACTTTATTAACGTGATTGGACTCTAAACAAAAGTACGGCGTCTTTTGGGTAGCTTGACCCTATATCACCCGCTAGCCGACAGTTCGTTAAATTATTAAACTACAGGGTCTGAAAACATACCAACGAGTTAATCGGAAGGTATTATTATTGTATCAGTAAAGAAAATACACCGTTATGATCACACACGTTAAATTTAATACTTCTTTCAATCAACTACGGTCTTACACATCTGCTTTTTACATTACTCCAACAAAATTATTATTGCTTGCGCAGTCTAACAATTATATTTGTCTCATTCGCACACAATTGCTGCTGGCCGATTTCTAGTTCAAAGATACTCTGTTTACATCGTTGCAGACTAAACTAATCCTACCCCGATCGCTGCAACATACAACTATCTGCGGAAACCCCTGATCTGATTACAAACATTTACACAATTAAAACAACAATAGTAACATATTCTGAAAATAATTAAACCATCAGCAAAAAAACTGATAACGGGGGTAACAACTATTACAAAATACAAATAATTGCAACACAACAACTTTATTTATCTTATTTTTGCGTATCGCAATTCCTGTTTTCAAGAAAGGAGATCGGAGTGATCCTATGAATTATCGACCAATATCTCTACTACTGTCTGCAGTAGAATTCTGGAGCATGTCATATGCTCTAACATTATGAAGTTTCTAGTAGTCTTGTGTAGTTCGCGAACGAACTAGTTCGGAAGAGCGCTCCCAAAGGCGAACTACGCGAACTAGTTCCCAGATCTCTCGCTCCTTAGTTCGTTAGTTCGTTCTATCCTTTCCCGAAGACCAACTTTTGTTTTAGTTTATTATCTAAAAGGAAACACAGTTCCTTGTGGACACATTTCACTGAAGACACAGATATAAAAATAAAATAAAAATAAATTGTTCAACATTAATAATTATTGCAGAAGTCACAAACGGAAATTTATCGTGGAATGTGAAAATAAAATACACTTTGATCCCATTAACAATCAAAAGACAACCATCGATAACCACAACTACCATAACAAACAAGAGAACGCGTGCAGTAGCGCTAGCAAAGCGAGCGAGCGAGCTGTCTGGGAGAACCTAGTTCGCGAACTAAACAGAGCGTTCCCGGTCGCGAACTAAAGAGAGCGGTACCGTTCGCGAACTAAACTGAGCGTTACCGTTCGCGAACTAAGCTGAGCGCTGTCGGCCGCGAACTAAACTGAGCGGTACCGTTCGCGAACTAAATTGAGCGCTACCGTTCGCGAACTAGCACCATTCGCCGCTAGGGTTTCCAATATTTTTTCGGTTGATAGTAGTAATTTTTTAAAAAGAATAACCTATAAAAATATGCTATACTTCAAAAATATAATATTTTACGAAAGAGTAGAAAATGATAAAAGGTATGTTTTTACTATTTCATTTTTTAAGCTATATTTTTTGCACTTCTTTCATCTTTAATTCTTTTTTGTCTACAGTAAAATTGTCATATGCTTTATCGCTTTCAGTTGTCAAATTAATTTCGAGAAAAAGCTCATTTTTTATTCATGAAATACTTCTCTTACTTTTACCTGGATTTCGTATAATATTGTTATTTCACAGTAAAGTTTGTTCACTTTGATATTAATTTTTTCTCGCAAATTTATAACCTCTAAAATAGTCTCACAGTCATCAAATGAAACCCTGTGATTTGAATTTAATTTTTGGATTTTGTATAGCCAATTGCTTTCATTAAAATCTACATTTTTCTAGCGCTGATTTTCAAGCTGACATAATATAATACTTATCTCAGTCTGTTGGTTAACAGCTTTGTGAAAGTGATGAAAGAAATGACTTGCGACATTCAAAAAGATTTTAACTTTTGTGTCTTCATCAGTTTCATTCGTCGCCAAAAAATTGTGAATGTGTGTTGGATTATTCTCCCCTTCACTAATAAAATAATAGCTCAATGACTTCCAATTCACTGGAAATTTACGCACTTTCGTTATTGCTACCACTTTCTCATTCAAGGGTCACTGTTATTTTTATATGTCTAATTATTAGGTATCACATTGGAAGTATTAATGTTATTTTTCTTAATAATATAGGTAACACTATTTCTGTCATATAGTACTTAAGTTGTAGCCAATAGTAAAATTATATTTTGTCCATGATTTCCAAAACTTTATTTATATAAAAAAACCGATTACTTATAAACGGGTATTTTAATTCATCAAAATAAACGCGTTTATAATATTTTATAAGTAATGTTGTGTTGTTGTTGGGGTTTAAGGGCGCGTCGACGGCAGGATCATTATCGCCTTTTATAATTAATGTTTCTTCCATGAACTAATAAACAAATCCATTTAAAAAATTAATACTCTACGAATGCATGTAAAGTAAATAGTAAAAACAGCACAATTATTCAATTTACCCATTTGTGTAAAGGACAATGAGCACTTTGGTTTATCGGCGCCAACTGTTCATGCTAATGTAATTTGAAAGGGCTATTATTAAGCAATAACTTTTGTTAAGAAGGTCATATTAAATTCCATTTAGAAACGACAAAAAATGATTATGTCTCAATAAAACTGACTTAACAAACAAAATAGCGCGTGCAGTAGCGGTAGCAAGGCGAGCGAACGATCTGTTTCTCTGAATTCGAGGCGCGAACTAACAAATTAAAAGAGCAAACTAGTTCGCGAGGGAGCTGCGAACTAAACTGAGCGCTCCCCTTCGCGAACTGTTATGCGCAAGTCTAGTTTCTAGATGAAATCGAGTTACTTGTAACGTACCATAACGGATTTCGGAAGGACAGATGGTGCGAGACACAATTGGCCCTATTTTCCCATGATGAAATGAAAGTTATCGATACAGGTTCACAAATTCATTCAATTTTCTTAGATTTTTGAAAGCTTTTTATTCTGTACCACACAGCCAACTTTTAGGTAAGATTCGAGCGTACGGTATATCGCATCAGATTTGCGAATGGATACGTGATTTCCTAAATGGTCGGTCACAGTATGTCGTTGTTGACGGGGAAGCATCTTCTAAGATAGATGTTACTTCGGGCGTTCCTCAAGGAAGTTTAATAGGACCACTTCTTTTCTTAATTTGCATAAACGAGCTAGGTGACAACGTTAAATGCTGGCGGCTATTGTTTGTTGAAGATGCAGTTATCTATAAGGAAGTAAGATGCTCTGACGATTGTTTAAAAATTCAGCGCGATTTGGATGCTATTTCCGAATGGTTCCTTAAATAGCAGCTTACATGTAACTACAAAAAGTGCAAGGCAATGCGAATAAGTAACAAAAAGAATCCGTTTGTTCACGAGTAAAAAGTAAACAATACAGTTGCTGACACGGTTGATTCCCTTAAGTATTTGGGTGTAATAGTACAAACCATAAAGCAACATGAAATGGGAATTGCACATAACTTCCGTAGTAGGTAAAGCTAATTTTAAACTACGGTTCACATGTCGTATTTTGAGGAATTGTAATACTCATACAATAGGAAATAGCGTACATAACTCTAGTGAGGCCACATCTGAATTACTGTTATCGATTTTGGTGTCCGTATCGCAAGGGATTGATTGACACAGTGCAGAGGGTACAGAGGAGAGCCCCTGGATTCGTGACTGCTTGCTACAGCCCTTACGAAAGCGTCACGGAACTGAAACATATACTGAAGCGCCAAAGGGAAATTGCCACCGGAGCCTGGGCTCCATTGCAATTAAATTAAATTGAATTAAATTAAAGAAACTGGCGCAGGCATGCGTATGCAAACACAGAGATTTGTAAACACTCAGAGTACGGCGCATCAGGCGGCAACGCCTATATAAGACAACAGGTGTCTGGCGTTAGATCTGTTACTGCTGCTACAATGGCAGGTTATCACGATTTAAGTGAGTTTGAACGTGGTATTATAGTTGGCGCACGAGAGATGGGACACAGGTACGACTATTTCACTAGTGCAAAGTGAATATTGGGAATGCGGTAAAACATCAAATCTCCGACATCACTGCGGCCGGAAAAAGATCCTGCAAGAACGGGACTAACGATGACTGAAGACAATCGTTCAACGCGACGGAAGTGCAACCCTTCCGCAAATTGCTATGGACTTCAATGCTGGGCCATCAACAACGAAACATCATCGATGTGGGCTTTCCGAGCCGAAGACCCACTCGTGTACCCATGCTGAGTGCACGACACAAAGCTTTAAGGCCCACCTGGCCCGTCAACATCGACAATGGATTGTTGATGATTGGAAACATGTTGCCTGGTCTGACGAGTCTCGTTTCCAATTGTATCGAGTGGATGGACGTGTTCGGGTATGGAGAAAACCTCATGAATTCATGGACGCTGCATGTCAGCAGGGCACTGTTCAAGTTGGTGGAGTCTCTTTAATGGTGTGGTGCGTATGTAGTTGGAGTGACACAGTACCCCTAATACGTCTAGATACGACTCTGACAAGTGACACGTACGTACGCATCCTGGCTGATCACCTGCATCCATTCATGTCCATTGTGCATTCCGACGGATTTGGGCAATTCCAGCAGGACAATGCGACGCTCCACACGTCCAGAATTGCTACAGACTGGCTACAAGAACACTCTTCGGAGTTTAAGCACCTGCTCTGGACACCAAACTTCCCAGATATGAACATTATTGAGCATATCTCAGATGCCTTTCAACGTGCCGTTCAGAAGAGATATCGACCCCCCCTAGTACTCTTACGAATTTATGGGCAGCCCTGTAAGATGCATGGTGTCAATTCCCTCCAGCATTACTTCAGACATTAGTCGAGTCCATGTCACGTCGTGTTGCGGCACTTCTGCGTGCTCGCGGGGGCCTTACACGATATTAGGCAGGTGTACCAGTTAATTTGGCTCTTCAGTGGGATTGTTTGCCAGACAGACGACGTAGTTTTCATTTGAATTTATTGGAGAATAAGCGAAATTCTTTGACTTACGACAGGAATGAAATATTTCTTCCGCCAACCTATTTAGTTCGCAATGACCGGAGGGATAAGATTAGAGAAATAAGATGCCGTACTAATGCTTTCATGTATTCTTTATTCTGGATTGGATTGCACAGAATTAAGATTGATACTTAGCACCCTCTGCACCCACAATGTTTGTGAATTGCAGAATATGGATGTAGATCGTTTCTGGCGGACCCCGAAACACCGGCAAATGTGCTCATGCGTCCGGTGTGTATCCATGAGAGTGGGGGGACATGGAACTGGATTGGTCAGATCAGAGAATTTACACCTGAGGAATTTTGTGTTACGATCTGTCTACGAAAGGTGCAGCAATGTTCTGTGTGTGATATGTAGGGTTCGGATCTTTAAGACCTAAAAAGTTGAGAAATGTGCAGGCAAATATGACCTTAAACTTGGTAAATATGACCTAAAAATAAAAAATATGACCAAACATTCAAATTTACTATACATCAAAATATACTCACTTATACATCATTTATTTTATCTAGCAGTGTCCCTTTCACGAAGACAGCATAATTTGATTCCGCGCACTCACTACACGATTGACAAATTCAGTTTTAAATCGCGTTGTCAAAATCACTGTAATTTCACATAATTTACAGAAAATAATGTTTCCGTCTAAACTAAGATATTCCTATCCAAATACCTTTAGGTAGCTTAGTAACCTCGCAATTACTGTTAAAAAAAAAAAAAAAAAAAAAAAAAAAAAAAAAAAAAAAAAAACATGACGGTCTTTAGTGATCCGCTGAACATTTATCACCGACTGAGGAATTATTTTCAAATGTATTGGTGACAATGAGATACTGACGTGGCTTGACACAGGCATGCTGCTGCTACATTGTTGAGTTTACTATTACTATTACTCCGCGATTCACTAAAAGTGTGTGGCGGAGGGTGCATTGCACATATCCGGGAAGGTATGGAAGGGATATACGCGATATGGCAGGAGGCGCCCATGGGCTATTGTGAGGAACCATCCCAGCATTCGCATGGAGTGATCTGGGAAAACCATGGAAAACCCATATCAGGATGGCCGGAGTACTTTATCGAAAGCTACTCCTGTCGGATTTTATGTTTAGTCGCCCGGTAAATCCTTCCTATTCCACTCCCTAATCGCTCGTGGAAAAAATGAGTACAGCAATGAATCGGTTCTGGCCCTGATTTCTCTTATCTTATTTTCGGGGTCATTCCGGGATATGAATGTTGCTGGTAGCAATATTTGTTTACTGTCATTCCGAAATACGTCAGTCGAGAATTTTTCTGTTAGCTTCTGTCGAGAGCAACGCCTTCGGTGCTCCAGGTCTTCCCAACCTAACTCCTTCAACATCGCACTTATGCTCTCCCTCCAACTATATATACCTGTCACGAATCGGGCGGCTCTTCTTTAAAAGGCGGGTGGGACATTAACATTTAGAGAGTGACAATAATATATAACTTTAATTATTGACTGGTGAATTCTGACCAATTCAGTGATAATTAGTTTTGTTTTTTCCTCCAATGGATATAATAGGAGTACTGTTCAGTGAGTAATTATGTTAATTTCTTGTCACCTATAACTACTAGTAAATTCCCGGTATTATTAAATATTACTTGATTTTCCTCAAATTATGACCATATGATCATTAATATTATCGTAATATGACCAAAACTAGAAAAATGCGTTGAATATGCATTTATATGATACTAGCTGACCCGGTCACGCGTTGTTGTGACTCAGTAGTTATAGTACGTTGGATCAATGTTATTCTAAACTATCCAATGTAATCAAATTAATATTCACTAATAAAGACAAAAACGTTTTAGTCGATTTGAAAATTCAAAAGTAATTGGTAAAGAGTTTCGGATAGTTGAAATTAAGGACAAACGAACATAAAAAAATTTAATTACAGTTTATTACAAATTACTTAATTGAAAATATAAAAAATTGATATTTATAAAAATAAATAAATTATTTATTATTTATTTATAAATTGAAATTTCAGTTTTATAAAAGAGGTAGATGAAGTTGATTTTTAAACATTTTTAACAATTATTTTCATTATTTTAAATTATTACAATTTATAATTTTAATTTATCAAAGGACTTATTGGTGTTCAATATTTTTGGTTAGCCTGTCTTTTGCTAACACAAATAGATTTAATGGTTTCCCCACACGTGAACAGGCGACATATATCTGACCATGGGAGAAGCACGTATTTTCCAAGTCCAAGCGGCAAACGGACATTGTTTGGCCTTGAGACTTTTTTATGGCCATAGCAAAAGCCAAACGAATCGGAAAATGAAGCCTTTTAAATGTATTGGTATTGGAGATTCTGACGGTATCATTGGAATACGTGGCAACAGGACGATTATTTCTTTGAACTGTCCAGTCACAATAGTTGCTTCAAGAACATTTCCGGTGATCATTTTGATGACCAAACGTGTACCGTTGAATAATCTAGGTGGATTAAAATTCCGAAGTAGAATAATCGGTGAACCAATCTTTAACGGAAGATTCTGTGGTGACATTCCTGGTATATCCAAAGAATTTAAATACTCAGTTGGATAATTTACTTCTTCATTGTCATCTACAAATAGTGTCTATTGGTTTAATAGACATCAGATCACCTGGCAACAACTGTTGTATCTGGAAGTTAATTTCGTTAACATCAATATTTTTTGCTGCCAAAATAGCACGATTACTGAGCCAATTATAATCTGAGTAATTATTTGATATATCCGGAAACACATTCTCAATTAGTTCTTTTTTGAGTGAACAACAGTGCAGAATTTGTCTGGAAATTTGATGTATTGTGTATTTCGATGCAGTTCTATTTCACCGTTTCCAATATCCAGAAATTACTTACAAAATACTTGTGCCGATGGATCATTTTGCAACTATACTCGCATGTTCATGGTCAAACGAAGTGTTTCGACATTACGCCATAAAAATGATTGTTTTAACATGCGTTAATCTCATCGGGAAAAGTAGAGCAAAATCATGGGCGTTCCTCACATTACACAGCAAGCTGTGCCAGAGGGGAAAAACGGGTTAAATGCCTATAAAAATCCCCGCGGAGACAGGGATTCGAGCCGGAGACCTTTCGATCTCCAGTCAGACGCCTTAACCACCAAGCCACCAGACCGCTCTCTATTAAATTAGAAATTGGATAAGCTGGGAGTATTGGAATGGAGAATTATAAGGAAAATTTTGGGTTCATTGAAAAATACAGTTACAATGGAAGATAAGAACTAATGAGGAAATAAATAATAACATTCAACATTCAAAAAATAACAGAAACAGTCAGAAAAAGGGAGATTGATTTTTTTCGACACATCTATCGCATGGATGACACCAGGCTAACAAAAAAAGTATTAAAATATTTTTTTGGATTCTAGCGGTTAAGAAAGATTTGAAACGAAATGATAGCAGTGAACAGTATGAAATAAAATATTTTCGAAAACAGATTTCGAATATGGCAGGATTCCAAGGTAGAGAGGAGAAAAAACGGGTGCAAAATGGTCTGAAGAGAGAAAGAGAAAACACAGTGCAATAATGAAGGAGTACTGGAGAAGAAGAAAGAAAAAAACAACAGGGAAAGAATTGAAGTTGACACGTGGTTCCTAGCTGTCCATAACGAAAAGAAGAAGAAAAATGAGAAGCAAGCAACAAATACACGTTTTTGAATTTATCGTAACGTTTTCTTCAATGTTATATTCATGTGTGTAATTACTTTGTCACAACACAATACACAGCACTATTATAATAATGATACTACACGAAAAATTCACGAAACTGAGTTATGTCATACATAAACACATATGACGTGGAGTAGACTGTAACATAAATAAATCGAAAGACAACGCCATCTACTGGATAGTTACCCAACCTAAATAACCAAGTGTTGTGTCAATAAATTAATACATCGCCATCTGTTAGATACCTATGGAACTATAATAATAATTTCGTGCGGTCGTAATGACTTGGTGACAGGGTTTCTATTTGTTGCACATTCCACCCTTGCGCCGGAGGTGAAGGCCGAGTTAAGAGCGTATAAAAATTCACACCCGCACAGGGATTCGAACCAGGGACCTTTCGACCTCCAGTCATGCGCCTTAACCAGTTAGCCACCACAAAGCTCAAACTTACGGACCTTCAGAAATAATTACAAACCACTGTCCTATGACAAACATTGAACGAACATTTAATTCGAAATAATAAATATTAAGGTTAATAATCGAGATAAAAACTATCCTATCTATTAAGTTGGACCAAATTACACACAGTAAGTCAGACTGCATCAAAATCAGTTAAGTAGTTTCGGAGTTCATCTCGGACAAACATCGTGACGCGAGATTTTTATATATATAAAGAAGATATAAAATACATTAAAATACAATTAGAAACGTGCAATCAGTGTTTAATTCAACATTACAGACCAAAAAGTAAAGGCGGTAAGAAAAGATGACTTGTCCTAAGGATCCTAACCCTAGTGATAAGTGTTACTTTGTTTATGAAATGTGCAGTTTATGAGGGGGAAATTGGGGACCGTCGCAGCAATCACCTAGGTGATTGCGGAACATCGCCTAAAAACCGCGATCAGGACGGCCGGGACGCGGGGAGCAGGACTCAAACCCGGTCCCTTTGTACCTCCCGCTCCCGAACCTGCGTAAACTAAAAGCTTAATGACAGGACAATGACTAGCAGTAACGCATAGCAGTTTGTAAGGTGACAAGGTCGCCTTACTATATTTATAATTTTGGTGTTTATAATATTTAAAAACATGTTTTATTTTGTATAAAGAGAATTATGTTGAAGTTTTTTTTTGCTGAATAACATAAATAGCACTAAAGGTAAGAACAGAGAGTGAGGACTATCTTTGGAAGAAGTGGACTAGATGAATAATCTTTGGACTGCGCAAGGAATAGTAAGACAGAGAAAGCACGGTATGGCAGACATGCTTGATTTCTAGCTGTCGGATGTGTATTGAGATAAAAATAGTGCAAGTTGTTTTATGAGCCGTGTGTGTATTTGTATGTTGTGAAAAAAGGAAAATAAAAGAGTGAATTTTTCGTGTTAATTATATTATCCTGTCGTGTGTTATTTGTATATTTGAGTTGCAGAGTTTTTTTTTCTTTGGTGCCGACTTCTACAGCAAAAAATATTCCTGCTTGAAGTAGAGCACTTAAGTCATTTGTGGAAGCTGACAAAAAGCAGCAGAAAGGAGGGAAGCTTACAAGTTTAATAACAGAACTTCCAACTTATGAGAAAAAAGCGTTAATATTGGTAACTAATGCACAAAAACTTCCACTATTTACAAACTTTGAGTAAAATGAGGCATTTACGCTTTTACTGACAGTATGTAATTTAAGATTCGAATTTTCCGATGCTATGTGCTTCACCAGCACTTACCGTTTACGATGAAAATGCATCCTTCCATCCATAACAATGTTATGATTAAATTTTTAGATCAGAATTTTCGGAAATGAAGTGGCTAGTAGATTTTTTTTTTTTTTTTAAATATCCCACAAATCGTGAAGTAAGAAAGAATACACACGTTTTCAGACTCGGAAAGATTACATCATACTAACAGGTTTTTAAGTAATTGACTGCTTATGAGTTGTGGTAACTGGTTGGTAAGAAAATAACTGGTTGTTAGATGCTGGTAACAAGTGTATACACTGTTCCACATAGTATTAAGTATTAATTAATTAATTATTAATTAATTATTAAGTATTAATTAAGTATTAATTAATTAATTAACTCGGGATTGTATTTGTAGATTACAGGAAATATTGGTTATACTAATGGGTCGTAACTAACTTGTTGTCAATATATAATAATATTATCAATTATATAGTAATATTGACATTACTAATAAGTGTATGTACTGTTCCACATCCCCGAGATTATTCTCACATGGGATCAAAGTGAACATATCTATCTATTCTATTGATATCAATAAAAAATTACATAGAAAATTCTTCAACCCACTCAATCAAGCCTCCATATTTATTTTAACCATCAAGATTTTCGAAATGTTATACCATAATAATCGCGTTTCAAGTAGTTAGAACTAAAACAATTTGCAATTAAAAATTTCTATGTTGACGAGTCAGAAGATGTGAAGTGATGAAACCCTCAAAACGGTTTTACCTCTTTCTCTCAATGTGCGTCTGTATGTGTTTGTGTACGTCACTTTCGTCTTAGCTTCCATGGGTCGTATTTTGAAGAATTATAACGCTCATAGAAAGGAGATAGCGTACAAATCTCTCTTGCGTCCACATTTGCACTAATGGTGCGCGGTTTGGAACCCGTAGGGGGCTGTTTGACAGCACAGAGAAAGCCGCTCGATTCGTGACCTCTTTCTACAGTCGTTACGAAAGCGTCACAGAACTGATACAATAGATTGGGATGGGATTGTCTTTACAGAAGAGGTCGGTTTGCTATGAATTTAATGGTGAATTTGTGGATATCTTCTTTAATTTTCGAGTGTGATGAAATACTTCAGTTCAGATTGTTATAACAGGAAAGATAAGATTAGAGGAATAAGGTGTCGTACTGATGCTTGCATGTATTATTTTTTCCCTCGTGCTATTAGGCATTGGAATGCACAAAGTAGAGATCAGTTTCGGGACAAGGCACCCTCTGCCACACACAATATATGTGAATTGCAGAGTACGGATATAAATTTAGATGTAGAATGTCTCTGTACATTGACGCACATTTGTATTAATATGTTGTGTATGAGATTATGCATTCTGTTTCGTATCCTATATCAAAAAGCATTTAGTTGGGTTTTTTTCGTTCGTAACTACTCCCTGATGATGCTGCGTTACCCATTGGGATAATGGGAACGTTTCTGTACAGGTATTCGTAAATAACTATAGCTGTAAACTTCAGGTATACCAAAAAAAGTTTCGGTCAATAACCTGAGCAGTAGTTAAACAATTTGCAGCAACGAATACGTGATGGACCAAAAAAACCTGGTTATACTGATACCAATAGCGGAGATACGCTACCCTTTGCACCCTTAATGAAGGCTAATAGTGTAATTTGATAACGGTAAATCTGACACTAATGATTGCACTGCCATGAGCTTCAGTTTTACCACAAATTTCGACATTATTGGAACAGTGGGAGTAATTGAAGTCCTAGTTTAATACTAGCGGCTCGAATGACCTTATCTAACAATCTCGACTCTGTGTCGAATAACTACG
This sequence comes from Vandiemenella viatica, assembly GCA_031002005.1. Lineage (NCBI taxonomy): Eukaryota > Metazoa > Arthropoda > Insecta > Orthoptera > Morabidae > Vandiemenella > Vandiemenella viatica. The sequence goes on from JARYHS010011408.1 coordinate 190,518,121, forward strand.
CTGCTTTTTGTTTATTTAGGGTACAATATTGCCTCGTTATGCTCATAAATTCACGAAAACTAGTTATCTCATTTTACAGGTAAAAAGTATCATCATTAAAAAGCAATGATACCCTAGAACTATTAATCTGCCTGTTGTAATCAAATTCCATGATGTTATTAATTTATTTTATTTACAGTTCGTTGCCGATTTTCTGGAACATTGGTCAAATTTGACGGAATTATTATTTAAAAAAGATGCTAAATAAAGTTTACTAAAATAAAAAGCTAGAGACAGCCGCAGTTTGTATCGTTGCCGTAGATTTTTCGCGAAAACGTCGTGATATAATCATAAAAAGTGTTTTGTGTGAATATGTAATTTAACTACCAATCCCTTTAGTACAGTGGTTACATAGAATAGTACAACAGTTACAGAATAGATAGATTACAAGTTTATCGTATTTAACAGAGGTCTGTGGTAGTTAAAGTGACACACGTGCACTTCATCTTATTTTATTTTCGACGGTGTCGTAGGTTTCGCATTTGTTAGGCACTGAACGTTTTAAGTTTCTTGGTTTACTTTTAACGCGAGCTTTCTTCTAATTTGCGTTTCCTATAATTCCAAGCATATTTACGACTCATATAACGCAACATCTTTATTTGGTTATTTTTATACTTTTCAGTTTAATATCGATTTTTACTTTGTGCATCCTTCCATTTAACTTTACTAATCCCAACGAAATGTAACTTAAGTCGTTTCATCTCTTTTTTTAAGTTTTCTAATATATCTGCCCTATTCAGACTTCTAGCATTCCAAGCTCCGACTCTTGGAATGTGTCTATCCATTCTGAGCAGTCCCCACCCGGAGATCCGACTGGCGGACTAACTTACCCCCGGAATATTTTACACAGCAAGAAGCCATCACACTATATATAATTTGGGAGGATTACATGGCCCCGGGATACCTTAGGGTCTTTATTGCAGTGGTTTCCAGTTGTCTTCTGCATCCCATTCCGTTGATCATTTGTGATTCATCCACCTTTTGGGGACATTTGAGACCCCAAGGGCAAGAGGGTGCCCTGAACCACTCCTTGCTCTTCCGTCCTCCGTTAGCAGTGGGCGACTCCTTATACCGGGAATCTTTCAGTCGCCAGAGCCTCGTTGGTGCAAACGGCGTGCACCACGTGAAGGAGACGTTGACATTTGGTTGGAAGAGGCTATTATAGTCTCTCCCAAACCTTTACACCCCAACTTTACTTATATTTAGAAGAATATTTTTACTATCGTTCTTTTGCTTCTTGCAGTGCTTCGACAGCTGTTTACGATGACACTTGAATCAACGTCCTGGCTGAACGCGTTTTCACGATACACTGATATATAACTTTACACAACACTAATTCTAAGCAATCGCCAACATGCACCCACACTACTCTGATGACGTCATGCTCTACCTGTTTCGGGCTCAACCTTTATTAACGCATTATTAGTCTCGTAGTTATTAGCGATTCTAATCTGATGGTATTTTGTAAGACCAGAAAGCTGGACTGGATATCACCATACTTAACTACAGTATAGGCGTTTCCACGTCAAAAAATGAATGCTGAAATACATTCAGGTCGAATATTCACATAAAAACACACACTTTTGTAATTATATCTGACTGGCTGGTTTTAATATAACTACAACTTGCAGCTCTTAAGCTGTAAGATTCCTTCTTGAATAATCTCCACTGTTTTCGTGTGCTAGTCAGCTTCTCTGACAAGTAATTTGGAGACAAACTTTTACGGTACGAATGTGCTAAAGAACCTGTTGACATCTGAAATAATTTACTTTGAAAATGGTGCCAGATTGTAAATATTAAACTAGATGTTATATTTCCCTTGAAACTGAGAAACAAAACGAAAATTCTAGCTTGAAATACAGCCCTGGTAAATTTTCTGTTCAGCCCAAATTACCGTCTAATTAAGAAAGAAATGTGAGACCTTTTTTTTAGGTCTCATGCTTCCAGGGGCGGTTAAACCCCCACTTTTCGACGAAATACCCCCCCCCCCCCCAAAGTAGACTTCCACGTAGACCTTTTTTATTTCTTTACCTCTACAGTCCTACAAGAATTTCGAAATCTCACGTGAGACGTGAGATTTCCGTTGACCCACCCCTCCCCATTGGTGAGATTTCGCTGCACCCCCCCCCCCCTATTTCACCTGACGTCATTAGTGGACGTCGCCTTACTTGATGTGCGTAGCAAACGAGAAATTTTTATCACACCGATATGTAGAATAGCAAGACACAATAGCCGGAAAAAAATCTGAAACAAAAAATCGCGGTGCGTTTCTGGGTTGTTTAAAAGAAACCATGCGGTGATATTATTTCTTTTTTTTACCCTTTTTTTTCGAATTTCTTTCAAATTTGTTTTTAGTCAAGCACATATGGTAAAAACTGTGGCATCTAGTTCTCATTCAATTTATAAGACGAAAGACCTTGAGGCAATCCACTAACTCAGTTTTGAACACTGGCATTATATTAAGTTTAAAACAGAAAAGAGTATAGCATTTCTTATCATTCAAATAGATTAGAAACTAAGTTGCAAAGAACATGTCACAGAATACTACTGAAGAAGTCAGCTTATTAGGAACACAGAAGAAAAAATTAAAAAGTAATTATGATTATACGGTGGGGTAAGAATTCTTTTTGAAGGTTTGAAATGTAAATATCTTGGCATAACATTTGATAACAAACTCAACTGGGCAGAGCACATTCGGCAGGTAGTAGGAAAAGGTTACAAAATACTTCATTTACTGGAAAGGGTGATGAGAGGATGTACCAGAGAAGATAGGGAATTGGGTCACAAAACTTTGGTCAAACCTTTGGTTGGATGGGGTGGTGTAATTTGGGAGCCACATTTTGGTTATCAAATACAGCAGTTGGAGGGCGTGCAAAGAAAAGCAACTAGATTTGTTTGTTTGTGCAAATTATTGCAGGACCCAGTCAGTAACTGATATGATAATGGAGCTAGATTGGGAGCCATTGGAGGGTGTAGTGTGTTCTGGGAATGTACAGTACAATGTATATGGGAATGTACAGTACAAGGTATATGTTGGTGCTGGGGCTTGGAGGAATATTGGTCAAAGAATTTGGAATAGTGCATGGAAGAGGAAAGGTGACCATGACCACAAGCTGCCGCTAGATTTCATGCATAAGGGAGTGGGAAAATTGTCTTTGTTTAGTAAGGGTGTCACGAATTGGAACCAATTAACGAGTGATGAATAATTTACCAAAAAGGCTTACGGAATTTAAGATTAAAATTTTTAAACCGGAAAAGTAAATATGGGAGGCATTTAACACTCCAAATTATTATAAAAGTTAATTTAAAAAAATATATAAATAAAAAGAGGTAATTAGATGATTAGGGGAAAATTAATAATCGTAATAAAAGATTAGTAGTGCCACCTTTTCAGCAACAATACTTTCAGCAGATCTAGAATTAACAGGTATATTCATCTTTTCATTCAGACATGTCACATAGCATCATTTTTTGTGGAAACTCTTCACAAAGTAAAAAACAAGTTTATATAACAGAGGAGAGAGCTATTAGGATGCTGTGCGGGGTAAAACCGATAACTTCTTGCAAAGAGCTATTTAAAAAGCTCAAAATTCTTACACTGACTTCTCGCTGTATATACTGTCTCATACGCTTTGTCATAGAACATTTTAACTTGTTTACATATAATTCTCAAGAACAAAATTTAAATACAAGAATCAAAACACAAACATCGCTGTTATTAGTACAAAGAGAAGTTAATTACTGTGTAATTAATGGGTTTAATAAAGCTCCTAAAAGTATAAAACCGTTTATAGGTAATAAAGATGTATTTATAGAAAAACTGAGGAATCGTCTTATTGGTAATTCCTTCTACTCCTTTCAAGAATTTGTACAAAAGGATTAATTTTATCTGTTACGCTCAAAGGCAGAAAATGCTTATTGAGCGAAAAAATGACCACACCGCGTTCTGGCTGACTCAAAAAGGCAACGAAATTCGTGTATGGCCCAGGTCGCATTCTCCACACATGACGACTCACAATTTTTTACGTATTAAAAGCGTCCTTGACCGATTGGTCGTGAACGGAAAGAGTTTGATACTGGTAAGCCACAACGTGTTGTCGTTTTCAAGAAACCTGAAAGCATTGTGGTCGTATTTTCACGCAATGAGCGTTTTGATATATGAGCGTAACATATGTCTTATGCAAAACTCAATAATAATTAATGATTAGGTTTTATTTTATTTTTTGTCTTTGTTTGTAATATGTAATATTTTTTTCACTGTGATTATTATTCATCTTTTACGTATGTATTTTAATCATGACGTGTTCCACATCCCAGATGTCCTTCAACAGCAGCGATTTATAGAAACGGAGCGGCTCTGTCCTTGCATTCGGTTCGAATCCTCGTCCGGGAATCTAGATTTGTGTTTCCCCAAATCACTCAAGGCGAATGCCGGAATGCTTCCTTCAAAATCCCCTTCCCGTTCCTTGTCCCCAGTTCCATCCCGCCTCTAATGACCTCGACATCGACTAAGCGTAAAGCCAGAAGTAAAAAAAAGTTTAATAAAACAAAAGTAGCAAATAAATAAATAATATATTTGGCTAACCATTGATCTAGCATCACGACCTTTTTTTTATACCTCTTCGACGGCTAAGGTCATTAGAGGCGGGATGGGACTGGAGACAAGGAACGGGAAGGAATTCGGCCATGGCATTTCTGATGGAAGCATCCCGGCATTCACCTGGAGTGATTTGGGGAAACCATGGAAAACCCAAATCTGGATGCCCGGACGGGGATTCGAACCCGCGTCCTCCCGAATGCGAGACCAGAACGTTAACCGTTCACCCAACACTCTCGGGAGCATCTCGACTCCTCCCCAAAGTTACGCTCGCTACTGACGCCTGGCTGTGTTTCGTCAATGAGTCTCCCGTCTGCCAAGGAATCACGTACGCCGCTTACCGCGGATGCGCATCCAATCTGCGGCCACGGCGGACGAGGCTGCCTTTTCTGTTGACCCGCTGGAGCAGACATCCGCTGGACGGAGGCACGTACAGCAGGTATCGTTACCGCCAGTACCGGCCCTCGAAACGGAGGCCACATCCGTCCTCACAAACACAGCACAACACGCAGCCTGCGGCAAATAAACACGATCCCTGTGGCGGTAATAACCAAATGGCAGAGTATGAAGCAGTACCGAATTCCAACTTCCTTGTTGCTTAGCATTAGAGTGCTGGCTTCGCGTGCCGAAGGCCGCCGGTTCGAATAGGGCCGCGGGCATGGATGTTTAAGTGTTGTGTGTCTGTGTGAATGTCCTGTCCGTCCTGTGGCGTCCATACAATGGAAAAATACAATATACTTGATGACGACATATATACACCGAAAGCTACAATTAAATTGAGCTGGCTGTATGGCCTTCGTTGCCAAATGCCATTTAAAAAAAAAAAAAAAAATATAGCATAAAAGCCGGAAATAATTCAGGAGAAAGGAGATCTACAGATTACCATGGAATCAAATCTACATTAATGTTATAAATGCGGAAGTCACTCTGTCCCTTTATTTGTTTGTGATGTGCTCATGACTAAACGACTAAACTGATATTGATGAGATCTGATGACAAAGTATTATGTATCGTTAGGAAGAACATAGTATACTTTAACCGGGATAAAAATGTATATTTAGTCATGAAATATTGAAAATTAACAGAACGGTGAAAGACAGACGGATAGCGTGTGTAATTCGCAGATATGTTATATCGGTCACTCAGGCTTTGTTTATCTCGCAGTCAGTTGTATATGATCTATTTATAAATAAAATCTGCGGACATAAGTTATTACGAAGTTAAGATGAGGATTAGCGCTGTATCAAAAACCAGCTCACCGGTATCTATTCAGCAATTACCATATAGTATATATCAGGTAAGCTTGTGTACCTAACGGTGTTGACATAATTTGTTCCCAGAATGTGACATATATACAGTTAAAAGGAGCTAATTAGCGAATTGATTTACAAAAAAGGGATAGCGAAATGAACCACCACTTACCGTAGATGATGGTATCATGGGATGAAGACATAAATAAGCAGAAAACACAGGAAAAACAATGAAAATTTCGAGACTTGGCTCTTCGTCAACAGGAGAAAATCAAGGAGGGAGGGTACGGTCATTCTGTGAAACGGTCTCCAAATGTGGTAGTAGCATAGAGTCACCGATCGTGCACAACGTTGGCCGAATGACGATATCTGTGGGGGTGTGAGAGATATGGTGGTTTAAAATGTTTGATGCAGGGCATTTTCATATTTCGACCAAAGACTTGTGTGTCCCTATACTTCTCCTTCCTGCCTCAACTACATAGCGCAGACAACTAGTGATCGCGTGTGGTAGTGACCTTTACTCTCCCATCGTGCTCTATGGTGGTTAGATGTCGGTAGATATGGGGGTGTGGGAGATATAAAGGTTGAAAGTGGTTGACGTAGGGTATTTTGCTATTTCTACCAAAGACGTGTGTGTCCTTATATTTCACATTGCAGCCATAACTACTAATCGTAGACCACAGTCGTTCGTGTGTGGTAGTAACCTGGAATATTCAATCGTATACTATGGTGATACCATGTCGGTAGCTGTGGGGAGATATGGTGCTTGAAAGGGGTGGAGCTGATAAAAAATAGACATGTGTGTCCCTATATTTCATTCCACAGCCAAAACCACCCAGCGCATTCGATTGGTGATTGCGTGTGGTATTAATCTCAAGTCTCCCACCGTGCACCATGGTGGTGTCATGTCGCTAGCTAAGGGGGTGTAGCAGACATGGTGGTTGAAATTTTTAGACGGAGGGCAATTTCATATTTCTACCAAAGACATGTGAGTCCCTATATTTCACTTTGCAGCCATAAAAAAAAAAAAACTGCCTCACAGTTCTTCCCCACCCCACACCTCTTTTTCGTGTTGCTACTTTTAAACAGGTTGGAGATAGTTTTCTTCATGAGACAGGTTCAATGCTAGAATGGTATGGTATGTTGATTGCATCCCCGTTAAATTATCCCGACTCCACGCTTTTTCGGAAGTTTTTTTACGTAAATAACAGCTTTTTGTATCCAATTCTAGCAATAAAATTATAAGTCCACAAGTAAAAAGTCGAGGGAAACAGCCGGTAATCAATAAAAATAGAAGGCCATCTTGGTCTTCGTATCCGCTACGCTCCAGGTCTTTGTTGGCGGGTTAATAGTGGCCAGAAAACTTTTCACTCTCTGCATAGATGTCACTGTTTTTTGTATACTAAGAAATAGAAGATGGATATATAGTTAGTTTATCAATGCGCAGGTGATACCAGCTTCCAATTTAAAGCAATGATATTATAAGAATTTTTTATTAGATTGATATGCAGTTTGTGCCAGAATGACAGCTGATATTGGACACAACAGCAGAATACATGAGTTATTATTATTATTTAAAAAATATATCTACGTTGCATTCATATACACCATGTTACTGATGTCATTGCTTCACGCAGATGAAATTAGTTTCACATTTATTGCAATCTTAACCCAGCACTTTGGTGAACAAGCTGGTGATTATCAATTGTGCACCTCTTCTTCCCAGCTAGCCATTTCTTCAACCACCTGGATTCGAACCAGGTAACCCCGCGTCAGCGTCGGACACCATCACGGCGTCGCACCCAAATGAGACAACGGGGCGGGCCTACCCTTATAACAGCTCAGAACATATTAGTTTGATATGTAGTACTTGAATTTTTTTCTAAGTGGTTCGGAAATAGTATTAAAATGTATCGTTCTACTGAACTGCAGTAAAATATATATTCCTAACTGTAATTATTTTCTATCAGCCATTACTCCTCAGTGCAGAATTTCAGATGCATGAAAATTTCGTTTATACCGGTAACACTCGACAGTCATTTGTTTCCGCTGAAATGATTACTGTTTGGCAATAACTCCCGTAATTGGCGTGGAAATAAACGCGAAATAAGTTATAACGGCGCAGAAATAGTTCCAATGCAAATTGCTGGCAGCCAATAAATCGAATTAAAAGCGCTGGAGATGCAGGTTAATGGATAACAGTTGGGGCAGCCATTAAATACGGCATTTGGCGAATCGTTCGGATATTTTCACGTATGATCGAGTGACTGATGTGCACTTTAATGATGTGGTTAGCGCGCTAATTCAACTTCCACCTGTCAGCGGCGGACAGATGCTGTATGAAGAGTGAGTGGACGGTCGCCAAACACGAACGAGCGCTGCAGGCAGTTCCCAGAATTGTTGTTTCCTTGTCGTCAGGTAAGAAATAGTCCGAGGAAGAAGTTGTAAGCTTCTTGTAGTTTTATAGCCCTCGTCACGTGAGCCATTTGTAAGCTGCATTGGTTATTAATATCGTCACGAATGCATACTGAGCTTCAACTATTCTTCTTGGCTCCCCTCCGGCTGTAATACAGGGTGATGCAGGAGGAATGATAAATATTGTAAGGTGAAACGGACGCAAAGTTACAAGAACATCATGGGTGCCTTAACTAGTACGTCTGATACAAACAAACAATAAAACACATGAATAAAAGCGGTGTAAAAAGTCAAGATGTGACGTGCAGTTATTGTTCTCAGTCAAAGATATGCCACGACTAGCTAACACGAACTGTCAGCAAGAGCATGAGATCTTGTGACATTTATGTCTAACCCTTTGCCTACAATAATTATTATTAAAAAATGTTACTTAATAAATAATTAAATTAATATTAACTGTATCTCTTTAATGATGTTTTATTTTTAATTATCACAAATAATTGCAATGAAGAGTTCCACAGATTGTAGTTTGTATAGTGAACTGGGTAGCAATAGAATATTAGCCGTTAGGTCTTAGAACAACACAAGTCTTTGTCTGTGCGCGGGAAGTTCGCTCATGGGCTCCGCGAGATTATTTTGGTGAATATTGCAGTAAACAGTAATGTTATATTGAAATTTAGTTTGGAAAACATTAAATTGATCATCAGTGTTAATCAAACCTTGTGTTTTGATTTCTTGAAGTCGGTATAAGGAATCCTAAGTATCGTGTGCATATCTACTGGCACGATATCAATCATTGGTGACTATAAGTAAGAGCTGTTCGGCTTTCTGTGTTCGTGATGACTCAGAGGGCCAGTCATCTATAACACGCCAAAAGTAATTAGCAGCTCATATCTGGCGCCGTCTGCCAGGATAAGTTGTGAGAGGAAGCAGCTCATTATCGCTCGCAATACGACGCCACAAGGAACAGAATATTGTGGAGACCGTCTGCAATTTGCCTTTGTTAATAGGTTCAGGGCGTTTTCTGGGTGGGGGCACACGAATGTCAGTGGACGCGTTATCACAAAGTTTACATCACCCGGACAAAGCGGTAGCCCAAGTCCAACGCCCTGGCTGGACCGAGTACGGCAGGGCGGCGGTGCGCGGAAATAGCAACCTCTAGGATTTCAACATAACAGCCCAGATAGGTGACATAAAACTTTCACGCACCACCCCAGTCGAGGTCACACACACTGCAGGCAGGGTTGTGACATTCCAAGTTCGGCCGCGTGGTCCACGATTGCCGAAGAACCCAGTGGCTAGCAGGCGCACGTCGGCACACAGCGACGGTCGCCCCACACGTAATGTCTCGTGGTCCTGGCCGCGAAGTCCCAGCGGAGCTGGAAACTCTCCGTCGTCACTCATGTAGAACCTTGCATGGAACATCTGAGAGTATACATTTGCAGCTTGGTTCGTGAGACTATCACCTATTGGCCCCACATTCAAACATCGAACCGAGCGAAATCTTCGGTGCTCCTAATAGGCGGGAGGGTATGTTGCGAGCGAAAGTCTGCTCACACACGAGATCTTCCTGGCTGTCGCAACAATAATATTGAAAGAGGTGGCGCTGAGAAAAATAGCGAGTGAAAAAGTTCATATAAACATGTGTCCGATTTCCATTCGTTTTGGATATACAGGTGCTGGAAAATGATCAATATCACACAGATAACTTATCGCATATTTTATAAAATCCAATCATCGACTTCAATACACTTTGCAGCTCTCTTCGCGACAATACGTGTAGCTCTTCTGAATACGTCTTGGTGTACTTTTATGAGGGTAGGAGTGTTTACAATGCGAGCGAGAAATTCGTCTCTTGTATTTACATTTTCTTTGCACACTTCGTTTATCAACCATTCCCACACACAAAAATCTAATGGAAGGTAAATAACATTGCAGAACCTGTATCTCCAAAACGAATGGAAATCAGACACATGTTTATATGAACTTCTTCACTCAATATTGTTCATACTACCATCTCTCTAAATATCTACCATTCAACCTGAATCACCCTGCATAACTGGAGATTGTACCTGAGGAGATAACCTAGATGGACGCAAATCGAACTCATAGGTAGGCTTGATTTACTGACTGGTCTGTCCTAGTACGCACTGAAATAGAAGAGTGACTTTCTATTTACACAATAAGTTCACGTTAACTCACAAACGATTAAACACTCACACACAAACAATAAAAAATACTTCATTTGAATTTAGCATCCACTGTGTCAAAAGACACATCCACAGTTAACTTCATACGACTTGTACTGTTCATATCGCCACTACTGAACGTTATAAGTACACATCTATACCATTTATCACCGTGTTCTTTCTGCACAACTTTTCAAGGCACTTATTAAAACACGGACGGTTTACAATAATTGAAGAAATTCATTATTAAAAGCAGTGAAAGTAAAGATGGAAGTGCCACAGGGTAGAGTATTGGGACCATTTCTGTTCATTATTCTAATGAATGATTGTGCTGATGGTTTATTGGCAGAAATTATATTGTTTGCGGATGACGTAATGTTATATAAAAAGATCAAAACAGTAGAGGACTGTAAACAGCTGCAGAGTGATCTAGACGGGGTATCTAGATGGGTTATTAATCATGGGATGAAGATAAATGCAAAGAAGAGACAGTTTATTACATACACAGATTAAAAACTAAAGATTGATTATGATTATAAGATGGGAAAGAATTACTTGTTGCAGATTTGAAATCTAAATATCTTGGAATAACGTTTGATTTAAAAAAAAAAAAAAAAAAAAAAAAAAAAAAAAAAAAAAAAAAAAACTGGACAGCACACATTGGACGGGTAGTAGGAAAAGGTTTCATCCTTCCACTTGTTGGAGAGAGTGATCAGGGGATGTAAAAGTAAAGGAACTGGGTTAAAAAAAACTTTGGTCAGACATTTGTCTGAATATGGTGATGTAGTATGGGACCCGCATTTTGTGTATCAAATACAGGATTTGGAGGGTGTTCAAAGAAGGGCTGTAAGATTTGTCTCTGGAAATTACCGCAGAACACAATCCGTAACCGATATGATAAATGTGCTGGGATCGGAATCATTGGAAGACAAGGGGAGGGTGAAGAGAGTCATGGGAGTGTACAAGGCGTATATTGGTGATGAGGCATGGAAAGATATTGTTGTAATAATTAAAAGTAATACATGGAAGAGAAAAGAGGACCCCGACCACAAGCTGGCACTCGATTTTAGTCACAATGTTGTAGGAAGATTTGCTTTCGTATGTAAAGGGGTCAGCGACTGTAATAAGTTACCAATAGAATTGATGAAAAATTTACCAAGAACAGTGAAGCAATTTAAAGTTGGAATTTATAGAGGTGAAAAGTAGGTAGGTACAGGAAAGAAGAAACAGGGGTGTGTAGGGGAATTGCAAGTGGAGCGTGCGCTCGATCGCTATTAAATTAAATTAAATTAACTTTGCGATGCTCCCATATCCTTCTCATTCTGTCTCACATCTGAATATGTCCTCTCCACTCTCTGGTACAAACCCCCGGCGTACCAACTTAACAATATTCAACTGTCGTCAAATATATACTCGCACAACATCTCATTACTAAAACATAATAAAACTTCTAAAAGAAAGAAAGTAAAACAAGCTGGCGCTGAGGGAAACTGTTTCGTTACACAGTGCTTTAATTTATGCTCCGCAAATAATTCTACCGGCAAATTATATCATTCCCTGAAGGAAACGCCCAACTAAAAGATTTTTGGTCGGATGTCCGGTTACTGATATAAGATTTTCGTCAGTTAATCTGTTCCATGTATTGAGAATATCGTCTTACTCTACGGTTTTTTTATTTTTTGCATGATGTCACGTAAACCGAGGCTTTATTTTTCCTATGGCTTTACGCTTAGTCGAGGTCATTGAAGAAAGGAAAGGACGTTGGTCAGGAACGGGAAGGAATTAAACCATTGCCTTTTTAAAGAATCATCCCGGCATTGAACTAAAGTGATTTCGTAAAATCGCAAAGAACCGAAATCAGGATGGGCGGACGGGGATTCGTTAGCGTTCGAATCTTTATGATAAGTCATATTTTTTATGCCTTCTTTTTGAACTGTAAGGCTTAATTAAACATTGATTGAACGTTTCTTATTGTATTTAAATGTATTTTATACAGCATATAAATGCATATTCAGGCCATTTTCATAGTTTTGGTCACATTACGATAACATTTGTGGTCATATAGCTATATTTTGATGAAAAATCTAGTAATTTTTTTAATAGTACAGCGAATTCACTAGATATAAATGAGAAGCAATAAGACAATTATTCACAGAAATTTACTCCTAGGAAAAAACAAAACTAAATGTCACTGAATTGGTCAGAGTTCACCAGTCAAGAATTAAAGTTATACATTATTGTCACCCTCTAAACCAGAGGCTGCCAATTTCTTTTTGGCTACGGAACCCTAATTGATCATACACTTTTTGGCGGATCCCCAGTTTTTATAAGCGTAAGTTGAAAAATCAATCTCGCATCGGTAAGTCGTCACAAACGGAAGCAGAACCATCATAGCCTTCTCACAGCGCGATTATGACTCTTTTCAACGAACACGGAACCCTTGTGACCATTCCACGGAACCTCAGGGTTCCGCTGACCACCATTTTGGAACCACTGCTCTAAACATTAATGTTCCGCCCGCTTTTTAATCTCGACAATGCAGCAGCATGCCTGTGTCGATCCGCGTCAATCAATGTCTCAATGAAATACTTTTGAAAATAATCATCAGTCATCATTGAATCTGCAGTGTATCAGTAAGTAGGCCTACCGCCATACCGAATACAAAATTTACTGAAAGTGTACGTAAGGGAACTTGGAGAGGATTGTTTTAGTTCGATGAAAGTGTTCTTTTCAGTAAATTATGTGAAATTAAAGTGACTTCAACAAACCGATTTAAAATTTAATTTCATAATGGTGCAGTGAGTGCACGGAAACAAATTATTCTGTCTACATGAAAGCGACGCTACTACATAAAATAAATGATGCATAACTGAACATGTTTTGATGTATAGTAAATTTAAATGTTTGGTCATATTTTGTTAATTTTAGGTCATGTTTATCCATTTTTAAGGCCATATTTGAATGCATGTTTCTCTTTTTTTTATTTTTTTGTCATAAAAATCCAAACCCTAGTAATGAAGGTGACATCTGCTTAGCGTCAAGCAAATACATATAAGCTTAGATCCCCTCGTAACAGTGAAATATCAGATTGCGAAGGAGATAATTCTAATACTGACTTTGATTATTGTAGCTTTGCAGTGATAACAGTAAGTGAATGTGCCATCAAGGACGATTGCCAAATTTTTCCGACTATCAGAATGTTTCACAGCCTTTCCTTCCCAAATTGTTTTCATCTTCAATCGTGTTTTTATTGAGTTCAGATGAAAGGTATAATCTGGGTTTTTGATGGGTTTGGTTTGAGATGATTACCGAAGTCATTTCTAGACAGTTTAGCAATTATGTATATTATTAAAACTTTCATCTACGTCTTCGATGATGTCTTGTTGAGCTGTCACAGAGAAGTCATCTTTATACAGGTAATGTTTGGCACCTCTTAACAACGGTTGAATATTAGTATACTATTAAGAACGTCAAAAATGACGAATACACTCGTGCACAGATAATAGAGTGTAAATTTCTTCGGGCATCATCGGCTAGCCGGACTTTGCCGAGCAACGTAACAGTCATCACCACCGAAATGGACTTAAAACCGATAACGATTTTTTTAAGTACTACTGTTATCAACTAAATTACGTTTTTATTAGTTACTCGCTGATATGTTTCCGGTAAACTTTACTTGATTACTTACAGCGACATCGGTTGTAAATCTGTAGAATACTGCGAGAATATTTTTGGACTTCATTGGCTACACAATATTAATAGATAACGGCAACTTCTATGGAACAGAATAGAAGGGAAATTCCCTGGGGCTTCTTCGTTGGTTAGCCAAAAATGATCGATCAGTGTGAAAGATGATATGACCGTGCCTGGTAGCGAGATAGAAACTTTGACCACACTGGTCTCTTATCATACTAGATTTGTTAACTTGGAGAAGTTCTACGACACTACTTTGGGAAATGCCATTGTTTTGGCGTCTCCATCTTCTCTTTTCACCAATAAACCTTTTTTTTTTTTTATAACAGTCTAGCATAATTACTACATTAGTAAGGCCACGTAGTATGTCCATATTACGGGAAGGAATTAATATCGTAGTTAATTTGTTGATCATAATGATGAATGATATGAAGAATAACAAAATAAAACGTAGTAAATGGATAAAAGAGTGGATATTTAAAAATAAATGCTTTAAACGCCTCTGCACCTTTTTTTAAATAAAGTTGCAAGTGAAAATGTAGAGTTACATCATTTAAGACTAATCGTATCTCAATTTGAAGATCTATTGTAAAATATTTTTTTCATGTACTTGAAAGATGACACCGTTATGAAGCAATTCTTTGATAGCAGAGTCTCTAAAATAATTGTTATTATAATTTTCATTCTTAAAATTCCACGGAATTTCCTGACCTTCATGCAGTTCTAAGGATTTTAATGCCCCTGGTTCACTCCGCTTACGCGACTTGTTAGTTGTCGCCATCTTGATTGTTGAACTCGCACGCCAAAAGTTGGTCGTGAACCGTGTCTACTATCCTCAGTCAACTGTCTGTCCTGTACCTGTTGACACGAGGAGAGTGGACTATCCAGTGCTGCGCGCGCAGCAAGACAGTACACTTGTTCCAGTCAACTCGCACAGTGTAAACGGGGCATAAGGTTTGATCTCTGGATTCGTCGTTTGCAGCACACGGTGGTTCAGAACGTGTGGTGTGGTTCAGACTGTGTAGTGTCGTCTAATACTGAGGGACCCTGGACCCAGTAAAGGTCTCGGTAACCTTCACTTTTTTCCTGATCACCTCACCCTTCATCATTTCCAATTCTCCCCGTACTCTTGTACCTGTCACTAGACTAATTTTCTCCGATTAGTTCCATCCTCCCTCTCTGAGGAGTTCTACCTGCTCCCAAAATGCCACTTTGGTTTCTTGCTTTCTTCCGGAAAGCTTTTCAAATATACGACTTTACCGACAGTAATAATTTATTCCTAAAAACTTTTATCTTCATGTTATCGTACTGCTGCAGTGTATAGTTATTTATCACAGGATAAAATATTTTGTGATTTCCTTAGCCGTTATTGTGTTATCAGCACTAACTTTGCAAGCGAGTTAAATAATTCAGATACATGGGTAATATAGTCACTGAAGACTCGAGAAGCATAAAAAATATAATACCTAGAATCAACAAAGCTAAACAAGCTTTTAATAAACGAAAGAAAATTTTCACTTCTAACGACATCAGCCTGTGAACGCATAAGCATATTCTAAAACCGTAAGTCTGGGGCACAGCCCTATATGGAAGTCAATCATTGACCATAGGGATCGCGGAAAGGATACGACTGGAAGAATTTGAGGTCTGGTGCTACAGACGAAAGCAGAAGATAAGCTGGATGGATTATGTCATTAATGATGGAAGATTCAGAATTTATGACGAATGAAGATTCTGGAAGGATATAAAGAAAAGACATGATGATAGACCATGTTCTGCAACACAATGGTTTGCTTAAACCGATTCTTGAAGAAAAGAGAGTAGGTACAAAGCCCAGAAGAAGAGGAAGATTAAGCTATATTGATGACATGAAATTAGCAGCTATATAGGATTAAAAAAGATAAATCAGAGGAATTGTTACAAACCATTCCTCTAATAGATAACTAAAAGAAGTAGAACTTCTTGGGCACAAGAGTTTTACGCTGTGTCCAATCACTCCTTCTTTGTCCTGACGTTTCTACCAATGCCTGTGGTCTTCCTCATGTGACAAATCACCTACTGAGTCTGCTGATAACTGATCCTGTTGTTATCTTTATAGTGTGGCGACTATCGAATCTTTACCAACCATCGATTAGTCAGAGATATGATGCTTGAGATTTAATATCGTTAGTCAAAATATTGTTTATTTGATCAACACATATTTACAGTCTTAGCTTATACCATAGCCACCACATTTATTAGTGCTGTCTGACTGTTAGAATATGTTGATTGTCTCAGTTAAATTTTTTGTCCTTAACCCTTGCGCCTGGCCAAAACTCTTGGTTCTTTTTCTTAGTATTTTATGTTCCTCCTCTACAAAATCAGTTATTGTAGAATACCAGTTGAAGGAGGACTTTGTTTTCTATTATCATTGCGTCGAAACATAAAAAACTCTTGGGTTTTTTATATAGTATTTTATGTTCCTTCCATACAAAATCAGTTATTGCATAATACTAGTTGAAAGAGGACTTTTTTTTCTATAACCAATGCGCTGAAACCGCTTTAGTGGAGAAATCATCCTGCCATTTAACTTTAGAGAATTTGGGAAACCATGTTTGAAACGACTACACTACAGTCAGTAACCATTAAATACAGACAACTAATGCTCCAACTAACAAATTCCGTAGGTTTCAGTACACTTTCGACAGGTGAATTACCTTCTCGTCTTTACAATAAATCCAAAACAAGTAAAGCAAATATAATCAAATTAAGAACATTTATTGAAGAAAATGTATCATCTGTTAGATCCACCTAGTGAAAAAGTTATAAAATTTAGGAGATATTGATGCAGAATGTGTCAGAATTAAAGTGCGTGTGTCTGGAGTCTAAAACGTGCTATAGCTTGGTAACTAAAAAACCCTATGAGAGCCTCGACTGCATATCTTTCGCTTAATAAATTGCATTTTTAAATTTATGCCGTTTTTATCAGGAGAGAGATAGAACATGCCAACTGCAACTCCACATCAATACGGAGAATGTGTCAAATTGACAGCTTTCAGTTCGAATACTTATGCCATAGGAATGGTTAAATATATCATAGTTACATCTACAAAAATAGCTTCACAGTTAGGTCTACAAAAATAACGTCACAGTTACATTTAAAATCCATCCAAAAATCACAGGGACAAAAGGTAACTGTGAATGACGTTACTAACCAAAAAATGATAAAATTTTCGAGTGAAAACTGTAAACAACTGAGAGTAACAACTAGTGTTGTAAAAAAAAAAAAGTTTGTTTTCTGACGTGAAAAAAAAACATGAAAAAAAACTGTGAAAAAAAAAGTTTTTTTTCTGGAACATGTTTTTTTTTCATAACTACTAAATTTCAAATTTTTAAGGCATTTATCATTTAATATGACTGTTTTAGAGTTTATACTAAGTACTTATCTTACTTTTAAATCTACTGTATCTTTCTGTTTCAGTAGAAAAAAAATTACAAAATATTGATAACATTGACTAAAGTTTTCTTTTACGAAAGGGGACTCCCCGAAAAGGCTAGGTTGCTTGAGAAGGAATCCCCGTTCGGCCGTTCCCCATTGTTTGGATTGACACTCGCTATTTGATCTAGTGCTACCAGGCCCTACAAATTTATCTCTAGACCTACGAATCTTTTCAAAAAATTATGAAACTTAACTACGTTTTTTTGCCTCTTTTTATTACTTGTTGTGCTTTCCTTATATTCGTATACTTGTTAAACTCGCCGCGTATAGTGATAATACTGAGTCATTGTCAGTAATTATGAATAATTTCCTTGCATCCGTTGGCGTAAACCAACGATTGAAAACAAATAAAGTTCCTATTTTGTATGATAATAGATTTAAATTCAAACTTAAAAGACCGTAATACAGAACTATCGGCGCAGTCTTCATTCACAGTGTGTACATTGCTCACAATTTAAAATTGCAATCTCAAAAGCTTTTGCATGCAATACAACCAGTAAAAGAAAATGTAACTATTTCTGAAGTTATGGATCTAGAGGGGACAGAAGAAGAAACAGAAAATTCCAACTCCGATCGAACTAGTGTTGGTAGTGCTGATACTAGTGAATGTGGTACCAACATAGAAGATGAATAAAAAATTATGTTACCTATATAGATACATTTAGGAATCATTATGTAAGATATTATATGATTTAGTAAGGTTTAAAACACACATGTAAAATGTAAGTTCCATAAATAAAACTATAATTTATCAAATATATTGTTTTCTGAAAAAAAAACAAATTTAGAAAAAAACGAGGGTGCTAGGTTTTTTTCATATTTTTTTTCACAAATCTGAAAAAAATTGTTTTTTTTTTTCAGTTTGCAACACTAGTAACAACAGACAATTTGTAAACTAACTGCAAGTGAATAGGAGACATTACTAACTGTAATTAACGACCTAAAATAACGAATGCCTTTATGGTCACGGAATAGGGTGAAAACATTTTCGGGCATCATCGGCTAAGCGAACATTGCCGAGCAACGTGACGGACATCATGACCAAAATGGCCTTAAAAACTAATAATGAAAGATTATTTTCTTATTTGCCGCATTTTTGCCATACCGTATGGCTGCTGTATTGCGTTACAAACGTGGACCAACACGCTGATAAGGAGATGTTCATAATGTCAGGGATCATCAGTGCCTTTGAATGTAATTATCTGAAAATTATCATACGGGGTGTGATTAAAAAAAAAGGGCTGATATTTCTGGAATTTCGTCCGTTATAGAGAAATTAGTAATTTGTGTAATAATTCTAAGACATGCTGTTGGCAGATTTTCAGGCATCCGTCAATTATAGCGCCAATTGTAGCTAAACACAAATGGCGACTCCATTGGAAAACTGGTCTGGCGGAGAAATCCACCCATTTACTGGATTTCTGTGAACGAAACAATTAGAGGAATTTCGCGTTGCCCCGGACACTTAAAGTTAATAGCAAATAAAAATAAAATAAACACATTTTAAGTTTTTATTTTTTTTAAAATTGAACTGGGAAATTCTGCAGTCATATTAATTAGAAGTTAGTAATAATAACATTTTTTTTTCAACGAATTAAATTCAAAACACATTTGCCTTAATTTTTTTGCAACACAAAAGTTCTCGGGTAGCCCCGGACTCAATAATAAATGGTGGCCTAATCGTTTTTTGGCCTTACAAAAATCACAATAATAATGGATATCTGAAGAAGCTACATAAACACAATGTTTAAATGCCCTTCCTTTGTTTCATAACACTGAATCCACGCACGATGCATTCTAAAGACTTTGAATACTTTTTTTGGTGTTTCCCTTTATATTTTTTCGCTTTCCCCTTTTTACTGCCTTTTTACCTGTTCTCTTTACATATTTTTTTTTTCGTTAAGATATTAAAGTCTCGCCCTTTTGGATTTTTTGAGTCCGCGTTACTATGCGTTTATTTAACGCATTATATTCCATAACTTGCAACGAATTTTGACAGGAGCGACGAAAAACATCTACCAGGAACAAAACACACACTAGTGTGGAACTCACTGGGCGCCCAAGCCGCAGCTTAGTTGCATTTGTTTTTAGCTTACAGGGTGCATTTTTATAACAAATTTTTACCGGCGCAGTGTGGTTGGTTCGTTAGAACTTTAAATGTCTGGGGCTACCCGTCGTCCCGGGATAACCCGACCTTTACTAACCGCTGTGGAAAGTCACCGGCTTCTGGTACAGCTTTATGGCGAGACTGTAAAGTCTCGTCAACATGTCGCTGAATGGTGTAGAAATTTTGTGGCCGGTAGAGAAAACGTCACCGACGACGATCGCAATCGAAGTGGTTTCGCCACCGTATCCAAAGCCCGAACCTCGCTCCAACCAACTTTCATATAGGAGGCCGACGATTAGACGAGAAGGTGAAACACTTCGCGACAACGTAGCTGAACACGCAAGGACAAGATTTTTCCCAGGAGATAATATTCAGACTCACCCCACGAAGCGACAAGTGTCTAAACCGTCGATAAATAACCTAATGCACAAGTGCTATCAGTTGGCTGTATTGGCTCTATGAAGTCAAATGCACGCACTTCACTGCTTTCGTTTTATTACATGTCTGTATTCCAGCACAAAAAAGGAGATTTGAATGGTACGGGGTTCTTCTACAGAATTCGATTGTAGATTGTCACAGACTGTAGATGAAATGAAGTCACGTTGTCCCCAGGTGCTGGAGTTCGGTTCAAGCCCCGGCGAGGGCCTGTGATCCGTATCGCAGCGCTGTTGTATCGGAAGGCCCGGATTAGCAGGCTAACGAAGCGCAGCTAATGACACTCGCAGCTCAAGACTTTATGTATTCATCAGGTGATATTGGCCTGCGCGCGGCGCTATTGCATTTCAACGAGGCAAACAAGCGTTGCTTCCAGCAGCTCAAACAGCCACCAATCACAGGCTCCGTGACCCGAAACACGATTAAACCTGAAGTATGCTGCCACACGCTGGGCGCTGTGTACATGAAACACCTTTCAACGTTTGTTTATGACTGTCCTTACGTTTGTTTCACAAATTCACTACCGTGTACCGCTATTCATTGATTCCTACCTATAAATTATTTAACCCCCAAGAAAAAAAAAAAAAAAAAAAAAAAAAAAAAAAAAAAAAAAAAAAAAAAAAAAAAAAAAAAAAAAAAAACAGAAAGGCGCAGTTTGGGTTCACGCCAAAAAACAGAAAAATGCAGTTTGGATTCGCGTCTTATGTTTTTCGCGCCAAAAGGCGTCATTATATCATTACAAGTGTTTTGCATTAATATGTAATTTAATTACCAATCTCATTAATACTTTGGTTACATAGAGTAGTATAACAGTTACAGAATTCAACATAGTTTTAACAGGTTTGCTGCCGGATATTTTCTTTAAACTATGACAATGCTTAGACCATGTCCTTTGTTGTCTTCATCAGGTCTCTTGCTAGCGAGAATCTACAAGATACTGAAAAACAGCCGGACATCCATCCTTCCATCTATTATTGTCACAGATAACAGCTGTATGTTTCTTCCTTAACTCCAGGGGATTCCTTTGGCTAATGTATAAGTCTATTCTGTGGAACTGACTTTCTGTCTTTATCTTAATATAGGTTATCATAAGCTGGGATATATATATGAGCCCTGCGCGGCTCTCTGTCGCTAGGCGGCTGTTTCATATCGCTAACTTCTCCGCTAGGGCGCGCGGCGGCCAGGTTCCGGCCATCTGGTGGCGATTGTCATCTTTCGCCGGCCGATAGAGAGCGCTGTGAATGTGAGTGCCCTCTATCGGTCTGTAGAGAGGATTTAAGGGGCGACCCGGCTCAGGAAAGAGGTCAGTCTCTGCAGGAGTCTCGGCTAGGAAGTGAACAGTCTGAGGAGGAAGTGGCGGTGTCGGAAGCGGCAGTTGAAGAAGGCGACGTGCTCCATGCACGGGCAGCAGTTAGGCGGAGCAACGTGATACTTGGCCGTTGACGAGGGGTTATTGACGGTGCCTGGTCTGACAAGCGGTTCTGAGTGGCCGTAAACTGTGTCGTCGCCTCACATGCCCGGACTATATGGCAGTTTGGGGTGTCCTCGTAAAGTGTGCGCTTTGGCACCTTCTGGAGCAACCTGTGCCTTCATGTTCCACGAGTGGATAGACGGTTAGAGAGTTCGTGGTATTCAGACAATTCAACTTCGTTGTATTTTCTGCTTCCTCGGTGCAATTGGAGATTTTCTGTTTGGTGTTCGTGCTTGCGTGGGACAATCTATGTCACTAATGGCTGTTCTTTCACATGAGGGAAACAGTGTATGTATGTTTGTCTGTACCCCTGAGGGGTGCTGAAACATTAAAACAGACCAGTGTTGGTTGAGCTCAACTGATATAAGTGCCTTGAGAAGCTCGATCTTTGGAAATCCTGTTTAGGAACTTATAGCACCGGATATTCTACCATTATTAAATTGTTGTTTAGACATAAGTAAATTTAAGTGTGTAAATCCTTGGACTCTTAGGCCATCATGGATCATTAAGGCCAACTAGTATTGTGTTTATTAATATAAGTATATCTTGGGGGAATTTTAAGTAACCGATTGGTAATTAAGCTTATTACATGATATAGTGTGGAAATCTTATGTTGGAAGTTGTTGATATTGCCGGCCTCGGTAGCGTAGGGGCTAGAGTGCTAGCTCCACGTGCCGAAGGTCGCCGGTTCGAATCCGGCCGTGGGCATGGATGTTAAGTGTTGTGTGTCTGTGTGAATGTCCTGTCCGTCCTGTGGTGTCCATACATAGAAAGATACGATGTACACTGGATGACTAATTGTTCACTGGAAGCTAAAATATGATCACATTGAGCTGGCTGAATGGCCTTAGCCGCCGAAAGCCAATTTAAAAAAAAAAAGTTGTTGATATTGTTGTGTAAAGTTGTATTGTATTTGGTATTTATTGTAATAAACAAGACTGAGACAATTGTAACCATGCGCCCACATGCTTGCCAACCTACCTACCACCTCAATATATATATATATATATATATATATATATATATTAGGGTGATTGAACCCAGAGCATGACAGTGACGAAGAAGCTTGGAGGAGAGCTTCTTGAGAGGTATGAAATTGACGAGACTGGTATGGGACGGTATTACAGCGTGCTGTCGGTCATCTTACTTGATACCGCTGTATGTGTGGCGGCGGTGTTTTGGTCAGGCAGCGACAGGAGAGCCTCATGAGTTCACCCAGCACTGCCGTCTGGGCGCAGCAGTCGGCCAGGCGTGGTGGAGTGGGCACCTCATGTCTCCGCCTCCCCGTCGTCTTGTTGGCTGGTCGCGTGCTGCGCATGGTGCTACCTGGTATGTTGCCTCTGTTAGTTGGGTTTGCCGTCTCGGACCGCTTCTGCAGCCTTGACTGTTGGTGGCTGCTTCGCTGCTGGTCTGCCGGTGATGCCGCTGTCGTCCCCTGCGCGCCTTTGCACTGTCGGAGATGAGCTGGACACTTGGCTGCGCAGGCGGGGTGGTCAGCCCCGCAGTTGCAGCAGGTCGGGGAGTCCCAAGGGTGCGTGCAGTCCGCGGCCCGATGCTCGCCTCCACATCGGACGCAGCGCTGCCTCTAGCTGCAGTGTAGGGCCTTGTGCCTGTAGTTGTTTTAGCGATAACACTGCTGGAGCTTTGATGTGGGCCTCTTCTTGGGCTCGACCCGCACCTTGTGCCGCAGCAGCTCTTGGAGTTTGACTGTAGCTGGTTTGGTTGACGCGTCAGGCGGGAAGGTGAAGAGCGGTAGTAAGTTCATCTCTGCCCGGCTGAGTCATCTGTCGGACATCGTTGACGTTGGACATCGGCATCATCATCACAGCACCAGTTTCTACCATTTCATTGTAGGAAGTGGTTTTTGGAGGTATTGTCGTAGGACATTTTCTCCTATTAATAATTTGTTTAATGTCTTCACTTGTGGTGAGTCTTAATAGTGGTGTGGTTAGTAGAGGTGGTTCAATGGTCGTTTGCATCGGTCAACAGTAGCGTCGTATTGGCCAATATTGCAAACCACTGGGTTGTTTGACTTCTGATGGTATTGTAGAAGGTACTTGAAATTTGGCGGAATCTTTCTTTAAGTGAAGGCAGCATAGTTGCCTTGTGTAGAGGGTCGTTTGGAAATCATCTCGGGAAGTATACGACTCTTTTTAATGCCCTGTTCTGTTTAACTTGGAGCCTTTGATATGGCTATCTGCTGCATATGCCCATACTGGGCCGGCATATTCTATTATCGGCCTGATAAAGGCTGTATAGACTCTGACTCCTGCGGGCGGTGGTAGGAGACTGCTTATGTTTAGGAGTGGGTACAATACCTGCAGTCTCGCGCTTGCCCGTCGACCGACGCCTTCAATGTGGGGGCCCCACGTAAGCCTCCTGTCGAACGTGACGCCCAGGTAGCGTGCAGTCGTCGACAAGGAGATGTCATTGCCTTTTAGTTGTAGTTTAGGCACTGGTATTACAGGCAGCAGGGGTTCACGTCTACGCGTTAGCATTATTGCGTGAGTCTTTGCCGCATTTATCTCTAGCATCCATCTCCTTGCCCAGGATAGTGTTTTCCGCAGTACCTCCTGGAGGTGTCTAGTAGCAATTGCTCTGCTGTGGCTGTACGTAAAGTGTGCTGTTCCATCTGCATATGTCGCGACCTCAACGCCGCGATTGTTAAGAACATTCGCGGTGTACAGCGAGTACAAGACATGTCCAAGTACAGAGCCTTGGGGAACTCCAACTCCTATCCGTCTTCTGGAAGAGAATGCAGTTCCTACTCGGACGCTGAAGGAATGACCAGACAGGTAGCTTTTCAAGAGTTTCATGTATGGCCCTTTGAATCCCTGCTCACAGAGCTTGAGCAGGGTCCCGTGTGCCAAACCGAGTCGAACGCTCGGGATATGGATATCGGCAATGTCGAATTCGAGTAGTCTACTCGTGGTTGCGAAACCGCCCAGTCAGCGCAAAGCACAATCTGGATGTTGTTCGGCATATGCACAGTGATCTTGCAGATTCTCGTTAGCAGAGGACGTTGTAGCAACGTTGTCATCCTTTAAAGAAACTATTGCGTTGCAAACCCGTGAAAACTATGTTGCATTCATACACCGGTAAAATTTCCATTCGCATCTCATTTACAGAATAGATAAATTACAAGTTAATCGCATGTATCAGAGGTCTGTGGTAACCAAAGTGACATACGTACACTTCTTTTTATATTATTTACAGCTCTCACATTTGTTCGGTCTTGGACTTTTTAGGTTTCTTGGGTTCTTTTTGATGCTCGCTTTCTTCTAATTTGTGTTTTCTATCATTCCGAGCTTAGTTAAAAATCATATGAGACGACTCATTTTTTTTTTTGTAATATTCAGTTTAATATCCGTGTGCTCGAATCCAAATTTAGATTTTCCCCAAATCACTTCAGGCGAATGCGGGGATGCTTCCATTAAAGACCATCGCCGAATTCCGTCCCGTTCCTAGCCCCCTCTCCTTTCCTGCCTCAGATGAACTCGACGTTAACAAGGCATAAGCCTTAAGCAAAAAATAAATAATTAAATAAAAATAAAAATATGAAAAAACGATTTCTTATATTCCGATAAATATTTATTAACAATCCTACTTTGGCTCCTTGTAGTGCTTCGTGAGCTCTTTGCAATGACACTTGAATGCGTTTTCACGCAGCACTAATTTATAACTTTACACAGCGTTAATTTGGAACAGTCGCCAATATGCACTCGCACTAGTCCGATGACGTCTCTCGAAAAATAGATCCTGCACGACGAACTCGTACAGACATGCTCTACCCGTTGTGGGCTCAACCTTTATTAATTAATCATTAGTTTGGTAGTTATTACCAATTCAAATCTGGTGGTATTTTGTAACACAAGAAAGTTCGACCGAATATCGCCATAATGTAACCTTCCTTCCCCAAGCCTCCTTTAATAATTCTCTTGACTAATTTATTAATTATCGGACTTCACTTTTTGCCGAACATTGACTGCATTCACTTTTAGTAATAGCAAAGTAGTAGGGGACCAGAAAAACTACAAAAGAAAAATTCTATACTGAATTGATAACTGATGAACTGTACTATTCAAAGAAAAGTCTGTTATATTCAAGTAATTGGACACTAAGATCGATATTAGAAATTGCAACATGTGATTCAGTTAACCAAGTTCATATAAATTGTTCAGAAAACAACAGTGCTACACTTAAATCATTTCTTGTTTGTCACAACTGCTTTTCATCGCATGCACTTGAACAGTTCATAGAAACCGTCCAGACAGATATTCTCAATACTAACGTTTTCTTGTCACGTCCTGAGTTTCTTTGCTAGTCATCGTAACAAGAGTGAGGAGGAGTACAGAGAACATGAGAGAGAAAAATGACTTAGTTCGACCATGAAGGCAGGCGGTGCAGGCTGTCACCACAACCAATCACATCGAACAAACTGGACAAAACTGAGGAACCTTTATTGTATTTCGGTTGGCCTTAAATACCCTCAGGATAACTGTACTGTAGATTGGATGATGTCTTTTTGGGAAGAGCGCTTCGAACATTGACTTCCTAACTTCCCAGTTGCCGTGTATACAATATCTGCCAAATGGGATAATACATTGCCTCCTCCCACAGATACTGCCCCTTCCAAAAGATACCTTTATGTGTTCGTGGGGTGGCTTTGTGCCCCAACTTCAGGCGGGTCCATTGTGACTGACCTCTAGGCTACACCTTCCTGCCATGATGGCTGCCACCACAGGGTGTTTAAATTTCTTATTCAAATACACTGTCTGGCTCACTCTCGCTACCATAAATTTGAAATTCTTAATGCTATTCCTTATTAAATATTTAACCCTACCTCTTAGAGTTCCTACTTCTAGTTTTAACACTATTTGCCCATAATTATGTCTTAACGACCTGGTTTAAGCCTAATACATCATGAAGCACCTTACATCAATTGCTTGACGAGAGGCTTTATCACTTGAATGCTGCGCCAGTTTGTTGTATCGAGTCCCTGCCTAATACCTCACGGAGCAGTGCACTGGCGATCGGGATCAAATTCGTAACCAGTGTTTATGACAACGCGACACTCAGCCTGCCGCGTATATCTCTTAATTCCCGGAAATTAACGATACAAAGCACAGTCCATATGTTCTCATACAAGAGTTGGGACAATGCTGAAGCTAGTCAGGCAGTGGCGTAATAATGTTAATTATGTTCACGCATAATTCGGCCCTTAAGAACCTTTTTGTTTCAGATGTATGTGGATATCAATTAGGCAACTTAATTTCCTCTTCTGCGCTTCTTTCTTCCGTCGCCAGTACTTTTTTTTTTACTTGTGGCTTTACGCCTTGTCGACGGCTAAGGTCATTAGAGGCGTGATAGGACTGGAGACAAGGAATGGGGAGGAATTCGGCCATGGCCTTTTTGATGGAAACATCCCGGCATTCGCCTGGAGTGATTTTTGGAAACCATGGAAAACCCAAATTTGGATGCCCGGACGGGGATTCGAACCCGCGTCCTCCCGAATGCGAGGCCAGAACGTTAACCGTTCACCCACCACGCTCGGTCACCAGTACTCCATCATTCTCTGCCTCACTTGCTTTTTTCTTCTTCTCCGAATACTCCCCTTTTCCTGGTTGATTTTTCTTCGGACAGATTCTTTATCTCCGCAATTTTCCCTCTGAATACTTCTTTGCTTACGTTATCTTATACCTTGATTCCACCAATTTTTAGATTCTAACAGACTTCTTTCTCCCATGGATCTTGAGTCTTCCTGTTTTCTTGAATAATGTCATTCTTTCTGGTATTATTCCTTTGATGTTCGCATAGGAAGCAAATATCCTTTCCTTAATTGTGTTTGATACATTTTCAATCTTATTATATAATTCTTGGTTCGATCTCAAACGGAAATTAATTCCTTTCTTCATTTTCTGTTTCTGTCGGTCGCATTCTTGCTACTGTTTCTATTGCATATAATATTTTCGCTTCACTACCGTACGTGCCTGTATTTCGCCTGATGTCGAGGGAATTCGAGCAAGGTCTTTTGAAGGAACCATCCCGGCATTCGCCTGGAGTGATTTGGGGAAACCATGTAAAACCCAAATCTGGATGGTCGGCCGGGGATTCGACCCCCCGTCCTCTCAAATGCGAGGCGAGAACGTTAATCGTTCACCCAGCACGCTCGAGTCTCACTCTATTTTCAACTGCGTCCTTTGCATTAACATTGAGAGTCAAACTCCCACCATGGTATTTTAATTTCTGATCTCTTTTAATGTCACGATATTTAATCTTTATTATATAAATCGGGTCTTTCGCGTATATGTTCATGTATTCGGTTTTCTCATATTTGTATTCCTGTATTCTCAGCTATTTCCTTCAAGATTTCTATCTCCAGATCTCTTGCAAAGAACAAAATGTCACCGTATCGATTATTTCATAAGATATTTTTCTTTAACTGAACCGTTTTCCCATGGTTCCCATGACCTTTGTAGCCAACCGCATCTTTTTCTTCTCAGTTTTCCACTATGAGACTATTAACTATCACTATGTGGATCTATCTGAATAATTGTCTAACTCTTCCTCTCCGATTTTTTGCCTGAAAATTAAAAGCTCTTTTTTTGTATTCTACCTTCTCCAATTCTTATTATCGATTCAACGTTTTGAACTTCTGATTTTTTAATATCAGCCATTTCGTTTTCATTAATTCCGTATCCTTGGAAACTTTTCCTACCGCTTTCACTTTTATCCTGTAGCAGTCCAACACTGTACGCCGAAACATGTAACAGGTTAGCTTTATACTCATTAGTTCTAGATGTGCGGAGCAAAGTGAGAATTTAATTTGTAACTAGCTTTGCCCGGCATGCGTTGCAATTCCTCTTTTTCTTTCTTAATTGTGTATGCATATTCAAAACAGACACATTTACATGTACTAAATAAATGAAAGACAACGGGAAAAACTGAATGGTTTCATGTGTAAATTTTGTTTAAGAGGGGTGATGGGTGAGAGTGGGTGAACCTAATGTAGGCAATGAATTTCTCTTCGTTTTAAAGTATAAGTGTGCAGTGTTCCATCAAAAATCTGATAAAAACTGTGAGTTTATATAAACAACTTTTGAAATTAAGATGGGTGGGAGCAAAGGTGGAGAGGGTTTGGACTTTTGTAAACCAAAGACAGGCAATACTTTTCTGTTTGTTTTAAAGTATGCGTGTACACAGTTCCTTCCGAATCGGATAGAAACTGTAGCTTTGTATAGAGAACATTGACAAAAATAACTGGGGCGGAAAGAGTGAGAGGGGTTGGATTTCTGAAAATCAAATTTATACAGTATTTTTCTGTTTATTTTAATCTATCATTGAAATCGGATGAAATCTGTGGGTATTTATAAAGAACTTATACAAAAATAAGGGGATGGAAAGGGGAAGAGGGGTTGGGTTTTCGCAAATCAGATGTATACAGTATTTTTCTGTTTGTTTTATACGTAGATAAGTTTTATAAGTATACGTGTGAAAAGTTCCGTAGATATCGGATAAAAATTGTGGGTTTGTATAAAAAAAATTATGGGGCTGGTAAGGGGGAGAGGGGTTGGGTTTCTGAAAACCAAACGTTGACAGTATTTTTCTGTTTATTTTAGTATGCGCGTGCGAAGTTCCAACGAAATCGGATAAAAAATGTAGGTTCGAGAAAGTTAAGGGTTGTAAAGGTGGAAAGGAGGTGATTTTTTTTAAAAAAAATTTGTCAGAAACCTTCGCACGCGTGCACGCAATAACTCACCAAAGTTTCATCGTAATTGAATGAATGGTATAGGAGCACATCAAAGAAGTTTGAATATTATACACTAGAAGGAGCAACAGTGCTAGTGTTTCTTCGAAAACTGAGCAATGCGCCTGCCGCCATATTGGGGGCAACCGGTAGCTTTCAGTGTGTACTTTTGTATAGTTGAGACATGTAGAAGTGGTCGAGTGCTAATATTTTTGTGGCTTACAAGTGTTTTCTGGGATGGTTAATTATTGCACAGCCGTGCTACAAGAGGAGGCACAAATTTGTAGTTTCACAAGTAAGTATGAATTTAAATAAGTTCCGAATCTTCAACTATCTTAACCCCTGGATGTGATCTGACCTTGTTGATCACATGTTTAATATTTTTTTTCGATACAGAATTCCGCTCCGATATTTGAATAAATTGAGGAAATGGTTAGCCAAAATACGTCACGACAGTTTTACTCCCTCGGAACGTAGTGTGATGTGATCCCATCATTTATAGAAAGAATGTTTCTGGAAAAATAGCAATAAAAAAAATCTGAAACCTACTGTGATACCAACAATTTTCTTCTTTCCAGACATAAATCGTGGACTATAAGCTTTGCAATAATGTATATGCAAAATGCTGTAATATTCTTAGTATCATAGCTTTATTATTTTAGCTGCACCATATATGGAAGTACTACACTATTTGTGAATAAATATTTTGGGAAATTGTTCCTGGTTTTCTACATTGCTACCATGTTATGTGAAATGTATACTGTCAACAGTATGCAATATTTTTCAGGAGACTATTGCGTGACCACATCCAAAGGAAAGAAATATGCCAGATCTTTCTGAAAATGTTTATCAGGAATTTAGAAAGCAAGAATACTATGTGCAGTATGACCATACATATGGCAAAAAAATGAGTGAAGTATGAAGCAGTATCAGACAGAAAAAATACAGTATTTCAAAGTACAAGAACAAATATGAAAAGGAAGTTGCCAGAAACATAACATTTCAGAAAATATTTCCAATTATATTGAAAATTTGATTGTTTATATTGAATGATTTGTTGCCATGAAAGTTGCAAAGACTTTTTCTTGTAATATTTGTGTATATACTCTGCTCACAGAAAAGAATGTTACCTCTACTTCTATTTTTATTACAGCTAATGATAATGGGGGACTGCTTTTTCCCTCAGCAAGCGTAGTACATATATGCAGATTGCTGAAAAATGTATAAGGAATTAATTCATTTACTGTAATTTGAAAGTAATGAAAAGTGAAAAGCAAAAAATAAAAATAGCTATTTTGTAGGGATTTAGTTTTAATAATTCGTTTACTGAACTTAGGGATCATATGTTTGAAAATTTTTATCCCGAAAATCATGTTATCCTACTTTCAAATAATATTATTGATATATTCGTCAGGATGATAATGTATTACGTTGCAAAAATGCACATTGAAAAGCAGAAAGTGTTATACAGACAGAAATTAAACAAAAGTTTGTTGTTTTATAATCAATAAAAGAAGTAAAAAAGTTAATTTCTGGTATTTACTTCTATTACATTCTCAAATGAATGATAGTTTATTCTCCAGATATTGTATTATGATTGTATAAAATTAATGCAGACATTGGCATCTAGATGTTGATCTGTGGAGTATACAAAAAGTGGGGTAAAAATAGAATGGAAAGTGGCTTAAACATACAAGGTTATAATTTCAAATCAGAGGGTGGGTGTTCTTGTATTCAAGTTGTTTGTAATATCAAAAATTTATTTTAATATATTTTGCTAGCCTAGGCCAGATATGGTAAACTTTAATTAACAAGGAGTAAATCATGCTTAGATTTCCTAGAACAATGTGCTGAATTGTTAAGTTTTTAGAAGGGAATGATCTTAGCATAACCATGAAAATATTCACAATAGAAAAGCCAAACCTTTCCTTCTTCGGTTGCCTTCATACTGAAAGAACTGCTCAATCACATTCTTCATTTCAATGTGGTGAATGTCAGATTCAGTCTTTGAATTGAACAGAAAATGATTCCTCAATTTCAAATGAAAACATAGTTAGGCCTAGATCTCTTAAATTTGTGTACTTGTATTTCATTTTTTCCTACATATATTAATAAATGAGTTTCTATTTTTGAAAGGTTAACACCATTCCGGATCAGTTACATTATAGCCAGCTAGAAGCGGGAGAAAAAAACTTAACATTACTTAAAGTGAAGAAAACAAGTCCGAAAGCTAACATAGTCAGGGGAAATTCTGTAACTAACTTGTGATTAACGTCATTCGATCTTCCTTTAGCAAGTGAAGACCTTGACAGTATAAAAATTTCAATTCTGTAGTGGTAGGAGTAGTAGCGATAGGAGGGGCCCGGAACACATAGAACACGAACATTCGAATAAACAAACATCCATTTTTATATATAAGATGATATACCGGTAAGAGTATTTTCAGAATACGCGGAAGAAATTGAACCATTTCTGTCAGGCATATTCCGTAAATCTTTAGAAGAAAAAAAAAGTAACTTCTGACTGGAAAATAGCCCAGGTAATTCCTAGGAATTATCGACCCATATCTCTATCATCTGTCTGCAGTAGAATTCTAGAGCATGACATATGCTCTAACATTATGAAGTTTCTAGATGAGAACGAGTTACCTACCTGATTGACTCAGTGAGAGGGTACATAAGAGAGCCGCTCGATTCGTGACTGGTTGTTACAGCCCTTATGAAAGCGTCATAGAATTGATTAGATTGGACTGGGATAGTTAGGAAGACAGACGACGTCGTATTCGTATGAATTTATTGGAGAATATGCGAAATTGTTTGACTAATGAGTACCATGAAATACTCCCGCCAACCTGCTCAGGTCGTGATGACCGGAGGGATAAGATTCTAGAAATAAGATGGCATACTGACGCTTTTATGTATTCTTTCTTTCCTCGTGCTCTTCGGGATTGGAATGCGCACAATTAAGATAGGTGCTTAGAACCCTCTGCCACCCAAAATGTTTGTGAATGGCAAGTTATGGATGTAGATGTGGATACAAAATGAAGTAAATATTTACTTTTAATAAACAAGGATTTAATCTGCTATATTTTCATTTTTCTTTTCATTTTTGTAGATTCGGCGTTTAATGAACTGGAAATTACAATGGTAAAGTTTCCAAACCCTCTAAAGACCTTTAATTTACCCCAGCAGCAACCATGACAAAAAAACTGTTGGCCGCTTTGTTCTACTGTAGGTTAACAATATCAACACTGAGTGATTCTTTATTATTATTTAATTTTCTCCACATGACTTATTGCTCGTTCACGGTAGATTTAAAACGGATTCGTAACTCAAGGAAGTGTAGCAAAGTGCTGATAGTAAATAGGGCAGTGCCTGTATGTAAACTATTTTCTAGCTGTTCTGGAGTTAATTCGGCGAAACGTACAAAAACTAAAATTATATGCTTGGTCAAATATTCGAAGCTAATTCCTCTCGAATGACAGCGTCGGATAGTTCCCAATCTTAAGGCAACAAACTGGCAACACCTCATAAACAGCATGCACATAACAAATACTCATCGCTGTATTTAAGATTGAGACCTTCAAGCAATTTTCACTATCCTTTCAGCTACTGAATGTTGTCCTACAGAAATTTATACAAACAAATTTAACTTCTCTACTTTGCACCCGCCGAAATACTGTATTTGATACCAGTAATATTGGTCGCTTACGACAAGTATATCGCAATTAGAGCCAAATTTTCGTTGTATAATACGTACTTCTTATGCATGGCAACAAACAGTCTGGTGAGATGTAGAACTACCAACACAGTCTCCAGGCGGCAGAAATGAAGTTCTGAGAACAATAGAAAACTAGAAGACGCTAGATGAGGAAGGGAGAGACCCGTAAAGAGATCCCAGTCAATAAAAATCTATGTTAAAAAATTGCTAAAACAAAATTGCAATAGTTGCGACATGACAAACGGAACTCAAGGGAATAGCAGGATATGAAGGCCGGAAAAATCCCAGGAGGAGATGGTTTGATCTGGACCTACAGAGCGCAGAGTCCAAGAAAAGGAACTCTAGCTGGACAGATTTACTTATTTTGTTATGGTTTCACGCTTCATCAACACCGAGGTAATTAGAGGCGGGAAACGATGGAGACAAGGAACGGGGAGGAATTGGATAATGGCCTTTTGAAAGATGCATCCCGGCATTCGCCTGGAGCGATCTGGGGAAACCATGGAAAACCCAAATCTAGATGGCCGTACGGGGATTCGAACTGGCGTCCTCCCGAATGCGAGGGCAGAGTGTAACCGCTCCCCCGTTTCCTCCCCCCCCCCCCCCCCCCCACCGCGCTCAGTATCTACCTGGACATACAAACGTGGCAAGACGGACCATCCTCTAACTACAGCACTTTGAAAACTTTCCCCAGCAGTTCCTCAATGTTCTCTGCCCAGCTTAGCTTGTTATCAACTGATACGCCGAGATATTTCCTTTTTATGCCTCCCATCAGAAATTCTCCTTCAACCAGATGAAAACATTATTTTATAGTCTCTTTCCCCTTTTAGGTAATTTTCGTAATGCGGCACAAATTAATGATTCCGTATGGGTTAAAGCAGCTCAATCTAAGTCTCTGTGATTGCTACTGTTTCTGTGTACAACTAAGCATCGTATTCTGTTGTTGTTTAGAGATACGTACTACATCCAACGAAGTAACCACACCCACCCAAACGTCTCAGTAAATTTCTTGAAAAGAAAAAGTTATTTAATAGTCACCAAGCCGCGTAGATGTCCTAGCGCCCACAACGAGCTAATATCAAGTTTTTACCCATCTTTAACGACGTTCGTTCACCATGGTTTTCTAAAATCGTGTGTAAGCTATTTTATTGGTTGTATAGCTTACCTTTATCAAACACAACAAAAATGAATCATAAATCACTTGAAGTCAATACAGTTTTGATCCCACAGGTCGCTTTTATTTAGGTTAAAGCGTTCGAGTCCATTGATATTTCAAATAATTAGTCTCCTTTTTTTATCTTTCAACTCAAAATATGTTCCATTATTTTACTTCAGTCCTCATAATAATCTCTACTACGTCATAGCCGTGCTTCGCCATAAAAACAATTAAAAAATATAATTGTTACGTGAAGCTAACCCTTCCAGGAAGCTGTATTGTCTCAGAGCGCATCGGAATACAACTAAGCTGAACAAAACACACTCGTGCAACCACACATGTGGTGCTGCTATCTAGTGGTAACGTCTTCATTCGTTATCGACATCAGCGAAGCCTAGCGGCATGCTCCTGAACTGTCTCATACGCGTGACCTTAATAGCTAATACTTTTACACTGTAAGGATCGGATTCTGAAAAATTCCTTTCTTAAGATATGATCTTACCAAAGCGGAGATCTTAATATCTGAAATGATGCCTCATTTATCTATTTCGCTTAGATAGGAAGGGAGATATTGGTTTCATGACCAAAAAAAAAAAACTTTCAGGAATAATACATATTAGATGACCTGCGCGAAAATTTCGTGAATATAATACGATGAACAGTGAGGCTGGCGGCTGGTAATAGAATGAAAGTAGAACCGCCTCATCTGTATCAATTGTTTATTTGCTTAGTGTAATAGGTACTAACAGAGTACTTACAACAAATTATGTAACGATTAGAAAAATGTACTGTATGCCTGACAAACTGTCACTTACCTTAACAGAATACAACTAACCTGAACAAAATACTCACAGCATATCCATATCTCTGTGATGTCTTGCTGGGATCATAGCCCGTGAGAAAATTTCACCATTAAAATGTTTGCATAGGTACCGTATAGCAAAACAGAAATGTTTCCGTAACAGAAAAAAATCCTAAAAGTCACTTATTGTATAAAAAACACACAGTTTCTTCTTCTTCCATCGTTATGCCCTACTCACGATCACGATTGAACTTATCTATCAGATGTGTGTTTCCTCTGTTCCAAAATATCTTCATCCTTTCGCCGTGTTCTTTCCCACGTTCATCCGTCCACGTGTTCCTTCTTCTAATATACTGATGGCTGTTGGTAAATTGGTGGTTATCGGCCATGCTACTAAATCGGCGTCTGTCCTGTATAACAGACTTATTCCAATTTCCCGGAGATCCTTTTCGATTTCAATTAGCCAATTATTTTTGATTTTCATTGGAATGGCCAGGTTTAGAATTCTTTTGGTTAGTCTGTTGTTACTCACTCTGATAATATGGCCGTACAATTTAATTCGTCTTTTCCTGAATGTGTCGGATTTTTTATTCCGAATGCTGATACAACTCGTGTGATTTCCTTTTCATCCAAATTCCTCCGGTACAAACTGGGACAAAGATTTTACTTAAAAGAGTGTGATCTCCCCATACTTTAAACTTAAAGCATGATGGTTACGTCTGCTACCAAAGCAACAAAAAATATACAGTTTATTGATATCTCTGTGATACGTGCTGCTGCTATCTATGGACCGCGCTGTGAACCAGAGAGAATATAATATATATAACTGTCTCATACGGGTGACCTTCACAGTTATTACTTTTGTCCTTTTAACGTCAATTTCCGAAAGATTTCTTTCTTAATTTATGATTTTTACCTAATTGAAGACGTTAATCATTAAAACGATACGTCATTTATGGATTTTGGTTAAGTAGAGACGGAGGTAAATGGCTAGTAATTAAAAAACACGTTGTAGAAATATTGATACTTTTGTTCTTTAAGGGTCAAATTGTAAAAAAAAAAAAATTTATAAAATATTTTGCGGACATCTTTTTTTTAACTTTAAAATAATAATAATAATAATAATAATAACCCTCGTCATGGAATTATGATACTTTTGCCCTTTAAGGGATCCAAATCAGAAAAATTCCTTCCATAAAATATAATGTTCCTGAATTTGAGACTTTAAAATTTAAAAAGATGCATCCTATATCGATTTCCGTTAGGTATCGAGGGAGATAAATGGCTCGTGACAGAAAAACGCGTTGTAGAAATATTAATACTTATGTCCCTTAAAGGTCGAATTCCAAAAAATACTTTCTTGAAATATGATGTGACCAAGTCGAAGACCTTAGTATTTAAAATTATACCTCGTTTATTGATTTTGGTTAGGCATCATGGGAGATAAACGGTCCTCGGGAAAAAACACGTTTCTTTAAATAAAAAATTATACTTTTGTCCATTAATAATCGAATTCCCAAAAATTTCTTTCTTAAAATATGATGTTATCAAAGTGGAGACCTCAAGCTTTAAAACAATACCTCATTCATAAATTTCGGTTCGGTATGAAGGAAGACAATGACTTGTGACAAGAAAATACATTATAGAAATTATATGTATGATGATTCTTAATAAATCATATCTTGCATCCTGCGATATTCTTCACTGGTGACTCCATGATCCAGAGATATTCCTACAGCGACTCCTTCTTCCAAAGACAGTTATTTAACACGGTTTAAATATGCGTGATCCAAAAACTTTGGTCGATATGAAAATATCTTTCGTTATATTACACAAGCTATTTTCTTATTGTAAGCCTTAGTGGATTTAATGCTGGTTGCTTGCCAATAAGACGGATCGCGGTACTAATGATAGTGCAATGAAATCACTCCCTTTAAAAGGGTCAATAAACCACACACGAACACCGATCACACGCCATTAGTCAATAATGCGCCGTTCCGGTCAACTGGAAACGCTTTACCAATGCAATTATTTGTAGACCGTCCGATTCGATCAGATAAAGGCATAAATTTACGTGGGTTTCGCATTAGGGGGCTTACACTTATGCTGCCACAGATCCCCGCTGAGCCGCGATGAGGTTCCGGCTCTTGCTGTGGCTCAAATTTGATTCTGTACTAACCCTAGTCACCCTCAAAACTAACGAGGGGCACGGAAAATTTTAGCGCTCTGTTCTGTTTGTGTGTTGAAATATGTTTAGTCTTACGTATATTAACGCGATTTGGACGTTATTTCGGTATGACGAGATCATGGCAGCTTACACTAAATTTGCAAAAAGTGCAAGACGATGTGCATAACTAACAAAAAAAAAAATCCGATTATTCGGGAATAAAAATTAAAGGGTTCAATTATTGAAATGGTTGATCCCCTGAAGTATGTGGGCGTAACAGTAAAAATCGACACGAACTGAGGTCTGCATATAACTTCGGTCGTAGTTAGGACTAAATCTAGTCTGTGATTCATAGGTTGAATTTTGAAGAATTACAACACTTGAATAAAACTCTCTCGTGCGCCTACAGTTGGACTATTGTTGTGCGGCTTGAGATCCATGTCACAAGTTATTCATTGACAGTTCAGAGAAAGTACAGAGGAGAGCCGCTCGACTCGTGATTGCTTGCTACAGTCCTTACGAAAGCGTCACAGAACTGATTCGCAGATTGGGCTGGGAGTGTCTGGCAGATAGACGACGTAGTTTTCGACTGAATTTGTGGTTAAACATACGATCAACACAGTTCATTTACGACTGAGACAAAATACTTCTTATGCCAAACTATTTCGGTCGCAATGACAAGAGATAAAAGGTTAGAAAAATTTGGTGCGGGCTGATGCTTATAGGGATTCGTTCTACCGTCGTGCTATTCGTGATTGGAAGGCACAAAGTTAGTTCCGGTGCAAAGAACCCTCTGCCACCAACAATTTTGTGAATTCCAGACTATAGACGTAGACGTAAAAGGCACTTCGTTCAGCAGTCTAGTGAATAATA
The DNA here is from genome assembly GCA_031002005.1 of Vandiemenella viatica. Lineage (NCBI taxonomy): Eukaryota > Metazoa > Arthropoda > Insecta > Orthoptera > Morabidae > Vandiemenella > Vandiemenella viatica. The sequence goes on from JARYHS010011408.1 coordinate 190,556,260, forward strand.
GTCACATTCGTTCACAAGAAGATACGTTCATGGAAAATAATTTACAATACTCGTTCTCTGTTTCTGCAAACGTATAATGCAATTTAGCTATCGGTAAGAATTAGAAACCAACACAGTTAATGTACAATTTAGTACCCCATCACTGTGTTAAACGCTTCTCATATCACACAGTTCGAGTAAAACACGAAATTTTGTTACAAAAAATTGCGAGATTACCTCAAGACTCGTGATAGGGAATCTATGTCAAAAACTTCATCAGACAATAGCGTATTCCAGGTGTAATCATTTTCCAGGTATGGATATGTATGCCACCAAAACAGCTGAAAGACCACATTTCTAACCACTTTGAGACAATGTCCTACATTTATCACTTCTAGAGTTGTTGCCAAATAAAAAAGCAGGCGTACCCTTCATTCCAGTCGATCCGAAGTTGGAAGAGAGGAAGTAAACAAGCAGAAGAATTTAATAACTGATATACGGATAAACAGTTTTTTCACTTAGAAAGTAAATAACAGAGCTTCAGCTAGGAGGTGAAATATGGTTCTTATATCGGTAAATAAATTGATTTAAAGCTCAGTTCGTCGTGCCGACTCGTACGTTGCTAAATGCTAATAGAAATCAGTTCAATGAGAAGCAATCAGAGATAACGTTTCATCACTGTGATTTGCTAAAAAATGTATCTTAAAATTAGGAATCCTGAAACTTTTTATTAGCAGGTTATTTTTTTAGGTGTATGAAATACATATCTGGAGTTCGGTGGTCGGAATCATTGTGTTAAATTAAGGATTTTTGATATCTAGTTCCTCGGTTTTTAAACCGATTAAATGTTTGAATTCACGATCAACCAGGACGTCCATTACCTTTAATCATTTTTCATCAAAAAGACGTAGGATATATTGTTTAGGATAAGACAATGAAACGAATTTTTACAAAAGTTATTGTTTCATCTATAAGGTATAAATTTGTAATAGTCGAATCCTTCATAGAAGTTAAAACACATATGCAATCATTGTTAGTAGTACATACTGGATATTAATCCATGCCTCAGCTGTAAGACCGATTCGTTCAAGAATAATAACAAAAATAACGTACCCCTTGTCATAAAAAAGTTTTAATAGACATAGTCATATTGAATTTTAATGGGTAGACGTCTATACTGACTAGTTCCTAGTTTTTTCTGTTTGATGGACATACCAGTGCCATAAAACTTCTTTCGAGCTTTAATCCTTTAATTAACGGCATTAACTTTAAAATGATACTGTTAGTGGGTTAAAGTTAACTTGAAAGCACCTTTATGTTTTGCATGTCACTTCAGAATAAAATATATAAAGGTGAACATTTTACAATAAACACAAGGTGTTTATTTAGAACTGAGTCCGACTATTAGAGACTGGACAGAAATTTTCGTTTCTTTTAAATGATACACGAGAATTTTCTTTCAATTAATTCCATTTTATTATGCTAATTTTATTATATTAACATATAAACCATAGTGCTTTATAGGAAGTATTTTTTTAGGTCTGTTAATAAAAAATTAGTAACATGTAAATTTAAACGAACATCACGTTGATTTTTTTTATATATGTCTGCCTCGCATTATAATTTTGTATCTCTGAATTTCAAATGTTCGTGCAGTTACCTCCTCAACAGACCATTGCCTTCTATCTGATTTACACTTCCTTTTAAGAATATAAGCCATTATTCTTCAGTAATTGCAGTTATTTATATCCAATTTCCTGGTGATACAAGCATCTCTGTGTTGGCATCATCGGAATCGCCTAGGGTTGCCGAGCTATTGAGATTACGTCCAGTTTTCATGCGCAAAGCGTTTCATTAAAGTGAATTTGTTCTCTGCTCAATGTTTGTAAAACAAGTATGTTACCTCACTAATTTATCGTAAATTTTTGCGTGAAGTGTTGTGGTGAGGTAAAAATAGATATGAAGGTTTTCCTCGTTGATGACATAAAGTTCCTTTGTCGCTGCCATTCCTCCTGTGGCCAGAATGAAGTTAGTCTCGTTATACAATTGAGGGACTGTGTTTACTCGTGTCAGGCCGTCGCTCCCAGGCAGTAGTCTCCCACGGGAGACCTCGGCTCATACATAAAGACGGTCCGTTCCCGGAACTGCCGACTGCGTTAATCTCGTCTGCGGCTCCCTGGCCAGGGCTACCAATCTCGGCGCCGTCCGACTTAACTCGGCGGTCACAGCTGCGCCCTACCGCCTCTTGTTTACGAGTCCAGACGCAGTTGGCGGCCCTGGAGACGGGGAGGAACCTGTCTTATGGCTACTTCCTCCCTTATTGCCACCGTAGTTTTGCGATCCGTACTTCCAAGCCGGACTTAATACATCTTTGATCTTTTATACCAATATTAATCTCTAATCTTTTATACTAATATTAAACTTTAATCTTTCATACTAATATTATGAATGAAAAAAATCTATGTTTCTCTGCTGTTTGCTAGGTTTCAGGGCCAAATGTCTAGTTCGATTTTGATGAAATTTGAAGGAAGATACTATTTGCCATATGGAATAACACATGACACTTCTTTTTGTATAAATAATATATTTTTTCATGGAGTTTTGAAAACTGAATGGTGATAGACAGGCGCATAGTACGTGTAAGGCACTGTAATCCTCTGTCAAAGAGTGGACTGTTGGATTAATGCTTAAAGCGCTTGCATTTAAAAAAAAGAAAAAAAGAATAAAGCTCTGGGTTCGGTCACAGGCTCAAATTCTGTAGTGAGCAGGAATTTTTAAGAGTTGTTTTTGATCATATGAGCCATGCCTGGATGTTACATCCTACGAATTCCACGTAAACTTAAGTCCATCCAGAACAGAGGTGGAACGTGTGGCAAGGCCAAAGTCTGTCACGTAGGCTGCCCTACAACCTTTCGGAACCCCAGCAATGCCAAAGGCGTTTTATCTCTTATTCTACATCGGTTCTCGTATTTTAATATACTTCCTGTTGTTATATTCATAGGTATTCTTCCACAGTCTTGATGAGAAACTTTAATGAGAACTTAAATTTTTAAACCCTTGAATGATTATAAACTTTAATATAATTCATTAATCTTTATTTTCGTTAAACTTTATTAAGAAGAATCCGAAGATTACAAAGGTTCGCGGTACTAAATGTAGTCAGCTCGAATAAATGCTCATACTCCACGCAATTGCTTGCTGGTTCTTGTTAGGATAATCTCTCCCTAGCAACCAACTCATTTTTTGTTTTTTCTTTATATTATCTCTAGTTTACCATATCTTTGAAAAAGATACTGGTAAACTTTTTGAGAGTTTAAATTTATACCTTTGTATTCTTCTCTCTGTCATTATTTACAATACATATACAACATTTTTCAAAATCACAACAATGAGAAAAGAAAAAAAACCAATAAAACATTCCTCTTCGTGTCCTGTCACGGTCGCCATATTTATAGGTATTCTTCCACAGTCTTGATGAGAAACTTTAATGAGAACTTAATTTTTTAAACCCTTGAATGATTATAAACTTTAATATAATTCATTAATCTTTATTTTCGTTAAAGTTTATTAAGAAGAATCCGAAGATTACAAAGGTTCGCGTTACTAAATGTAGTCAGCTCGAATAAATGCTCATACTCCACGCAATTGCTTGCTGGTTCTTGTTAGGCTATCCTCTCCCTAGCAACCAACTCATTTTTTCTTTTTTTTTCTTTATATTTTCTCTATGTTATGCCACACGGTCACTCACGCTTTCTTTCATTCGCAGTCGGTTTGTGTATGACATACACTAATAATATTATAAATGCGAAAGTAATTCTGACCCTCTGTCTGTTTGTTACGTTTTTACTACTACACGGCTATACTGATACTCAAGAAATTTGACAAGGAAACACTTTGTTTCATTAGGAAGGACACAGGTTACTTTATTGGGATAAATAACATTCTTCGTCCCATAATTTTGAAAACTAACTGAACAATGCCAAACAGACGGATAGCGTGTGTAAGTCTTTTTTTTTTTTTTTTTTTTTTTTTTTTTTTTTTTTTTTTTTTTTTTTTTTTTAACTGCTTAACGTCTCTTAACAGCGAGGTCTTTAGAGACGGGTGGAAGTCTTTAATGTTATATCGGTCGTTCAGGCTGTGATTCCCTGGCAGTCTGTTAGTGTATGATCTGTTCATAAATTTATTTTAACCACAAACATATTGTATAGTACAGCTGTTAATTTTAACTGCAGCAGACTATTATTTTGTGTCTACCTAAAAGTTTCTGGCATCAATATATTTTGTATTTAGGTATGCCTCGCAGGCGCAAATCAGACGTAAGGTGCAGTTCTAGTAGAGCACGATCAGTTAAATTTATTAGAAACCGAGAATTTAATGCTCATGTTGAAGAAAGAAGACAAGACCAAGCTAAAAGACAAGATGCCCTCAGTTAAACCCCAGATTACATTTTTTTTGCTATTTTTAAACATGCAAAATGGTTCTGTTCATGAGAGATGTGCAATGGTAGAATGGTATGGCGATGGCTTTTAAGTCGTATTATCCTGACTCCGTGATTTTTTAGAAGCGCTTTTACGTAATTTACAGTTTTCTGTATCCAGTTCTGGCAATAAAATTCTAAGACCTCGCGTATGAATTCGTGGGCAACAGCTAGTCCTACATCTCGTATTGATTTTTTAAAATGAATTCTCTTTTACCACCTTCACGTTATACAGGGTGTTACAAAAAGGTACGGCCAAGCTTTTAGGAAACATTCCTCACACACAAACAAAGAAAATATGTTATGTGGACATGTGTCCGGAAACGCTTACTTTCCATGTTAGAGCTCGTATTGTGGACGGCTGTTATACAATACGCCATTCTCCAGGGCTGCATCACGCTGGTACGTTCTGTTGTTGTGTGTTTCCATTCCATGTTTAATGTGATTTGAAGAGAAGTAATAAAATGAGCTCTAACATGGAAGGTAAGCGTTTCCGGACACATGTCCACATAACATATTTTCTTTGTTTATGTGTGAGGAATGTTTCCTGAAAGTTTGGCCGTACCTTTTTGTAACACCCTGTATACGTACTGGTAGGATTTATTTTAAGAAGTTCTTCCAGTCGACGATACAATCTTTGTAATAACAAGTCTTTTAACTAAGAGGATGTGCGGTCTGGTGGCTCAGTGGTTAAGGCGTCTGACTGGAGATCGAAAGGATTCCAGCTGGAATCCTTGTTTCGGCGGGGATTTCCACAGGCCCTTAACCCGACCTTGAGCTCTGGCACAGCTTGCTGTGTTATGAAGCTGCGTTCCCACGACGTCTTGTAACGGAGGCCGTACGCCGAAGTGTAGGGATGAGCGCGCGCCGCAGGTTAGCCCTCGCTACCCCGCCACCACCTCCTCACCACGTTACCTAATGTCGTTTGGCACAGAGCACTCTACAGCAACAGAAGGGGTGCGTACCTCTGCTGCAAACCGATGGCAACAGCGCACCACTACTCACGCCTGTGATGTTTCCCGACATAGAGTGGGTAGCTGCGTCTCGTCCCCGCTAGCAGAGGCGGCCCCGTTCCCACAGCGTGTTGTTGGGTATCCGTCCCGGGAGGCCTCCGTTAAGAGACGTCATGGGAACGCAGCTTGAGAAGTACTTCATAACGCTTCTGTGATTCACGTTAATCTGTGGGTCCCCCTATACCTGGTAGGATTGCCGGGTTATGTTAAGAAGGCTAGGATAGCAGCGAATTGCGCAGTCGATAAAAACCCTGTCTTTTAGTCATTACGAGTTGACTTTACTAACAGGATAACTGGAAGTGATGTACCGCTACAATAATTGATGCCGTTACTGAGTAATCATACGATAAACTAGTCTCTAAGCACATCAAAAATTACGGATGAACGTATACGTCTGGCAAGTGATTTCTTCGCAGCTGCTTAATTACTATCTTTACTTTACTTAATCGTGTTGGACAAAGTTGTCGATATTTCTTCCTGCCCATAGGTCTTCGAGTGTTGTTGATAACTGGTATTGCTTGTAAACCTAGAGGTTATCCATGGTCTGCTGTTTTTTCACATTCACATCTATCGTCTGTTGTCAGGCCCCACTTATATATATATATATATATATATTAATTTGATTTTCGACCATTCAGACAGCTGCAAATGTGTTCTTTGTTTCTCCTTGTGTATACGTATTTTATGGTCGTCATTATCGTTCACTTATCACTGTAGACAACACAGAACGGACGCTACACTTAATCAAAACATCGTATGCCCTCGGCCGGACTCGAACAGGTGACCCTTGCAACGTAAGGCCAGCTCGCTAGCCGCCACGCTACAAGGTCTGGCCACTTATACATGTTAGCTTATACTGGAGCCACTCCTGTTCTTATTCGGTTGAGGGTTCTCCATTTTACTCGGTCCAGTTTCATGCCAGAAGGTTCTTCCTCAGAGATTGAGTACCAGTTTGGAAGATCGACATTTGTGCGATTTAGAAAAGTAGTCCTAGAGATTAGTCTACTAGATAGAGGGTATGGTATGCAAAACATTACGTGCCTCTCATCGAACGTTTGTCTGAATCGCTCTGTGTACTAATGTGAGTTACGGCGTAGTTTTGGTTCAGAAAATTCAGCTGCATTGTACAGTAGGTGTATTGGGGTTGGTTTCGTGCAGCCAGCAACTATCAAACAAGTCTCATTCTTTGAGTGTGCGAATTGGTTCCAAACAGGACTTGCATACTCTGCAGTGGAAAAACAGAGTGCCTTAGCAGACGTGCGAAATACCACCGGTTTCGCTCCCCATTTACTGCAACATAACTTTTCTAAAATATTGTTTCTCGTGGGTACTTTAGCTGCAGCTATATGGTAGATCTTCTTACAAGTAAGACTTCTGTAGACTTCTGTAAATAGTGTAGTTGCTTAATTAAATAAAGTTGTTATTGAGTAACGCTCATAACCTGGATGTAGTGCTGACATGTCTGGCCGTTGTTAGTTTTGCAACAAACGCCGGAAGCATGACGTCAGCGTTACGAACACGATCACCGAGCTTAACTTTTAATGGGGTACTCGACTAATTTCGGGAAAGTAGTCAATATTGTTCCTGGAGGTCTACTATAGCCAAAAAAATATTATTTCTTTAAAAACCAAACGGGAAAATGCAAAATTTGGTATTTATATATATTGATTTGAATATTCACACCAAAACGCTTGCAGCTGTCATATAATCTCTTGTGATGTCACATCTCTGCTCTTGCCAGTGTAAACAAATGGACGGTTTGCTTATTTCGTGGATAAAATGAGCTCTACAGTTTACAAATGGCGTGTAGTGCTTCAGTGTGCAAACAAATACGTTAAACACCGAAAAAATTGTTTTATTTATGTTCCACACAATGAAGATACACGGAAAAAGTAGCCACGATGCGATCCATCATATTTGTCTACAAAGCTTTTAATGTATATTTGTCAAGACCACTTTGACTTAAGTTTTGACTTAATACGAGGTGTGTTCAGAAAATAACGGGAATTTTCGTTTTTTGAAAAAAAATATTTATTTATTTGTCTACATTAATGTTGTCGCCTTCAAAATAGTCCCCATTAGATATTATGCACTTCTGCCAGCGCTTCTTCCAATAGTCGAAACACTTCTCAAACTCGATTTTTGGGATAGCCTTTAGCTCTTTCAGCGATGCGCTTTTAATGTCATCTATGCTTGTAAAACGACGGCCCTTTAAGGTTCTCTTTATTTTTGGAAATAGGAAAAAGTCACACGGAGCCATGTCTGGCGAATATGGAGGCTGGGGCATCGTTACAGTATTGTTTTTGGCCAAGAATTCACGAACAAGCAACGAAGTGTGAGCTGGTGCATTATCGTGGTGCAAAAGCCATGAATTGTTTTTCCACAAATCCGGACTTTTTTACGGATTGCTTCACGCAAACGGCGTTGAACTTGTAGGTAGTACTCCTTATTTACCGTTTGACCTTGTGGCAAGAATTCACTATGCACTATGCCATTAAAATCGAAGAACACCGTAAGCATAACCTTCACGTTCGACCGCACTTGTCGAGTCTTTTTCGGTCTTGGCGAGCCAGGATGCTTCCACTGAGACGATTGAGCCTGAGTTTCGACGTCATATCCGTAAACCCATGTTTCTTCACCTGTTATAACACGTTTCAGTAATTCTGTATCGTCGTTGACTTCATTTAGTGACTCCTGAGCAACTTCCATTCGCCGCTGTTTTTGTTCAAAATTCAACAATTTTGGAACAAATTTTGCTGCCACGCGTTTCATACCCAAAACATTTGAAAAAATTTCATGGCATGAGCCAATCGATATGCCAACATCATCAGCAACTTCTCTGATTGTGATTCGGCGATCATTCATAACCATTGCTTTCACTTTTTCCACGTTTTCATCGGTTGTTGATGTGCTGGGGCGTCCGGGGCGTTCCTCATCGTCAACGTCTTCACGACCATCTTGGAAACGCTTATACCACTCGTAAACTCTTGTTTTACTCATAACAGACTCACCATAGGCCTTTGTTAACATATCACACACTTTGTTACACTTTATTTCATTTTTTACGCAAAATTTGATACAAATTCTTTGATCCATTTCTTTTAACAAACGAAAATCGCCGAGCTCATAAAAACACGTCTAACCTTAGCGGCTGCCACAGACAAAGTAAGCAATGAATACAGCTGAAAATTTTATCATATTTCCAGGGCATATATACCAACATAATAAAAAAAATTGACAATGGACTCTCCAAACACGCTAAATTAAAAAATTCCCGTTATTTTCTGAACACACCTCGTATTTTATTATGTTTAATAAACTATGTACCTCAACAGTTTGTTTTGTGAAAAGCTTTAGTTTTTGTAAATAAATAAATTATCACTTCAGATGTTAAAAAGCCGTTCGTTGTAAATGTGTGGTAATTTTTTATTGGTACAGTTGCAAAACGATAAGGAAAAATACATAGAGTTTCATTTTATGGGGTCAGGTCACAAGTATGCATGAAACCAGATTGTCTTTCAACAAACCCATGTGGTGAATTTGATAGTAAATTATTTCTGTTTACTAACTTTTTGCTCCTAACTTTCTGTAGTGTTATTGAAATCCCTTTATTAATGTTGTAAACATGCGTTCTCTCACTAAAATCATTGCACCACTTTATACTTTGCGATTTTTTTGGGGGTAAAAATATGAAAAAAATTTCTATGGACAGAACAACGTATAAAACCACTAATACAGAAAGGAAAAACGTTATCCTTTAGAAACACAACGTTACTGCCAGAAATAATATCGAACGAATGTAGACTTTTAACCTTATCCCGCCGCGCCAATGAAAACTTGAAGAAATCATTCAAAGATTTTTTTAAGAAGTAATTACGTTAACGCTTAACATCTACACAAGATTTTGCACAGCAAAAACCATATTAAAAACTTTTTAAAAAATCCTAAAATGAAATGTTCGAAATTATGACCCGTTGACTGAATTCACAAATTACAGATTTTTATTAAGTAAAACGCTTCACTAACACACACGCTTCTAAAATACCTTATATTCAAACGTTTTGTCGTAATATGATAATATGACTAACAGAAAAGATATACTTACTTGGACGTTTCAATATTCCGCAATTCTGCTTAAAAGAAATCGCTGTTGAATGAAAAAAAAAAAAAAAAAAAAAAAAAAAAAACATTCCCAGCATCATCACATCAATGTTAGGAAAAACTAGCTATTTTCCTAGGTAAAATCCAACTTCCATTTCAAATATAAGTAGTTTAATTGATTTATTACCAGCACTGAAACGTTAAAAACCTTAAATATTCGAAGTCCACATTGTCAAGAGACAGCAACACACAGGAGTTAAACTGGCGCGAGCTGATACGTGACGTCATGCGTTCTGATTGGTGTTACGTATCACATGACTAATGGACCATGCACAAACCACGTGGCTCGGTCCAGGGGGGGGGAGGGTTTGGCTGGAAGGCTACGCTGGGCTACGTGGGGGGAGGGGGGGAGGGGTTGGCTGGAAGGCTACGCTGGGCTACGTGGGGGGAGGGGGGGACTTCCGAGCCAGACCACGTAGCTTTCCTTTCATAACATATTTCACAGTTAAAATGAGGAACAGAACTCATAACAGCATGTGAATATTTATTTCCCTTAGTTAATTATCTCCGTATGTATTTTACAATAGTCTGACAAGAGAAAATAGTACAAAATGTCTTCTGGAATCAAAAGGGGAAAAAGTTACGTGCTTCGTGGGGGGGGAGGTAAAAGCCACGTAGGGCTACGTGGGGGGGAGAGGGGGTTCACAGGAGGCCAAAATGGAGCTACGTGGTTTATGCACGCTCCCTAACAACTGTCTTTTCACGTTTTTATTTCATTAAAAATAATATGTTTTTAACTTTTATGCAACAAATAAAGTTGATTTTTAGTATCTTTAAAACTTACTCTATCATTGTAAATTAAAATATATTTTCCTTTAAAGTGTCAAGTACCCCATTATGTTGATAAGGAGACTGAAGGGAATAACGACCAATATTTTTATGAAATTTCATTTTTAATATTCTGCCTAGTTCGACAGAATCTACGGCAGAGGCTAGAACATTTGATCCCCTTTGGAGAGAATGTCGAAAATGTTTGTACCTGGCTGTGCTGCTTGCCGATTGAAATCGCTGTTTGCGCTTTGTTTGCGGTTCTGTGGTTCTGCGGCCAGATAGCAAATGTCAGGATCGGTCGCGATGCGCTGCGGTGCGAATACTGCCGTTTAAAATGCTTCGCTGCTAATCGCCGCAACATGTGGTCTCCGGACCAGCTTACCGGCTTCAACAACTCTTTGTTATCATTACGAAACTAACCTCTAAGCTCGTCAAAAATGACGGATTAAACGGAGTGTTCTAACAAATAATTACTTCCCATTTGCTTAACTAAATACAATTGTTGTTAAATAATGCTCGTAAACCCGGTTTTGTAATTTTGTACATATTTCGATTGTAGTTTACATCGCGATACTGTTGGGACTTCTTACGTGCGTCTGAAATAATAACGGTAGTAATATTGCATGAACAAAAACAAAGCAAAATAATTTTTTTAAAAAAATATGTCATGCCGCGTAATATTTGTTTTAATTCTGGTCCAGGCCGTAATAAATGTGGAACTACTTTCTGTGACATTGCGTTTTTTAGTTTGTTTGTTGTTTTTTTTAAAATCTTGTATCGCTCATTTCCTCTGATGTAACGTCAAACGTCAGTTGTAATTCTCTCTGAGGCTAAATTTCAATCTTACCAAAACTTCCGCTGCTCGAAAGTTAGAGCTTCTATCTTGCATACGTATGGACAAAGAATTTAACGAAAACATTTACAACGAACGAATATAAATAAATAAAAAGTATGTTAATTTAAATGCAAATACATAATTTTCTATCAGCGTTCTGGAATTCATTCCTTAACGATTGCTTAAATAAATAGAACTGTTATTAAATAACTGCAATATCCTCAGCTTTATAGTAACATCTTTGGCCTTTGTAGCCCACCATCGAAATCCGACACCGTGACGTCTACGTTGATGTCATAACGACACGAAGCCCAATCTTAGCATTTTTGTTAGTATTCATGACTGAGTGACTACATGCATATGCAGGCGGTTTTTATTTCCACCCAATTATTCCTCGTTTACTTATAACACCAATTTTGTATTTAAAATATTATAGAACACATTTTGTAACATTACCCCTATGTGTTCTTATCTAGTACTTTTAAAGCATTTATGAACGAATTTATTGTGTTTAATTATTTGTGTTTTTTATTTTTGAAAAAATTTAATTTAATTTAATTGCAATGGAGCACACGCTCCAGTGGCAATTTCCCTACACACCCAACTTCCCGCTATCCATCACTCACCTACATTTGCCCTCTACAAATTTTAACTTTAAATTCTTTTAATGTTTTCGATGGGTTATTCATCATTCCCCCTGGTAACTCATTCCAATCCCTGACACCCTTACCTAAAAAAGAGAATCTTCCCACACCCTTGTGCCTGAAATCGAGTGCCAGCTTGTGGTCATGGTCATCTTTTCCCTTCCATGCACTACTTTTCATACCTACTGCAATATCTTTCCATACCTCATCGCCACTATACGCCCTGTACACTCCCATGACCCTCCTCATCCTCCTCCTGTCTTGCAATGAATTCCATTCCAGCTCCTTTATCATATCTGTCACTGATTGCAGATATCATTGTCTTTGTGGTTTAAGTTTGGTTTATATTTTCATTCATTGAGAATAAGCCCTTTGGTGGGTCATTGTAAAATATTATTTCCTAAATATCAAGACATAGCTGCCACCATGAATTGGCTGTAAAGGCGGTTTTAAATGTTACCTACTCCGATATCGCCTGCCTACCACATTTTCTTAACCCACACCTAAGGTTTCACCATGTTACTATTTTTCATAACCTATATTCACTTATTTACATTCGCGAAATTCATCCTAATGTTGCTGATATTTCATGTAAATAAAGTAGATGTAACGTTATGTCTATGGATCTTTGGCTGTAGTGTTAAACTTCCGACTATGGTTTTGGGTTAGTCTATAAGCAATTCGAATTTCGTTCACTCTCCCCCTTCCTCAGTACAAGTTTCAAATGTTTAACGAGGTGCAGTGTGTGAGAATAATTGACGCCAGCACTATACACTGATCAGCCGAAACATTATGGCCACCTACTTATTAGTTAGATTTCCGGAGTTGTCTGCCACCAGATGTCTAAGCACAGGTCACGGAATTCCCTTAAATAACGGGCCAGTGGCTCGAGGGCGCGGTACCTGGGAACGAGCATCTCGGAAACTGCGAGGCTGGTCGTGCTACTGTAGTGAGCATCAAACCACGACTGGACATCCACGTCACATCGCAGAACGTGGAGGTTGGAGGCTTGCCCGCTCTGTAAAGCGCGATAGGCAGCGATCTGTGGCAAATCTGACAGCAGAGTGTGCTCTGAAACATTTGTGCCTACACCAATATTGTACTATGCTGTCAGATCTGTCACAGATCACCGCCTAACCCACTTTACAGTGCGGCAAATCCTCTGACCTCCACGTTCTGTGATGAGGCTTGGACATCCACCACCTTGACGCCCAGTGATGGTTTCACCGTCCTTCAACCACTCTGCGTAGATGCTCACTAAAGCCGGGTACTCACTAGCGAACTGTACCTGTAATCAACAGATACAGTAACCACGTTCTAGTGTGGACGCGGGAAACGAACTTCGCTCGCGACGAACACCGAGCCACCTCACTGAGCGTACTCACTAGCGAGCTGTAACTGTAACCAAACGGATACTGTTACAAGGTTCTAGTGTGTACGCTCACTGTAACCGTAACGACAAGCCGACTCTATCCGCAGTGTTCGTTTGGAGCTCCGCGATGTCGGACGAAGTGTCTCTCGCTTGTGCAGCATATTTACTTGTATATGCTTTACTGGATGATTATAAACGACCACGAAGATGGCGTATTCATAGAATTAATTGAGAAAGAAGTGATCTAATTATTCTTTTGAGAAATCAACAAATGAATGGTCATTACAAAAATTTCACGAGAATCCCTTCAACTGATTTTGAATATCTAATGAACATAATTGGACCCAAGATAGAACGAAGAAACACTTCGTTCCGAGAAGCAGTGTCGGTTCAAGACTGATTAGCTGTGACACTGAAATACTTAGCTACTAGTGATTCTTTTACAAGTTTACAATATCTTTCTCGCATTTCCAAACAAGCCATAAGCTGAAATGTCCCTGAAGTGTGCCAAGCGCCGATAGGAGCTCTGGAAGAATAAATGAAGGTAGTCCTTTATTCAATAATTAAAAAAATAATAATGTAATTTATTTTTAAAAAATCATACGTAATTTTCTAAACTCATATCTGATGAATATTCACTATTGTTGCTGTACAGGGAGTATGGCGGGTTGTGTAGAGGAGTTTGTTGGTTTTGATTTGGTGAAGAAGTGGAAGGGCAAGCTACATCTGGATTTATAGTGGAAGAAGAAGCTGAAGGGTGTGGAGATTGTGTAGTGGAGTAATAACCATAATTTTGTATGGAGTTATAATGTCCTTGATGAGCACGTATAATTATTTGAAATATTTCATGTTGAATTGCATTTTTTATTTCCTTCGTATAGTTTTTAAATTTTTTTTGTATAAAATCAAAGAAAGACCGTAGTTCCGTAACCTTTTTCGGTTTATCTGCCACATTTTTCAGTATTCCGAAAGCCTCTTTCAGGATTTGTAATTTCGGATCTGGTTTTAGCTTTTTATTGAATGGTTCACGTAGAGCATGTCACTGTGTTTTTGTGTTACCATTGAGGTCCTCCACCTACAAATATTTTGTTTTGTTTATTAATGATCAATAATAATAATTGGAATAATTTTATTTTTTAAAGGTTTATTTAGCCTTGCAAAATTAAGGCTGCCAATCCTTGGGATTCCATAGGACACTGCTTCCGTGATAGGCTTCTATCAGCTGAAGACATTTATCTTCTGTCCATTCGCTCATGACGCTGAGGATACTGGTACGTTCGCAGCGTGCAACAACCTTCACTCTCGACGTCCACGAGCGCACAGCGAGCGCCCTTTGATTCGCAGCAAAAACCGACAGTCGTCGGCTCGCTGCGAATGCAACACGTTCCACCCCCGGCAGGCTCGCGAGCCACGTACTCACTATCGTATTCGGTAACAGTAACGTGCAACGGTTACAGTTACAGCTAGCTAGTGAGTACGCGGCTTAAAGTAGCAAGTGGACAGCCGACCAGCCTCGCCGTTTCCGAGATGCTCGTTCCAAGGGTCCGTGCCCACAAACCAGCTGCCCGTAATTTAAAGGCATTGTGTGGCCTCTGCGTAGTCATCCGGTGCCAGACAACTCCGGAAACCACACTAATCAGCCGGTGGTCATAATGTTTTTTCTTATCAGTGTATGTATAACTGCATAATGTAAAACCGTGTTTTAAACCGCTTCTGGGAAATTTCTGGTGTCGGAAGTATTAATAAATTAATCAGTGTGTAGTTGAAACGTTACTAAAACTACTTTGCTGGTAATGATAATTGTTGGAAACTCCGAATATAAAGTACGGCGTGTCTTATTCTAGAAACTTAATAACCTACGAAAAGTGAGTTTAATATTTAATATGCATTATTTGGTATCCACTGAAAAGGTAAACGCTCAATAATAAGTGTTTGTTACTTAGGAATTTCAATGTGCTTAGAAAGTTGTTTCCACTCAAATATTTTACTACTAGTTCCATGCTTTTAGCAATAAACTGAGTACCGTTTTGTTTTCTAATCAGGCATCGAATTAATATTCTAATTTCCATCACCTACTGAACAAATCCCGACCAAAATAAAGTTAGCAGTGTCTACTATTCAAGTCAGTTGCCAGTTTACCGCCAAAAGGATAATAATTTTCGTTTTTTTTTTTTTTCAACCTTTTGGAAATTTGCGTTGCGTAGTTTCTCAAACATTAAAATAATTTCCTTAGAGGTTTTTATAATATTGCAATGTCAGATTGCTCTTAAGGGAGCGCCCATAAACCACGTAGTTCCATCTTGGCCTCCTGTGAAACCTTCCTCCCCCAAACGTAGCCCGGCGTGTATTTTGCCTCTCTCCCCCTCCCCCTTCTGTTTTGATTCCACTGTTTTCTCTTGTCAGACTATTGTAAATTACCTAAGGAGATAATTAAATGAAGGAAATAAATATTCACGTGCTGTTGTGTGTTCTGTAACTCATTTTAACTGTGAAAAATGATATGAATGGAATTCTACGTGGCCTGACTCTGAAAGCTCCCCCCCCCCCCCCAGACCGAGCCGTGTAGTTTATGGACGCTCCCTAAGGAATTGTGTGATAAAGGATGGTTTGCATTGCAGTATGCATAATGAGCCCCTGCATCAGTGAGGGATACCACGCGGAATACAATTTCAAGTGTTTGTTGTGTGAGTTACGCATGTCGTTAGCTTCCTTGGCTGCGGTGTACAACTTGTTCATTTGGCAATGATACAGAATAAAATATATTGTTTATGAATATAAAACTAATAATCTTGATCCCTGGCCTTGTTGTTTTCATTTAGGACATCACGATAAATACTTAATGTTTCAAATAGTACATTTTACTTAAATCAATGAACTTAGGAAAATATAATGCATAGGAAGAATGATGTTACTTTTAAATGAATTAAAATACCAAATAAATGCAACAAATTATATGAGATTAATTAAAGTTTAATTTAAACTTGAGACAAAATTAATGATCACGTCGTTAATAAACATATAACTAACAAGCCATGTCTTTAAAAGACATGAAACGAAAGTAATTTCCAAACAATAATTAGCAAATCTTTTTAAAAAATCTGGTCGCTTTCATGTTTGTTTTCATCTAGGGGTCATGATAAACAATTCATGTTTAAATCATCAATTATACTTAAATCAATGGGCTTGATGACATATAATGCTTCGGAGGATTGATATTACTTTTAAATGAATTAAAATACTAAATGTTAACTATTGCACTGGGATTTATTAAACTTTAAATTAAACTTTAGATGAAATGAATGATCAAGTTGCTAATAAGCGGATAAAAAACCACCGACACATTTGAATTAGAGGTATAAATCATTATGCGCGATGTAGCAAAAAAAAAAAAAAAAAAAAATCCATTTAGTTTTGCATTTTCGATAACATGCAAGTTTCGATTTCTGCGATTTTTTTTTTAGGTATATTTCTTCCAGCCTCTCTTTAAATTATTCCAGCCTTTGAGAAACACCTTGCTTTCTCGCAACTCCATCATCATAAATCTTTCTTATCGTCAGTAAACTTTCTTCCCCTCTCTTGCACCGAACTTTCCTGAAAACTTTAGGCAATGCTCCGAAAACCAGTCTCTCGTCACAGTAATCTGACTCCAGAATTCCATTACTTCTCTCATCAGAGGGTAAGGTACTAAGCTATCAGAGAGTTGGTACTTAATTTTACCAAGCAGTCATTCTACATCATTCCCAATTGTCTAAAGGATACGCATTTAATGCGCATTTTTTTCCTAAGCCAAATTTGGTCTAATGCCGGTAACCTCCTACAGATATGGATGCAAAGATGATGCTCTTTGGGTTAAGGAAATAGCATTTATCTGGTAAGTCCATCAATTATATTTTAGTATCTGAGTGGCCGAGCTTCGTTCGGCGTCTTTCGGTTTCTGTTCAATTAGCAAAATTTCGTCAAAACGTCTGGAGACGCTTGAGAGAAACTAATTTCATCTATATACAAGAGTTGCTCGCATGATAGTATTAGATAGGTTAGATTGATACCCTATTATTATATATTCACTATATTTCATAACTACCTACATAAGAGCTGCATAGGTAAATGTAAAATCCATGAATGCGCATAGTTCAACATTTTATTTTAATTAGTCACCTATATCATATATAAGTACTACGCGTAAATGGTATTTTTGAAGGATGTAACTTATCATTTTCTTTAGATGAGTCTTGGCTGAGTAAAGTTTGTTTAAAGTTAAACGTTTTTCTTGAAGGTTGCCTACTCATTTTGAAATGCACATTTCATTGCTCGAACCAAAGAGCAACTAACACTTCCTGGCCTCGCATTCGGGAGGACGGCGGTTCGAATCCCCGTCCGGGCATCCAGATTTGGGTTTTCCA
Source organism: Vandiemenella viatica (assembly GCA_031002005.1). Taxonomy (NCBI): domain Eukaryota; kingdom Metazoa; phylum Arthropoda; class Insecta; order Orthoptera; family Morabidae; genus Vandiemenella; species Vandiemenella viatica. The sequence continues at coordinate 190,573,912 of JARYHS010011408.1, forward strand.
TGGTTTCCCCAAATCACTCCAGGTGAATGCCGGGATGCTTCCTTCAAAAGGCCATGGCCGAATTCCTTCCCATTCCTTGCCCCCATCCTTTCCCGTCTCTAAAGACCACGTTGTTAAAAAGGGACGTTAAACTGTTACAAAAAAAAAAAAAAAAAAAAAAAAAAAAAAAAAAAAAAAAGCAACTAACACCAGTGGGGTTTATGGTACCCGAAACTTCAACGAGATACTTTTAGTTTCCGAGAAATGAAATACAGAATTTCTTCTTTTTTTTGTAAAATCACATTTTTTTTTCCCCCAGTTCCTCCTATTTGGATAAACTTGAAAAGTAAAACGTTGTCTACATAAGAAATTTCATCAAAATCGTTAGAGCCGTTTCCGAGATGCCATATATATATACACATATATATATATATACAAGAATTGCTCGTTTAAAGATATAAGAATAGAGATCTAAGTAATTCATAACAGCCCTTATGCCCCCATAGAAAAATCAATGTGTATTGTGCTTGCCTGTAACTGAACAGTTACTTAAGAACAGTTCATCATAATTTACTGATTAGCATCATATAACACCTAATTTATACTAGGAAGACTGTACTACATAAATGAAAGGTGCATTTGAAATGTACAACCCTTTTTTGATTATTTCTAAACACTTGTTAAATACGCAGGCCTCTCTATCCCTGATGTTGCAGCTCCGATGAAGAATTCCAAATACGTTATGCCAAGTGAAGGTGGTGATGATGATGATTCATATCTTCGCTTCGCAATCCATCCTGCTCATTTATCCTGATGTATCCACAGGACTAATTGGGTCCAGCAGCACAGAGCACTTGCTATAAATTTATCGGCATAAGTCCAAAAAGCCCACAACCCGCTAGTATTGACAACACTGCATTAATCAAACTGATACGGTATCTAAGTACGGACAACAAATTACGATTTACTATGTTTCTCTCTAAAAAAAAATCTTTTCACATTTCAGCTGACTCAACTTACACATAGAAAACTTAAGCGTTTGTAACAGCTCAAATAATTAATTGCAATCCTACGAATTAATTGCATTTGTGCCTGAGAAAGATGCGCCTTTATTAATTCTAAGTTTGTATATTTTTTCATGAATTAATTTCCTTTTGATGGGAGAAAATGGTTTAAATGAATTGTAATTTGATTAAACAGCAGTACAGTATCTTAAATAATGATTAGAATACTGTAATTAAAAATTTGTGTAAGCTAAAATGTTTATAATAGGATTTTTGCTGTTTGCAATTGTTAAAGTTTATTAGTTTGTTGTTTAAATGCCTGTATAATTTTCTGTTTTCATTTTTTTAAAAGTTTCTTTATGATCCTAAGCAGATTTTCAATTGTTTTTATACGATTTCTCAGCGCTCAAGAAGCGTCGTGCGACTGTTTTAATGTGCTTTCGAAAATGTCACTGTTTACACTAATATTGTAAGTGAGAAAGTAACTCTTTCTCTCTGTCTGTTACATTTTCACAACTGAATGACTAAACATATCTTGATGAAATTTCACAAGGAAATACTATGTATCATTATGAAGGACATAAGACACATATTTCGGGTGTTATAATACATTTTGCCATTAAATTTTGAAAACTAACTAAACGGTGACAGACAGACGGATAGCGTGTGTAAGTCTTTTTAATGTTATATCGGTCACTCAGGCTTTGTTTTTCTTGCAGTCAGTTTGTACATGACTTGTTCATAAATTTAATATACAGGTACAACTTATTATGGTATGGTGATGACTTCCCCGTCACTTTATCTCAACTCTGTGCTTTTCAAGACACCTTTCACCTTCGATTTCCAGTTATAGCAATAAAACTCTAAGTCCACGCTTATGATGACGCGAGTAACAGCGAGTGTCGATCGACACCCTCACTTGATCGGTGCCAACCTGAAGCTATGTTATTTGTTTGTTAATTTGCTATGATTCTTTGGAATCTTTGTTTATGTATGTTTTTATGAATGTTTTGACTTAATAATAGTCACGTAAAAAACTGATCGGCGCTGTTTATATACAAGAAGCTATCCGTCATTTCTAGAAGTGTAATGAATACAGTTACAATATTTGATGAATGTTAGAATCACCTGATGACCTGACGAAATTACCTGTCAATATTAGCAAATTATACAAATTATTTCTAAAAGGTGCTTTTTTGTGACAATCCATGTTTATCCCTTCATATTTAATCAAAACAGATAGATGAGATACCTTTTGAAAGATTAATTTCTTTTCTTTCGTAACATTATTAATTAAGAAAGGAATTTTTCGACATTCAACTCGTAAATTGTAAAATTATAAACAATCAAAGTCATTGGTACGCGATAATTTAGATTCAAGCTGCTAGGCTTCGCTGGCGTCGACAAGGAGAGACCGCATACCGCTAGATAGCAGTACCTCAAGTCACAGTGTAGTGATAAATTGTGTTTTCTAGAGTAAGGAGTTACTACCTGACCCATGCGAAAATTTCCAGAATACAATGAATAGTAAGTTTGGGATTTTGTAGTAGTATGAAAGAAGAACCCCCTCATTTGTTTCAATTGTTTATTTGTTTAGTGTAACAGGCAAATAACAAAAGTAGACGCCAGTGAAGCAGTTTATTAATATCTCTGTGATATGTGCTATGCTATCTAGTGGCTTGGCTCTGAACTGTCTCATACGCGCGACTTTTGCCTTTTAGGGTCAAATTAATAAAGGTTTCGTTGTTAATTTATAATTTTTCCTGAGTGGACACCTTTATCTTTTAAATGATACCTCATTTATTGAATTGGGTTTGGGGACAATGGAGATAAATGACTAGTAAAAAATTTTAAAAAAAATTATAGGAATAATGATACTTTTGCCCTTGACGGGTCGAATTCCGAAAAATTTCTTTCTTAAGATATGGTGTGGCAAAAGCAGAGACCTTAATCTCTAATACGATATCTCATTTATCTATTTCGGCTAGATATCACGGGAGGTAAATAGATCGTGACAAAAAAATACGTTATGGAAATAATGATAACTTTAAGGGCGGAATTCTAAAAAAATCCTGTCTTAAAGAAAGAAGTGACCACGGTGGAGACCTAAATCTTTAAAATGATGCCTCATTTATCTATATCGGTTAGATGTCAACGGAGATAAATGGTTCGTGAAAAAAGACGCATTGCAGAAATATTGATAGTTTTGCCTTTTAAGAGTTGAATTCTGAAAAATTCCTGTTTTAATATATGATGTCACCAAAGCGAAGACATTAATATTTAAAATGATATTTCATTTAACGATTTCAGTTGGATATCCAGGGAGACAAATGACTCGTAACACAAAAAAAAACAGCTTTTCTGAAATATTGACATTTTTGCTCTATAAGGGTCGAATTAAAAAATAATTACTTTCTTAAAATATGATGTAATCAAAGCGGATACCTTAATCTTTAAAATTATAAATCATTATTGATTTCGGTCAGGTAAGATGGGCTAGAAAGGCTTGTGACAAAAAACACCTTATCGAAATAATATTGAATATTTTTGTAGCTGTCAGCGAAACATTTCATCATTTCCAACTGTTACTTGAAATTTTGTAATTGTTTCTACTTACATGTTTCAGTTGACAAATGAGCCTGTTCTTCATCCATCATACCGCAAATCACCAGTCTCGCCATTCAACGAATACTATTAGCGAAATTTTCTGTTATCTGAATTATGAGCAACACTTATGCGATGAAGTTATTACAGATTTTTTTAGTTCCTGTATCGTAACATTAACAAGTTTTCTGTTTCCGCTGATGGCAGCCTCCTTTTATGTTCCGAGCAGATTCTGCGTGTTCCTGGAGAGTTCTTAAGTGAAGAGAGTGCGTCAACTCAGATCTGAGGTACATTATGGAAAATGAATTTTTTATCACAGTATTTGTATTAGACACTTTTAGCTGCGTTTTTTTATCCATCTCGTCGCGAAGTGGTTGGAGAAAGAGGTAAGTGGCAGGAGACGATTTGTTTTAGGAGTTCTTCTATTTTTTTTTTTTTTTTTTGTCTTGACTTAAAGTATAAAGTCACACCACTTTTCTCGAATTTTCACATAAATGTAACTTCAAACTGAAGTTTAAAACCTTTGCAGGTGATATTCATTTAATGTTGCAGTGTGTTGTAGTTAGTTGCTTTTGGTTGACACTGATGGGTTAACGATTTTGATTACATCAGACCTGGAATAAGGAAACTGCTGATTCGATACCATTTGCCGAGCGAGGTAGGTGAGCGGTAACGCTCTGGCCTCGTATTGAGGAGAACGCTGGTTCGAATCTCCATCCGGCCATCCAGATTTGGGTTTTCCATGGTTCCCCAAAATCACTCCAAGCAAATTCCGAAATGCTTTCGTTAAAACGCCCTAGCAGAATTCCTTTCTGTTTCTTGCCCCCAGTCCTTTACCGCCTCTAATTGCCTCGAAGTTGACAAAGTATCGTAAAGCCATAAACAAAAAATAAAATAATCCGTTCTCTGACTATCGAGGCTTAGGTTTCCAGAATTTCAATAAATCAAACAATGTGAACATAGGAAATGTTTCTTAATAATTGTCAGGGCCAGCTTACTTCCTGATTCTTGTCCTAATCCTTTGCTTTGTCTGAAGAAATCGTCTAACCACGATGAAACCCTAAATACGAAAAAGAGACTTTGATCACAATATAAGAGGTTTTATGGGTTATGTTTCATTTCATATTTCATCATGTGTTACAGCTGGTTGTGTAATGTGAAGTTCGTCCCAAAGCTTCCGTGATTCGAAGTTCGCGTCAATCTGGATATCCCCTATACCCATCAGGATTACCAGGTTAGGTTAGGAAAGGAGGGAAGGGAATGGCCAACCTACCACCAGTAGCACGATCAGTTGAGGAGTGTCCAACCAACCCAGTATTCTAAGACATACCACACGCTGGTGCATATAAACTGTTTCTTTTTTATATCCACTCTCTTATCCATTTTCGACATTTTATTTTGTTATTCTTCTTATCATTCAACGTTATAATTAACAAATCAGCTAGAATATTAATTATTTCTTGTAATATGGACATACTTTCAAGAAGATCACAACGTTCGACTAGAGAAGTGTCCTGACAGTGGACTGGCGTGCTAGTTCGCTGTCTTGCCCCCACCACCGACGCATACAGGGGTGTTTGACGTATAAAGTCGATCGAAATTAGTTGTACATAATTTATATCTTTATTTCGTTTCTTTTGTGTATTACAACTTATAACTATGGAGTAGGAGTAATAATAAATAACGCATACTTTGAATACACATTTTTTTACATACTAAGCGAATGTTTAAAAAATACCTAAAGAATAATCATATAATATCATGGGTGACTGGAATGCAATAGAGGAAGAAGGAAAAGAGGGGAATACTGTAGGAAGTTTTGGTCTAGGAGAAAGAAATGAGTGAGGAAGCAGGTTGCTAGAATTTTGTGAAAGATATAAGCTACTAGTGGCGAACACACTGTTTAAGAACCATGCAAGAAGAATATACACCTGGAAACGTCCTGGGGATACAGGCAGATATCAGCTAGATTATATCATGGTCAAACAGATATTGAGGAATCAAGTTCTAGACTATAAACGTACCCAGGAGCAGATATAGACTCTGACAATAATTTGATAATAATGAAGTGCAGGCTGAAATTTAAGCGAATAAGGAAGCAGCATAAGCAGAACAGACTGGAAGTGAATAAACTGAAACAATCTAGCACGAGAGAAAAATTTGCAGAAATGGTAGACTTAGGTCAAAAAGTAACTCTGAAAGAAGCTCAACCGAGGACGAATGGAATACATTAAAGACCAACATAATGAAAGCTGGGAAAGAAACACTAGGCTTTAGGGAACAAGCTACCCGAAAACCTTGGATCACAGAAGAAATTTTGGAGTTGGTGGTGTGGTGTGACAGTGTCACCCACAATGAATATAATTAAATTATTATTAATTATATTCATAATTCTTTTTTTTGTTATATTCAAATTTATTAATTATTTAGTCTTGCAACGTGTAATTAATTGTAAATAATGAGGGTTGTCTGGATAGGTTAAATGTATGTTTAAAACCAGGGCGGCCAAAGGTATACATTATTGTAAATCAATTTTTCTGTAAACGCATGGTTCAGAAGGGCTGAATATCGAAGGCTAGAAACTGCCATTTCGGCGGTTGAGAGAGGAACAATGGAGCAGGCGAGGCGACTCGATGGCGCCGGGACAGCCCGGCTTGAGTCCCGTTCGAAATCGGGCGGTGACCTACCCCCTACCCCACTACTACCCCGAAGGCCACGTAGGAAACGCGCGAAGGAGACGGCGAATGCGACGCATGATATTAAACACGTGACGACGGAAATGTGTAGATAGCCAATCCTGAACATTTATTGGGGTCTACAATACTAATTCCGTGGAGTTCTTTTACATGTGGCGAGCAACTAGCCGAGGAAGAAGAAGGAGCCATTTTTAGACATCACTTCTGTCCAAGACGAGCTGATGAACGGACGTGACTTGGGTCCAAGACGAGCTGGTGAACAGACGTGCTAGCCGGCACGCTCTCTGATAATCATTGTAGTTGATCATTTCTTGCTTTGGGAAAGCGAGATGTTGAGTGGCGTGCTTGCCATTATTTGGAAGTTATGCTAATAACGCGGGCGTAGCCGCTTCTTTAGCTTCCATTGCTGCAGTGGCATTGTGTTTGTCGCTCACCATCACGGCGATGATTCTATGGTAATGTACCAGAAACGACGGTCACTATTCAGTGGATTTTAACAGACTTATGTGCCCTTAAGCGACGCCTGGGTTAAGACTCTGCTCCCGCCACTTAAATTCTGAGCTAGCTGAATTTATATTTTGATTCAATTTTTTCTTAAGCATCTTGCTGTTTGTTAATTCAATTTTGATGCTTTTCATTCACTTTATACGGCGCCCCCTGGGATTTTCCTTTGTACAGTAAAATGTTAGCTTCAATTTGATGGCCTGCGTTGCCATGTTATTTCAATGTTAACTTTGCTGTTTTTTATTTCTTGTTTGAGATATTTCATTCAGTTTTGTTTGCTTACTCCGGCGAATTGTAAACGTCGGGTATTGCTTGTTTTTGCTGATCTAATTGTGTTTAACGTAACGTTAATTACTACCCGACCTTGTAAGGCCATAAGACTCAATAAATGAGGTTTTATTTTGTGTCTGAAATTCATGGTTCTAGTTAGTAACCTATTAGATCCCCTTATAACATCATTATTATATGTAATTTTCCATTTTCAGGAATTATTTTAGATTTTAATAATTCCCCCCTCCCCTTTTTTGGCAACTCACGTTTTCTTAACGGTAGCCAACAAATGGTCTCTTTACAATTGGCACCCAACGTTTCGGGCTTTTGCAAGTCGAAATTATTTTGAGAATTTCACAAGTCTAAAAAAATCCATGGATGTGACCTGTGTTGATTCATTTTATTATTTTAGAATAAATTTTATGTTGAAATTTGTTTGCTTTGTTTGCCATGCTTGATTTAAATCTAAATGTGTGATTTATTTCAATCAGTTGTTCAAGTATATTTTCGTTCACTTGCATCAAGCATGGTTAGTTTAAAATTAAAGATAGAGTCAGTGTTTTTGAAATTTTAATGCATGGTAAAAGTTAAGATTTTTCTTTATGCTGATTTTGCTCATGTGTTGAGGTATTTGTGTCGCATGAAACATCGTTGTTTTTCCTTGTTGTTTAATTTTGGATGGGTTTCATTTCATGTTGAAGGAATTTATGCGCGAAATTTGTTTAATGCTGTACTTTTTGAGTAAACTCGTGCCGGTTGTATTTTGTTTATTGTCGATCTTTGTAATTGTTCGGAGTTGAGAGTTTGTATCTTACGTTCAAATCTATGAAGTTGAGGTCACGCACCATTAATAGGGCAGATCGATCAATTATTCGTAACATTTCCGAGCAAACTAACGCGATGGATCAAGCACCGGAAGTACGCGACATACCGTTGGCGGACAACGAGTGTAATGATACTCCTAGTACGCGTAGCATCCATTCAAATACATTATTAGATGGGGAACAGTTAGGGATTTTTCCAACCCCAGACAATGAAACCGTTCAAAATTCACCCATGCGGGCAGAAGTTGAAACACGTGCGTCGCAAATAACGGTAGAATTGCCACCGGCGAGCGCACAACCCCAAGACCAAAACCTAATCCTTAACATGCTGGCGGAATTAACTAAGCAAATGGCTTCACAAAATCAGAAATTAGATGCACAAAGTCAAAATTCTATCTCGTTGAGGGAGGAGATAAGTAAAACTTCTGGCTCATTGAGGGAGGAATTAACTAAACAAATAGCTTCACAACAGGAGGACATAAACAAGCGTTTGGATGCACAAAATCAAAAATTTGAGTCGCAAAATGCTTTGTTGAAGGGCATGGACGGAAAATTGTCCGTTTTTCGCGAGGAAATGACCCGTGAAATGAGTGCATTCAAATCGGAGATGCGAGCGAATGTTTCAGTGTTGGAGAGACGCACAGATACGATTCAGGCAACATGCACTGCATTGCAGGAATCAAGCGCGGAAATCTCGAAGCGTTTGGACGCGACCGAAAAATCTGTCGAGCACGTGCGGCAAGAAAGCCACCAGAGTCTCGGTCAGATCTCGGAATTTGTCCACGAGATTAAGGATAATACTGAACGAAGCTTGCAGGCTGTAAATGCAAAGGTGTCGGAGGTCACAAGTTCGGTTGAACAAGTAAAAACGGCACAACAGGATTTGCAAGCGTCACAGCAAACACTCGTGCAGAACACTAACTCAAAGCTGGCACAGTTGGAATCCAAGATGAAGGAAGTGGGTAATTCCAACGCTAGCGGGAGTATTGTTCACGCGAATTACGCACAGTACGCTGCAGCTAATATCGAGCTTAAGTTGCCACGTTTTGGGTCCCGCAAAGACGTAAATCCTAGGATTTATCTTACCGAAATGGAGCGGTATTTTGAAATCAAAGGAGTGCCTGATTCCATGAAGCTTGTGTTAGTCGAGGAATCATTTTCAGAAACAGACAGACTCTGGCTGAAAATTGCGTCCGAAACTAACTTATCTTACGCCGAATTCAGAGTCCTGTTTCTTGAGACCTTCTGGTCGAAAAGGATCCAGAACCAGGCGAGGATAAAGCTGTACCAAGGAAGGTACATTCCCAAGTGGCATTATTCGATGGAAAGCTACGTGAAAACTTTGCTGGTGCAGTGTAGGCAATTCGACGACAAAATGACGGACGGAGAGTTCATAGAGATGGTGATCGCGCACTTTGGTCCCCAAGTGCAGTCACTCATTAACCCCGTGGTCATTCGTACGATACCAGAACTGCTAGAAACCGTCGGTAACCTAGACAGAATCGGGAAAATGGCCGATAATCTGGCGAGACAAGACGCGGAACGAAACCATGGCGAAGCGCAAAGCGAGTCTAAGCGACCGCATGGCGGCAATAAAGCTACCTATGCTGATGGACAGAATGGGAAATCTTCCAATCAAAATTCCGGCAATCGTAATGGAGGGAAGAAATGGAAGAACGGAAATGCACAGTGGAAGGATGATAAAAATCATCAGCGGTCGGGAAACAACCGATCCGCGTATCCACAAGAATTTCCAGTGAACGCGATCTCGATTGAAAACGCGGAACCGGAAATATGTGCAAAGGCGACAGAGAAGAATGTGGGCGGCGTTAGCAACGTGTCTAATTCCCCGCCGTCACAATGAGATTTTTCGGGGGACGCTGCAAACGCCGACAGCATGTGCCTCGGCAGTTTGGAATATTGGCGAGGCGAAGGACCAGAAAATATCGACGAAGAAGAAGATATTGTATCCGGCGACAGCCTCATGGCGCGCGCGAAGTGTCCCCGTGTAGATATTATTGCATATGGCATACGGGCGAATATTTTAATTGACTCGGGATCGTCTGTCTCCGTAATGTCTAAGAAATTTCTGCTACGCTTGAAAGATAAGAATCCGCGGCTAAAAGTAATTCCCACAACGCAAGTTACGGTGGTTCCTGCAATAGGAAAGAGAGAAAAGATCGTTAGCACGCAAGCGCTAATCCCCGTGAAAATCGCGAATAGCGAGTTAATGTTGCCACTACTTATAGTACCCGGTTTGACGCAAGATGTGATCGTTGGATGCGACCTCTTAGCAAAACGTCAAGTCATTATGGATTGGGGAAATAAGACGGTGACAAATTTGGTTCCGGAGGTGTTGCATTGGAAACATGAGGCCCGTGAGCAGAGCCTTGGAATAAATAGTTCCAAACCAATGCAAGACACCGCGGAACGCGAAGGCAATTTGAATAACGGAGGAAGAGCTATATGCGCATCAGCTGACGAGCAAAATCTCATACCACAGAACCCAACCGACAAAATGCGGGAAAAAGGAAAACTTGACGCCAGCACGGAAGCCAAAGCTATGCCGATACTGACGAGAAACTTGACGACAGCACCACAGTCAAAGCCAAAGCTATGCCGATGCTAATGAGAAACTCGCGATCATTTCGTGCGGGATGAGACTGCGTCTGATTCGTATCAATGTAAAATTTAAGGATCAACCCGAGAAGAATCCCGAGGATGACATCAAGAAAGCACATGAATTCTTGGTAGGGAAAGCTACGAAGCGGCAACGCAAGCACGACGGATTGCGGACGCAAACGTTTAGCGTCGGGCAGCAGGTGCTACTTAGGACTATGACCCCGTCTGACGCACAGCGAAAATTAATTTCCAAATTCTTTCTGCTGTATTCGGGACCGTTCTCAGTAGCGCGGATTATCTCCCCAAACTGCTACATGCTGACCGACGGCGGAACGGAGATCGGCCCGCATAATGCCCGGAATTTGTGCCCGTTTCACACAGCATAGGCTACAAGTTCCTAGACGGATGTTTGTAAATATAGCTTAAGGATCAATGTACATTTAGTTAGGTAATAACGTAGAGCATATCTTTAGAAAGTAAGAGTGTCAGGCTTGAGACACGTAATTGCCTAACAAGCGTAGCGCTAACGCAGCGAGAACAGGTAAAGGACGCTCAGATGTTTGGAATAGCAGCTGTGCCGACCGCCAGTTTTCCTGGAAGGATTGCAATCAGGTTAAACGAAAACAGGTAGCCTGAGCCGCAAGCTTAACGGGACAGCGCTTACTGACAACAACAGAGCGGGCAAAGTGGAAACAGCTGATCGCTTAGTTTCACCGCTATAATGTCTTTGCTACGAGTGTAGTTTGGAAAGCATAATATAGTTCATTTTGCGAGAACCGTCTTCTTTTGTATTGTATGGATAATTATGTAAATTCTCGGAAGGATTAAATTATGTAAATTCGCGGAAGATTTTTCTTTTCCATTTGATTTTCATGTTATGTGGTTTCGGCATACTTGTGTCGGCCTTGATAATGGACATTCGGTGCATTCTTTATTCTTGTTGTTGCTGTATCTAACTTCAACACATGTGCTAGATTTGCATAGCCCGTTGTAAATAATTAATTGAGTTGTCTAGTTTTAATATTAATATCTTGTGCTTACATCATTTTTTTTTGTTTATTGATTGAACAGATCTATTTTGTCGTTCATTTACATCTATGTACCTGTCAATGTTTTATGATGTTTTACTTTGCATATTAGGATAAGACATTTCATTATTTATGTTAACCAGAGTCACGTGTCGTATTTACATATTTGAAGAGGTCACATGTATGCGATAGTTCGAGTGAACTGGAACCATGAAACTATAGTGTAGGCAATGATTTTGATGCAACTGTAGGGTTAGAATAGTTCAAATAAAATTATTGGCATAATTTTATTTTGATTGGGTAGCAGTTATATTGTGGTGTGACAGTGTCACCCACAATGAATATAATTAAATTATTATTAATTATATTCATAATTTTTTTTGTTATATTCAAATTTATTAATTATTTAGTCTTGCAACGTGTAATTAATTGTAAATAATGAGGGTTGTCTGGATAGGTTAAATGTATGTTTAAAACCAGGGCGGCCAAAGGTATACTTTATTGTAAATCAATTTTTCTGTAAACGCATGGTTCAGAAGGGCTGAATATCGAAGGCTAGAAACTGCCATTTCGGCGGTTGAGAGAGGAACAATGGAGCAGGCGAGGCGACTCGATGGCGCCGGGACAGCCCGGCTTGAGTCCCGTTCGAAATCGGGCGGTGACCTACCCCCTACCCCGCTACTACCCCGAAGGCCACGTAGGAAACGCGCGAAGGAGACGGCGAATGCGACGCATGATATTAAACACGTGACGACGGAAATGTGTAGATAGCCAATCCTGAACATTTATTGGGGTCTACAATACTAATTCCGTGGAGTTCTTTTACATGTGGCGAGCAACTAGCCGAGGAAGAAGAAGGAGCCATTTTTAGACATCACTTCTGTCCAAGACGAGCTGATGAACGGACGTGACTTGGGTCCAAGACGAGCTGGTGAACAGACGTGCTAGCCGGCACGCTCTCTGATGATCATTGTAGTTGATCATTTCTTGCTTTGGGAAAGCGAGATGTTGAGTGGCGTGCTTGCCATTATTTGGAAGTTATGCTAATAACGCGGGCGTAGCCGCTTCTTTAGCTTCCATTGCTGCAGTGGCATTGTGTTTGTCGCTCACCATCACGGCGATGATTCTATGGTAATGTACCAGAAACGACGGTCACTATTCAGTGGATTTTAACAGACTTATGTGCCCTTAAGCGACGCCTGGGTTAAGACTCTGCTCCCGCCACTTAAATTCTGAGCTAGCTGAATTTATATTTCGATTCAATTTTTTCTTAAGCATCTTGCTGTTTGTTAATTCAATTTTGATGCTTTTCATTCACTTTATACGGCGCCCCCTGGGATTTTCCTTTGTACAGTAAAATGTTAGCTTCAATTTGATGGCCTGCGTTGCCATGTTATTTCAATGTTAACTTTGCTGTTTTTTATTTCTTGTTGAGATATTTCATTCAGTTTTGTTTGCTTACTCCGGCGAATTGTAAACGTCGGGTATTGCTTGTTTTTTGCTGATCTAATTGTGTTTAACGTAACGTTAATTACTACCCGACCTTGTAAGGCCATAAGACTCAATAAATGAGGTTTTATTTTGTGTCTGAAATTCATGGTTCTAGTTAGTAACCTATTAGATCCCCTTATAACATCATTATTATATGTATTTTCATTTTCAGGAATTATTTTAGATTTTAATAATTCCCCCCTCCCTTTTTTGGCAACTCACGTTTTCTTAACGGTAGCCAACAAATGGTCTCTTTACAGTGGATCAGAGGAGAAGGTACAAACATGCTCAGGATGAAGCAGGAAGAGAGCAGTTCAGGCAATTTAGAAATCAAATAAATAGGAAATGCAAAATAGCTAAAGCAAAATGGCCACAAGAAAAGTGTGAAGAATAGAAAAGGAAATGGTAGTAGGTAAAGTAAATGTTGCATATAGAAAGATCAAACAGAATTTTGGAGAAATGAAGAAAAGAGGTATGAACATTAAAGCTGCCGATGGGAAACCTTTTTAAGCTCAGAAGATAGAGCTAACAGATGGAAGGAATACATTGAGTAACTGTATGTTGGGGACGTCTTGAACAATAGTGTAATGGAAAAAGAAGGCGATGTGGACATTGATGACTTAGGAGATCCTGTTTTGAGGACAGTATTTAATAAAGCTCCGAATGACTTGAAAGTAAATAAGGCAGTTTGAATTGATGAGATCAATGCAGAACTTCTTAAATCCCTAGGAGAGGAAGGAATCGAAAGATTATTCAAGCTGATATCAAAAAGTTATGAAACAGGAGAAATTCCAACTGATTTTAATAAAAATATCATCTTCACACTTCCAAAGAAAGCACAAGCCAACAAATGTGAGAATTATCGCACTCTTATTTTAACATATCATGCCTCAAAATTGCGGACCAGAATAATATACACAAGGATGGAATGGGTAGTAGAAGAGATAGTAGGTGAAGATCACTTTGGGTTTAGGAAAAATCGCAGTACAAGAGAAGCAATTAAGATTAATACTTGAAAGGCGGATCAAGAAAAACGAAGATACTTTTATAGCAGTTGTTGATTTAGAAAAAGCTTTTGATAATGTTAGGTGGGACAAGATGTTCAAAATTTTAAAGACGTCAGGTCTAAAGTATCGAGAAAGAAGAATACTATATAAACTATATAAGAATCAAGTGGCTATAATAAAAGTGGAGAATCACGAGAGACATGCATCAGTTAAAAAGGGTGTGAGACAAGGTTGTAGTCTATCCCCGTTAATATTCAACTTGTATGTAGAAGAAGCAATGAAGAAAGTCAAAGAAAAATTTCCATGTGGCATTAGTTTTCAGGGAGAAATAATCAGTATGCTACGATTTGCTGACGACATTGTCTTGTTAGCAGAGAGGGCTGAGGATATTGAGAAGTTACTGAATGGCATGAACAAAATATTGAAGGAAGATTTTGGATTGAATACAAATCAAAGCAAGACAAAAGTGATGAAATGTAGCAGCAATGATACCAATACTAATGGATTAAATATAAAAATAGGATCGGATGCAATAGGAGAAGTAAGAGAATTTTGTTACTTGGAAAGTAACATTACAACCGATGGCCGAAGCAGGAATGATGTTAAAAGCAGAATAGCAGTAGCAAAAAGAGCCTTCATGAAAAAGAGAAACCTTTTAATTTTTTCAAATATTGATCTAGGAATTAGAAAAAACTTTTTAAAACTCTTTGTGTGGAGCACAGCACTCTATGGTAGCAAAACATGGACTTTAGGAATAACGGACATAAAGAAAATTGAAGCATTTGAAATGTGGTGCTACAGAAGAATGCAGAAAATTAAGTGGACAGACAAAGTAAGAAATGAACGAGTTTTGGAAATGATGGGTGAAAGAAGAAGTTTGAGGAAGAAGCTTACAGAAAGAAGAGACAGGCTGGTAGGTCATATTTTGAGACATGCTGGATTGGTTAATTTGCTAGTGGAGGGAACAGTCGAAGGTAAGAACTGTAGAGGAAGACCGAGATTAGAATATATGAAGCAGATAATTGAGGACGTGGGATGTAAGGGGTATGTAGAAATGAAGAGGTTAGCACAGGATACGAAGGGATGGAGAATTGCATCAAACCAGTCGAAAGACTGACGACATCAAAAAATTAAATAAATAAATATATCATTTTGACGAACCGTCCCGTCCTTCTTTCTCAGAAGCTTCATGTGGTGTCTGTGGCTGCTTCATCCTCTGGCTTGTCTTCTTGAGTACTCGGATCTCAGGAAAGTAATATTTTAACAGTTTCTGGTTTGAATGATTTAGATTTTTGGGGACGTTTGGTCCTGATGAAGTTTGTCATGGACGAATTCTGTTAGATACAAGACCTCCTTATCCGCAGTGCAACGTGCATATTAGACAACCGTAAATTCCATGTTAAAAATTACTCAATTGCATACTAAAGGAAGCACTATGGTTCTACATGAAATCAGAAGGGTGACTGAGGAATTGAGATAGGATATTAATTGATTACAAGAACTGTACTCCTGGCAAGGCAAAATCCCGCACATGTCTGTAACATCACGACTAATCACAGAGGGCAATAACCCAACGGCATTAGTAATCATTTTAAATAAACAAATAACAGTTACTAAAATTACGCAGTTATGTGATGAACACACGGTATGTGCTAAGATAGTAGCAACATGGGGAAGCTTCATAATGGTAAGCATGTATTACCAGTACAGTGGCGAGATCTGCCCATGCCTTGATAGGATACGGCAGATAGAAGCAGCTCTGGGAAATTATCCACTAGTTATTGCAGCGGACGTCAATGCAAAGTCTGCTGTTTGTCACAGCAAGAAGACTGACAGGAGAGGGCAACTTCTAGAAGAGTTATTAAGCCCAATTGGGTCTAAAGGTTAGAAACCAAGCACATAATTCTCCTACTTTCTCCAACAGTGCAGGCGCAAGAACAAATATTGATGTATCAATTACAAACATTCATGCGGGAAATTTGCTTTGGAGTTGGAAAGTGCTTGTCAACATGACAACAAGTGATCACAATTCTACTGTCTATTAACTGGGCAGAACGCAGATAGAAGAAAGCAGTGGAAACGGAAGCATTAAAACATAAATAAAGCTGCATGGGATTTGCCAGAAAACCACTTCAATGTAGACAAAGACAGCTGACATATGCAATACAAAGTGACATGGAACGAGCGATACAACTAAAAAAGATAGTAGACCCCACTGACAAAATATGAACAGAAATACTTCAGAAACTACGACTAAACATGAGAAGAGCAAGTAGAACGTATCAACGAAGCATGGTGGCAGCAGACAGAAGTATCCTCCTCGAATTCTACAGGCAGAAGAGGCAGATTTTCAAAGACGCGATGAGAGAGACAAAACAAAAATGCTGGGAAGCCTTCGTGAGGGAAAACCTTATGAACAATCCAAGAGGTATTCCTTACAAAATAGCTGCAGGTAAAATCACGCCTCCCACAATACTATCCACAGTAAAGAGAACGGATGGACGATTAACCACGAATTGGAGAGACTCAGCGGAGGAGTAATTAAAAGTTTTGCTTCATGATGATAACTCGGAAGAAGAAAGATAGGAACAAGATACGCTATGAAGAAATATGTGGCAGCCTTGCTGTAGTGAAGAGGAAGGAAGTAATAACCGCGATAAACAAAATGAAAAAAATGGAAAGTCTACCGGCCCGAATGGAATTCTAGCCGAGGTCCTCCAGGAGCTACTCATAAAATTAACCCCCGTTCTATGCAGACTTCTGAACGAATGCCTGTATCAGGGTAGAGTTCCGGGAATAAGGAAAAACAGTGAAATGATGATTCTAAAGAAACGAGACGATAAGGATCCTCTTCTACCGAAATCTTATCGACCGATTTGTTAATTGAATGTGCTTGTATATAAGATTCTATGCAAAAAAATTACAAAACCATTGGAATGAATCCTAGTCAATATGGATTTAGAACGGGGAAGTTGACAGAGGATGCCATAAATTGGTCGATAGAAAAAATTTGTAGCAGTACAAAAAAGTAAGTAGTGGGCATATTTATTTACATCTCGGGAGCTTTCGATAGTTTATGGTGACCCACCCTGTTTGAATGGCTGAGGGAGATTGGTTGTCCAAGAAGATTATTCTACACCTTCAGGGGCTATTTCAGATTTAGAACCGCTTCCTTGAGATTACAGAACACGTTCATCACGAAGACCCTTAATAAAGGATGCTCGCAAGTTTCGGTTTGCGGTTCCATATTCTGGGATATAGGGATGGAACAAGTAATCGACTATTACATAGAATACTTGAACTTCTAGGTCAAATTTCTTTTGCTGATGACCTTTTATTACTCGTGGAAGGAGCTACAAGAGCAGAAATTGAGCACAATAGTAAACTAGTACTTGATTGCCTCAGCTACTGGTGCAGTAAAGTCAAGCTGAGTTTGGCCTCACATCAAACAACATTTGTGTTGCTCAAGGGTAATCTGACTCGAAAACCTACAGTAAGAATCGACAGTAAATCAATTCGTAGAAACCCAGTGTGCAGGTACTTTGGCATTCAATTGGATGAACGTTTAAAATTCGACGCTCTCCCGGACTGGTACACTACATTACAGGTCACGGTCAATACAATAGCAGGCTCCGAAATCGAAACATTGTGGATTCAAGCAGGTGCGAATGTGGTGAAGAGAGTACGCCGGAGCACGTGGTATGGGAATGTGAAATAACAGCCAGTTTGAGAGAACACCAACAAGCTAGTCTGCAAGGTAGGAGAATATTCGACATACTGCGCGACGAAAGTTTGTGGCATTTGCTGGACGAGGCAGCTGATCTAGCATCGAAATTTTGGAAGGAGAAATTTATAGAAAGGAAAAATGCCGAGCGAAATCAAATGTCAAAGATAGAAGAACAAGAGGACAGAAGTACAACTCGTAGAACAGTGGAAGCTAATTCCAGAAACAACTGCAGAGGGAACAATGATGCTGGAAGTCTGGCTTTCACAACACCGGATTGACGGAAGATATCCTACGACAATGAGCAACATCAATCGTCAGAGGAACTTCAGTGTGCTCCAGAGAGGCCGTCTTCTGAGCTACAGTTGGGGCCGTATGGTATTCCATGAGGTCAGCTCTTGATGGCCTGGGCGGCTGACTTCGCTGCCGGTTCCGGGAGACTCTGCCTTTGGAACGCAAAACACCGAGAAAAAATGAACATTAGTGGAACCGAAGTGCGGCTGTGACAATTGGTGGCGGTAATAGTAGTAATAATGGTATTAGTAGAAGCTTAATAGTAATGTTAGTAGTATTGTTAGGAACAATAGCAGCAGCAGTAGATGTAGTAATGGTAACCACTATATTTAATAACAGTAGAAGTAGTAGAGATATTGGAACTTGAATCAAAAACTTCATGCCTTCATTGTTTATAAAATGAATACGTTAGATATATATGAGATATATAAATATATATACATTTAAAAATAATGGAAATAAGGGCCACATTACATACTAGGTTCTGGGCTATGTTGTATATGGGAAAATAAGTAAATAAAAATAATAAATAAACGTTGTATTGCGATCCAACGATAGACCAACACACTAATCTGAATGTGGTCACAATGTTTGGCTGATCAGTGTATACGTTTCTTCCGCGACGCATCTTCCTAGCCCACGATTTTTGCCACTTCAGTGTCCATTAGTTAAAGCAAGCTATCACAAAAGCGGATGGCTACCTGCTTGACGGCTCACTGCACCAATAAAGTGATTTATGTGGAGTAAGTCAAGAGATTTCTTTTAGCGCGTCATGCCTGCAAGTTGCCAGACGTTGTTGCAGTTTTAGTCTTTAACGACAGGAGGTATGCGATTCGTTAGTAATGCCTGTCAGTCTACCCGGTAATTGAAGCCAAAATAAGTATCGCTGCCTCACCCATGAAGCTCTGACTAGAAGAGATTAATGGGTCGTAACTTTTTATTATCTGGCCTTGGCTAAACAAAATTCCGGCCGACAGAAAGGTAATGGAAGTCGCCATTCCGGGGGACTGCAATATTTCCGAATCAATGCGCCACCTGTTCCCGTGCTACCAGCCGTCGCATTAGGCCCGCTATAAACAGGTTGACACGAACCGGCGTGATTTATTGAGCAGTGCGACGCAGCGCGGGATCAAAGCTTCAGCCCTCCGCTGGCCCGGCCGTAATTTATTGGAGACTGACGTTACTTATTTCCTATACCTGCCCGATAAATCACTTGCGTCGCGCCAAGTTTGAGGTGTCTGCTAGCACAGGGTTTGGCGGCGGCGAGTATATTTCGAGTCTCACCTCTGCACTGCGACCGCCCTCTAGCCATTTTTCCGTCCTCTCGACACGCTTTATATTTCACGTTTATTGTGTCACGTGTCGCCGCAGCTATAAGTTACAATACGCCACGCGTCACGGGTATAAATTTCGCGATGCGGAATATAACATGACACCTCTTTTACCTGCTACGCAGCACTTCGGTGTCCAAGTACTGTTCGGCAGCAAAGCAAAAAAGAGGACTGGAAACGGGGAGAGAGGAATGGAGGGGGTAGCAAAAATCCACGCGAACTCCCGCCAACGCTTGAGCGGCTGAGGGGTTATGCCTAAGCCGCCGTTCGCCAAATAAATACATGTATAAATCTCTTACAATTCCGCCAACGTAGAGGCGTTTGTTCCCGCTACGGGCGGGCTGGTTGTGGTTATAAATCTACAGGGGCGTTATCTAAGGAGATGTTGCGGGGAAGACCCCTCAAGCCACGTGGAGCGGGCGGCTTTATTGAGGCACTGCGTTTATCCCGGGAGACAGTTGCCGAGAGTTGTCGTAACGAAAAGAAATCGCGTTGCCTGCCACTGAAGCCGCAGGTGCTAGTGTGCCAACACACGAGACTTCCAAACAGGGGAAGCTCGGAATATCTACACTAATATCATAAATACGGTACTAACTCTGTCTCTCTTTCGGTTTGTTACGTTTCCAAGACATAACGGCTAACCCGATCTTGGTGAAATTTGAGAAAGAAATATTGTGTACTATTAGGAAGGACATGGAATACTTTTTTGGGTATAAATAACACATTTATCCTTAAATTTTAAAAACTAACGGTGACAGACAGATGGTCGGTGTGTGTAAGTCACTATAATGTTGTATCAGTCACTTAGGCTTTGTTTCTACATCTACATATATACTCTGCAATTCACAAAATTGTGGGTGGCAGAGGGTGATCAGCACCAAAGCTAATCTCTTTGCTGTGCATTCCAATCCCTAATGGTACGAGGGGAAAAAGAATTCATATAAGAATCAGTCCGGCACCTTATTTCTCTAATTTTATCTTTCCTGTCCTTCCGACTCAAATAGGTTGGTGGAAGAAGTATTTCACTACACTCATGAGTGAAAGTTGGAGTACGCATGTTTTCCAATAAGTTTAAACGAAACGTGTGTCGTCTGTCTACCAGAGACTCCCAATCTACTAATCAGTTCTGTGACGCTTTCATAAGGACTGTAGCAAGCGGTCACGAATCGAGCGGCTCTTCTCTGTACTTTCTCTACACTTTCGATCAATCCCTTACGAAACGGGTCCCAAATGGCACAACAATAATCCAAATGTGGACGCACAAGAGATTTATACGCTATCTCCTTTGTTTGTTCATTACAATTTTTCAAGATTCTACCTATGAATCGTAGCCTAGAATTTGCTCTACCTACTAAAGAATTAATGTGTATGTCCCATTTCATGTTCCTTTGTACTGTTACTCCCAAATATTTAATAGAATCGACCATATCAATAACTGTATTGTTTAACTCGTATTTCTGAACAATCGGATTCTTTTTGTTAGTTATGCTCATTGTCTTGCACTTTTTACAGTTTAGAGTAAGTTGCCACTCAGCGCACCAAGCCAAAATAATATCCAGATCGCGCTGAATTTCTAAGCAATCGGCCAAAGTTCTTACTTCCCTATAAATAACCGCATCATCAGCAAACAATCTAAAAAGGCTTTTCACTTTGTCTCCGAGATCGTTTATAAAAATTAAGAAAAGAAGTGGTCCTATTACACTTCCTTGAGGTACACCTGATGTAACATCTAGATTAGAAGAACTTTGTCCTTCAACGACAACATACTGCGACCGACCAGTTAGAAAATCCTTTATCCATTCACAAAGCTGATCCGATATACCGTACGCTCGAAGCTTCGCTAAAAGGCGGTTGTGTGGCACAGAGTCAAAGGCTTTCTGGAAATCTAAAAAAATTGCATCTACTTGTGAACCTGTATCGATAACTTTCATTACGTCGTGTGTAAATAGGGCCAGCTGTGTTTCACATGATCTTTTCTTCCGAAATCTATGTTGATTTGTTGTAAGCAAATTATTATAATCTAGAAAATTCATAATGTTCGAGCATATAATATGCTCCATAACACTACTACAAACAGATGTTATAGATATGGGACGATAGTTCCCAGGATCACTTCGATCACCTTTTTTGAAAATCGGAGTTACTTGCGCGATTTTCCAGTCTGAAGGTACTTTTCGCTCTTCTAATGATTTACTGAATATATCAGACAGAAATGGCCCGATTTCCACCGCATACTCTGAAAATACTCTTACTGGAATTCCATCCGGGCCCGGTGCTTTCCCCCACTTCAGGAGCTCTAATCGCTTAATGATACCTGCAGTATCTATTCGTAATGATTCCATCACCGACTCGCCACGGCGTGGGAAAACGGGAATACTATCCTTATGTTCATTTGTAAATGAATTTTTGAATACAGTATTTAGTACGTTAGCTTTATCGCCGCTTTCATTAACCTCGGAACCTTCACGAATTAGTGCTGGAATATTGCTGTTGGTACAATTAACTTTTCGTACATACGACCAAAATTTCTTTGGGTTTTCTGTGAGACTCTTAGAGAGAGAGTTGGAGTGAAAATCGTTAAAGGCCTCGCGCATTACATTCTTAATACGTCCTCTTAAATCAGCTAAGGTTTCTAAATCGCTGCGACACCCCTTCCTTCTTGAGCATGCGTGTATTTTCCTTTGTTTTTTGAGTAATCTTTTGACTTCGCATGTGTACCGCGGTGGATCATCCTCTCCCTTTATTGTCCGCTTTGGTATATGTATTTCCACGCCTTCCCTGACTATATGTATAAAACGATGCCACATCTCTTCAACGGTGTCCATTGTTGACTTGAAGTTATGGTATTTATTCCTCAGGTAGGTTCTGAAACACTCCTTTGAGGCCTTACTGAATCTGTATACAATCCGCCCTTTTTTCCTTTTTCGCTCGGACATTAATTTGATAGTCGCAATTACCGCTTTGTGATCGCTTATTCCTGTGGTCGTTGAAATGTCGGTGAATAATTCTGGCCTGTTGGTAACCAGCAAGTCTAAAATGTTTTCGCTACCGTTATGACACCACGTAGGTTCATTAACTAGCTGCTCGAGATGATTATCTGACAACAAATCGAGAATTACTTCAGAAGCTGCTTTATCCCTGCTACCTGTGATGTGAACGTAATTACGCCAGTCAATATAAGGCAGATTGAAGTCGCCTCCTAGAATCATAGCATGATCTTTAAAACGGCTAGCTATACTATTTACATTATTTCTTAACTCCTCGACGATAGCTATATCCGAATCAGGTGGACGGTAGAAGGCACCTATGATGAGTTTTGACCCAGCAACGTTGAGTTTAATCCATATGATTTCACAGTTCGTATCGACGTCTATTTCATTACATGGGAGAAATTTACTCACAGCTATAAATACCCCACCTCCATGAGAATGTAATCTGTCTTTACGAAAAACGTTCATGCTATCTTTAAAAGTTTCGGCGGAACTTATTTCCGGTTTCAACCAACTTTCTGTACCGATAACGATATCCGCTTCTGTCTCGCAGTCAGTATGTATATGATGTGTACATAAAATTCATATACTCAGACAAATATGTACAAGTGATTCTGTCTCTCTGTCTGTTTGTTATGTTTTCAAGACTGAACGGCTGAAATTTGACAAGGAAACACTATGTATCATTATGAAGAGCATATGATATTTTTTCAACAATATATTTTGTCATGGAACTTAAAAAACTAACCAAATTGTGACAAACAGACGTAAAGCTTGTGTAAGTCTGTGTAGTGTTAGATTGGTCCCACAGGCTTCGTTCTTCTCGCTGTCAGTTTGTATCTAATCTGTTCATAATTCTCATGTACAGTCGGGGACACAATTCGCGAGACCCCTCGCCTTTCGATTATGCTTCGTTCTAGACACAAATACCGCATTGGACAGCATAACTGGTAGCTGGTACACTAAATTCATGACAAAATAGACCTCTCATACCCAGCACTTAACCCAAGATCGAAAAAAATTAGCCCGCGCAGCAAAACTCGCAGACGCTTAGAGGCAAAGTTCAGAGTTCTACAGTTAGAATAACCACGAATATCACCATTTTAGTAATACTAATTATTGAAATAACCAAATAGATTGATTATAGAGAACTGATAAAACTTTTTCGTAATTTTGATAACCATTGTGTATTTTTTCCCCTCGAATAAACAATTTGCAATTCGCTATCAAACGCAATTATATGAAGAATACCGAACCATTAGGTGGCACTAGGCTTCGGGAGAAAGGGAGTGGAAAAATTTTGAATTTAATTTGATTGCCATGTAGCGCATACTCCCGTAGCAACCTCCCTAATCAATTAATTACACCTTTTTTTTATGATGAACAATTTGCCAGAACCACTGAAGGAGCTTACAGTTACCTGCCAGTGTTTATTGCGCTGACGCGCCTACTGGGTAGGGTGGTTATGGTAAGTAAAACTAATGTACTAAAAGCGTTAGATTCATAACACTGTATGCAAAACGTAAGAACAAGTTCAATGTTGTTGCCTTTCAAACTTTATAATTTAATAATGTTATCCGGCAAATTGGCAATAAAATATAATCAATTATTTTAAGACAAGTTGCTGTTATAAATTTTAAAATAATTTATTATTCATCTTCGTTCTGTCACTTTTGGTCAGTAGATAAGAATAAAAAATGACGGCTGTTAGTCGGAGACAGACGTATGCTTGTGCACTTGTAACTTGTTTCATAGGAATTTTTTCCCAGGGAGTATTGCTTCTGAGTAGGAAATTGTTATTTATTTATCGTGTTGCTAAGCAACTAATGTAATACGTATAAATGTATACAATATACACAAGGAAAAGAACGTTGGTAGCATTCACAAACTGATGTCCAGTTGTTGTAGCCATTCTATGAAGGAAGTTGTAGCAATGAAAACGTCTTAATATGGTCCATCGTAATTCCTCAGAGGGCATTCCTTGATGATATTATCCACACTCTGGGAAGGAGCTCCACAGACGGGAGAATCCTGAAGACCCCACTCATACAGCATACTTAGTGAGGTAAAAGTAACTTTGGCTCACTCATTCCAGACAATTGTAAAATCTTTTTTTTTTTTTTTTTAATCAGTCTCTCGACTGACTTGAAGCAAAATTCCATCCCTTCCTATCTTGCACTAACCTCTTCGTCTCAACATTTCCCTTACAGCCCACGTCCTCAATTAACTGCTTCATATATTTTAATCTCTGTCTTCCTCTACAGTTCTTACCTCCATTAACAAATTAACCAATCCCACATGTCTTAAATGTGTGACCAATTATGATGACTCCTTTTTCTGTAAGATTCTTCCACAAAGTTTTTATCTCATCCATCATTTGCAAAACACGTTCGTTTCGTACTTTATCTGTCTACTTAATTTCCAGCAACCTTCTATAGCACTAAATTTCAAATACATCAGTTTTTTTTCTGTCATTCCTAAAATCCATGATTCACTACCATAATTTGCTGTACTCCACACACAGAGTTTTAAAAAGATCTTTCTGAGTTTTAAATAAATATTTGAAACTAAAAGATTTCAATATTTTGTCCATGATAGATTGGTGGAATTCACTTTTTCAATTTTTCAAGAAGGTTCCTTTCGCTAGTACTATTCCGCTTTTAACAACATTCCTGCTTCGGCCATCAGTTGTTATTTTACTTCCCAAATAGCAGAATTCTAATACTTCTCCTATCCATCCCATCCGATCTTATTTTTATACTTGTACTTAATCCACATTACTTCTATCATTTCTCAAAGCGTACCTTTTGAAGCCCGACACAAGTTTCACTGTGAATATACGATCACTTTCTTGAAGAATATCGTATGTTTGGTTGCTGAGTGAAAAGTGCTGGTGGTGTCAGTAAAATGAACCGCAAAGAACATGGCCTGAGCATCCCGACATTAGACCAATCGCTGACCTCGGAGAAAAGAGGAATCAGAAATTTTTATGACACCCAAAGTGTTCACCGGGAAGTGTATGGGACGGCTGCTTAATTCTTGAGGAAGCCAAAAGAAGTGATGAGACTAACAGCAAAGAAAATAAGTGTTCAAGCGCCATTTTTAGTTGGTTTTTCGCAGTCACCTATACGAATGCTGTGGCAGTCCCCAATCTCCGCCTCATGAATTACACATTTCACAAACAAACATATACACTTCGCAAAAAATTTAAGTTACACAAATCGCAACACTTATGCTCCAGTGACTAACACTCTCTAGTCCTAACTGCCCAGTGGAAGTACTGGACAAATTACAAGCCATGTTTAGAATCAAGGTTTTGCTGATCCAATATGGCTCATTCGCAAATAATAATAATCTAATAATAATTATAAAGTACAATCTCTTTTTTATCACGTTAATAAAAGTAGAATTTCTGCAAGCCCACACGAACTGAAAAATATATTTTAAACAAAATTATTGACAAGCCTTTCTGTAGCTGCAGAAAAGCTCAGAGGTACAACAACACGATTCTAGATTCAATTTATTCTTTAAAAAAAAAATGTTGAATCTTATTTTTAATTTCCCAAGCGCGTTTCGCCCTCATGGTGTGGGGCATCATCAGTGAAGATATAATGTAATACTCACATTAATGCTAAAATCATCTGGGGAATAAATAATAACATTCTCCACAACAGGTGTTTGTAGACACAGTTTTATTTATAAAAATTATTGTTAAATAACCGCCGAAAATGGCCTTTCACCAGTTTAGGAATATTATTTGTTCATTACTATAAGCTACTAAATCAGTTGTGTTAATGATAAAGACGCTTTTAAGATGTAGTTAGAACTGAGCTGATCTCTGTGCATCTGAAAGCGAAATAAGAACCTCGTTAGCTTTCCATTTATGAAGATTTCTAAGTGCCTTCATAACTCGCGAGCAATATCATTTATCTCTGCAAAATGAAAGTCAAGTTTCTCCGCGCAGTTGGAAATGAAATGTAATAAACGTGGATGAATGTTGTGTGGATTAAAGGGGAAATAACATTCACCTTACTCGGTATAAGAGGTAAACTGCCCCTTAACTTCATCAGAATACAAGAATGAATATGCCGTTTTGTGTCCGTAACGATAAACTTATGAATCAGTACACATTTCATTATATGTTAACACTGTAAAAGTACCCTGATCAGCCAAAACATTATGACCACCTGCCTATTACTGTGTTAGTCCATCTTTAGTTTGCAATGCAGCCGCGATTCGGCGTGGCATGGATTCGAAAAGTCCTTGTTAGGTTTCCCGAGTTGTGTAACACCAGATGTCTACGCACAGGTCACGCAATTCACTTAAATTACGGGCCGGTGGTTTGTGTGCGCGGCGTCTGGGAACGAGCATCTGGGAAACGGCGAGGCTGGTCGGCTGTTGACGTGCTAGTGTAGTGAGCATGTATGCAGAGTGGTTGAAGGACGGTGAAACCTCGACTGGACGACATGATGGTGGACGTCCACGCCGCATCACAGAACGTGGATGTCGGAGGCTTGCCCGCTATGTAAAGTGGGTTCGGTGGCTATCTGTGGCAGATCTGACATCAGAGTACAATGCTGGTGCTGGAACAAGAGTTTCGGAGCATACTCTGCTGTCAGATCTGCCACTGATCGCCGCCTACCCCTACTTTTTTTTTTTTTTTTTTATATGGCTTTCGGCATTTTAGGCCACACAGCCAGCCTGATGAATTCTTCCAGATAATTAGACACACCACAGGACGGATATGACATTCACAGACACAACATTAAACACCCATGCCCGCGGCCGGACTCTAGCCCCTACGCTACCGAGGCCGGCATGCCCACTACAATAGCTCGCGGACAGTCGACCAGCCTCGCTGTTTCCAAGATGCTCGTTCCCAGACGCCACGCACACAAACCACCGGCCCGTAATTTAAGTGAATTGCGTGACCTGTGCGTAGACATCTGGTGCTGGACAACTCCGGAAACCTAACCAGGACTTTTCGAATCGATACCAGGCCGAATCGCTGCTGCATTGCGCTCTAATGATGGACCAAGACACTAATAAGCAGGAGGTCATAATGTTTTGGCTGATCAGTGTATATAGCAAATTAAAGAATTCTCTGGAAGTGTACACAATACAGTTCGGCTGTCTTCCAGAAAATAATTTGTTGGGAGTAACGGGAATTGACAAACTTAGAGCTTCCACACTAGGCTGTTTGATAATTTTAGTTTTCAGCTTATTTGAGCTTTTAATAAGCAAAAACAGAAAGCAGGAATCTAGACTGCATGTGTTCGTGACAGACTGCGTTAAAATTTACGTAACACGCTAAAGTGTTCGGTCGTACTTCACATTATAAAGCAAACTGAGGGGCAGAGGTGAAGGTCGGTTTAAGCGGCTTCCAAAGTGCCAGCCGAGACAGAGATTCGAACCGCGTCCTTTCAAACTGAATTCTTTCTTATGGCTTTACACCTCGACGACGTCGTGGGTGACGTTGACGGTATTTTTTCTATTAAATAATAATTTATTATTTTAACAAGCAACTGCATAAGTAATGGTTTACAATTGTTATTAGTTTTTAAAATAAATCCAAATATATCTTTATACATGCTGGTACATATTTGGTATCTCGGAAACTGTTCTAACGATTTGGATGAAATTTTATTTGTAGTTTTACAAGAGTATCTAAATAGGTGCCTTCCTTAAAAAAAAAAAAAAAAAAAAAAAAAAAAAAAAAAAAAAAAAAAAAAAAAAAAAAAAAAAATTAAGTATATTTTTGGTCAGCGCAAGGAACTGTGCACTTCAAAATGCCTAGGAAGCCTTTAGTAAATTCTGTTTCCTTAAACGAGCAATTCTTGTTTATACTTCACATTACACAGCAAAGCGCCAGAGGTGAAGGTCGGGTTAATGGTCCATGAAAATTCTCGCCGAGACAGAGATTCAAATCGGGGACCTTTCGTTCCACTCTCAGACACCTTAACCACTGAGCCACCAAACCGCAACAGATATACTGTTAGCATGCTGGTGACGCGAACTCACAAGATTTTACCCATCCAAAAAGCGTCCGACGTGCGTAAAGAAGTTTTCACTTCGAAAACTAAAAATTTAACTTAGTCCACAACCCGACGGTTCGTCGAACCTTCCAGCGGGAAATGTACAAAGCTATTGTGACAGAGGCAAGAAGGCTAAGTCCTTTTTTCAGGGACTGAGATAAACTTTCGAAAGTAAGTGCCTTAGTCTCTGAGCTACCAGACCGCCTTGCTTTATGGTATACGTTTGATAAGTACTATCGGATTGAAACAGTGGGTTTGTATGAAAAATGGTGACAGAAATTAAGGTGAGATGGAATGCAGTAGAGGATTTAGATTATTGTGAATCAAGCGTAAAGAGTAATTTTCCATTTGTTTTAAAATATACATATGAAAAGTTCCATCAGAATCGGATAAAAAATGTGTATTTGTTTAAAGATTTTGCGAAAAGCGCCAACGCGCAACAGGTGGGGTGATGATGACGCGAGCAACAGGTAGCATCTTGGTGACGTGACGTCACGAAATCACAGATTACCCCCGTCCAATCATCGCGTAGTGCGCCTATAGAAGTTTTCACTTCAAAAAACATCTTTCAGAAAGAACATATACGATTGCTGCAGATACGACAGCAAGGTTTTGTCACTGAATTCCATTTCCTTTGTGGACGCAGTGAGTTTTCATCGGACTCATTTGGCTTTACCATATGACTTTCCGAAATCACCTTGCCTTACGGCATAGTGTGGACGCGCCTGTAGTGACGTCATGTGTTCCGTGACGACAGGTGTGGCGGTGATCGAGTTGGTGGGGGCAGAGGGCGGGTCGGGCCCTTCCGGAGATCCCTAACGACCGCCGAGGGCGCCTTTAATCACAGTTCGCGGCCCAGAGATTGCCCGCCAGAGGACGAACCCAGCTGAAGCTGTATCATTACCAGGGGGCAAGGGGGCTCGGCCTTATTTTCGAAATTATCGGTCTCCGCCGGTGCGCCAAGTAGTTTGTCCTCCGGTAGGTGCAGCTGTAATGGTGCGAGGGCAGAGGGAACGACTAACGAGAGCTCCGGCATTGGAGATGACAAATCGACGCCAGATTGAGGGGCGCGAGCAAACAGGTAGATTGGCGTCGTCGCGCGGACTTTTCAACAAAGGAGAACCGTGTCGCATTCCGCCCCATTGTGCGGCCGCGTCAATTAAAAGAAAGGAGCGGGGGATGGGTGGGCGGTCTTTGTTAGTTCGGGAGGAGGAAGCCATTGTAGCGGGCTACGTGTTTTCGCCCGTTAATAACGGCGGAAGCGGAGATGGAATCTGCGCTCGCTGTAAAGTAGCGCGTATTATCTGAGCGCAAAAGAATTTATTTCCTCAGGAAATGTGGAACGTGAGGACAGCCCGGCAGAGAGAGAGAGAGAGAGAGAGGAAATGTGTAGAGGAGGTGAGGTGAGAACGGGAGAGAAAAGGGAAACGCCGATTATTGGAGGTATTTCTACTGTTCCTTCCCGTGGACGTATCATTTCATTCTAAATATTTGTCACAGCGATAATTTCGGAATTCAGTCGTCTGAAATACAAATTGACATTATATCTGTTACCGGCCAAACCATGTATCAGGCCAAACTAGTTTTTTAAATTTAATTTAATTGCGATGGAGGGCTCATTCCGGTAGCAATTTCCCTCCTTTCCATGTACCCATCTTATTGTTCTCTACAAATTTCAACTTTAATTTGTTTCAAAGTTTTTGGTAAATTGTTCATCAATTCTCTTGGTCAAGGGTGTATCCAGGATCAGAACTAGAGGTGGGCAAGATTTGAGCTAGGGGAGGGGGCAAGTCATCTTGGTTTCGAGGAAGTGGGGTGGTGGACTGAAACATGGCGATTTCTTACAAAATGAAACTCAAACCTATTAAGGAAACTATTTTTATTATTCATAAGTATAGTAATCCAACCACTTAATCTAAGGACCTACTACGTAGTAAATTAAGATCGTAACTCAGTTATTGTTAATGTAAACATTAATCGTCTCGGATTCTTCGAAAAATTTTCAATATATTTATTTCTTAATTTCTCACGAAATTTCGATGCACACTCATCAGGCATAATCCAGTCAATCTTTCCTCTCACAAAGTGCTTCTTAGCCAGTTCTTCACTCGTCGAAGTGTACTGAAGGCAACTTAATTTTTCTTCTAGGGAGAGGGGGAGGGGGGTTTTGCTCACCCCTGCCCCTTGCTGGATATGCCCATGCTCTTGGTTACTTATTCCAATTTCTGACCCCCTTACTATTTTTTTAATCTTCCCAGACTCTTGTGCCTTGAATTGAGTACCAACTTGTAGTCGTAATGATCTTTTTCCATCCATGCATTACTTTTAATTCTTACACCAATATCTGTCCGAGTCTCATCACCAATACATGCCTGTACACTTCTATGACTCTCTTCACCCTGTCTTCCAATGAATCTTAATAAACTGTTTGAATTGCGTCGACAAAGACTGGGCGCTTTACCGGCAGATAGCAGCACCATATATTTCAGAGATATTAATAAACTGCTTCACTGGTGTCGATAAGGATTGAGGAGTACCGGTAGATAGCAGCACCACAATTCCCAGAGATGTTAAAAAACTGCTACACCGCTGCTGACAAAGATTGAGCACTTACCAGTAGATAGCAGCACCACATAACAAGAGGTATTAATAAACTGCTCTAATAGTGCCTACAGGGATTGAGCACCTTCTACCCCTACCACTTCGACCCACCGACACACCTGACGTCACGCAACGAAAAGAGGACGTGTCGAAAGAGCCGCGGTGCCTTCAGTATTCACGTATTCCCCGGCGGTAAGCCCGTAAATTCGAGCGCCATTTTTCTGCGTGCCTATTGGTCGCGCCTTTGTCAACAGCGCCGCGCGGGTCTGCAGGAAGTTCCCTCTCGGAGCTGGCGGTACGTGCTGTTCGCAGGGCGCGTGTTAATTCTCGAATTCCTGCTGCGGCGCTGCCAAATTCAAAGGGCGCAATTTTTGTCGTCGCCCGAGCTTGCCGTAGGAATTGCTCGCTCGGCGCCAGAATGGCAGCGCTGCGTGCCGATGCTGCACGCTGCTTTCCCTTTTAGCTACATTTTATCCGCTTTTCTGTAGCCGCAGTCCTCGCGGCGTTTGTTTAAACGTTTCTGCACAAACCACAGGACTCTCTCGTTAATGTTTGTTGAAACACCAACTATAATCAATGCAGCACTCTCGCTTCTTTTAGCGTCGATGCGTAAACAAAAGACTGTTCATTGGTAACCGAACGTGTTTTTGACCCTCATTTTACGTATCAAATACAAGAGTTGGAGAGGGTGCAAAAAAGGGCTGCTAGATTTGTTTCTGGAAATTATCGCAGAATGCAATCAGTCAGGGGCGTAGCTACTATGGGGCTAGGCGGTGCAGTGCACCGGGGCCCTCACGCTCAGGGGGCCCCCAACCATACCTCAAGGGGCCTCTAAGCGCACCTCTAGGGGCCCTCAAGCGCAGTTTAGAGGTCCCACGAGCCTTCACGGCAAACTGGTGACCTTTTTTTTTTAGCTCTACCGTCGTCTAAGGGGCCCCTGAGAATACAGGAGCCCCTCGCTAAGGGCCCTCGCTAAGGGCCCTCGCTGCTCAGGGGTGGGACCGACCGCTGCTCAGGGGTCCCTAAATAACAATTCAAGGGCCCCCATCCTCAATTCAGGGGGCCCCTACCAGCACACAAAGCAAAAAAAAAGGTCGCCCGTCTGGCCTGAGGGCCCAAAATAATTTTGTTGCACCGGGGCCCTTGTTGACCTAGCTACGCCACTGCAATCAGTGACGGATATGATAAAGGAGCTGGAATGGGATTCATTGCAAGACAGGAGGAGAATGAGGGTCATGGGAGTGTACAGGGCATATACTGGCGATGAGGCATGGAAAGATATTGCAATAGGTATGAAAAGTAGTGCATGGAAGGGAGAAGATGACCATGATCACAAGCTGGCACTTGATTTCAGGCACAAGGGTGTAGGAAGATTCTCTTTTTTAGGTAAGGGTGTCAGGGATTGGAATGAGTTACCAAGAGAAATGATGAATAATTTACCGAAAACTTTGAAAGAATTTAAAGATAAAATTTGTAGAGGGCAAATGTAGGTAGGTGCAGGATAGGGGGAAGATGGGTGTGTAGGGAAATTGCCACCGGAGCCTGTGCTCCATTGCAATTAAATTAAACATTTACCCTCGAATTTTGACAGAGTGGCCCACAAAATGGTGGTAACTTAGGTTAAAACTGTTGGAGTGTATGAGAAAGTGATTTGCCGGGTAGAATAATTCTTAAAAGATAGAAAGCAAAAAGTCAGGGTAAGTGGAAGTGAAAATAGGAGTGCCACAGGGTAGCGTATTGGGACCATTGCTATTCATTATTTTAATGAATGATTATGTTGATGGTTTACTACAGAAAAAATCAGGTTGTTTGCAAATGACATCTATATCAATGAGAAAGTTTTGATGTATGTTTGGATGTTCTTTCGGTCTCGGTCACGCCTTAATCACTCAACAGATTTTAATGAAATTTGGCTCGGAGTTAATCAATTGTGTGCTTAGTGACATAGGACGGGTTTTATCTCGTAAAAACGAATGGTTCCTTCATAAATTACTACTAACAATTCGAAAATACCAAAGAGTTTCTTACTTCGTAGGCGGCAATGCCACGTTTACTCTTTGCTTTTAACAAACGAGTCGCAAACACTACTTTTCAGAAATAAAAGCAAGAACCTTTTGAGATATGCATGTATTCGTTTAGTTCAAAAGCGCTAAAACTGATTCACTTGACAAATAATAATTCGGGAGCAGGAAACATAAATCTGTATCTAGCTACTATAAAAAATTAAATAATAAGTTCCCAAAAGATTTCTTCAGTTTCGTACATGAAATAGTATGACATCTCAGGTATCACACCGTAATTCCGTTAGTAATATATGCGTCATAATAAATGTAAAAAAAAATGTAAGACTGAAAAACAGCTCAGGTATCACATCATAACAGCGTTCGTAATATATGTGTTAGTTATAATATATGTGAAAAATCAAAATTCGAAAAAATGTTGATTTTCAAGGAGCTGTACCAACGAAGTTCATGGTTAGGTTGAATGCAGCCTGGATCAAAATGACTACTAATTCCATGGCATGTAATGAATTTGGTGTGAAGAAAGCGGCTGCCATGCCGAATTCTGACTACAATGATGTTAGAATCGATTCAAGATGTCTATTGTCTTCAAAGGAGAAATTTTTCTGCTGATCGTGCTTTGAACAGAAACAAAAACTGTTACATTATAACACACTTTCAAGCGGACGAAGTCGCGAGTAACTGCAAGTAATGTTATATATTACGATCAATACGGTAGAGGACTGTGAACAGCTGCAGGCTAATCTACATCTACATATATATACTCTGCAATTTGCACAGGATATCATGCTCGGCTGGTAAACATGGGATGAAAATACATGGAAAGAAGAGTCAACTTGCTAGGTACGCAAATAAAAAATAAAACATTGATTATGCTAATAAGATGGAAAGAATTTCTTGTTGAAGACTTGAAATGTAAATATCTTAGCATAACATGTGATAACAAGCTCAACTGGGCAGGACACATTAGACAAGTATAGAAGACAAACGAATCTCAAAGCCAGAAGATGCTGCAATACTTGCTGACTTGCGTGGTATTACAACCAATGATCTTGCAACTTTAACGCCAAAGGAAGAAAGGATTCTCAGAATGCGCTTAGGTCTTGGTAAAGATGGAAAAGAACATACCTTAGAAGAAGTAGGAAGAATCTTTAACGTAACACGCGAGAGAATTAGGCAAATAGAAGCAAAAGCACTACGTAAATTAAAACATCCAAGCCGTGCTAGAAAACTTAGAGGATTCTTTTAAAAAATCCTGCACTTGTTGGAGAGAGAGATTAAGAGATGTAGCAGACAAGTAAAGGAAATATTCATCAGTTCTCTTGATAACTTATTCCAATCTCTGATCCCCCTACCTATGAAAGAAAATCTTCTCACATCTTTCAGCCTGAAATCGAGTGCCACCTTGTGGTCATGCTCATCTCTTGCCTTCTATGCATTACTTTTAATTCTTACTAATAATTCACCATTTGCTGGAATGGCTATTGCCAACATCTCATTCAGAATATTTATAATTACCGAAAAGTACATAACGTAAATATCATTAGTGTTCGATACATATGCCATAATTTTAACGGTCGTCTGTCAAAAGAAAACAGTACAAATTGTCTTCCGTAACTGATAGGGTAAAAAGTGACTTGCCATACGACCGGGTGAGGGGGGGGCGAGGGTATATCGAGGCAAAAGCCATCCTACCTAGATGATAGGCTACGTGGGGATTCAAGGAAAGCCAACATGGAGCCACGTAGTTTATGGACGCTCCCCAAGTGTGCGACTCTGCTTCAGATCATTAGACCTTCATGATGATCAGTACTGATGATGCCCCGTGAGTTCATAATTGAAAATGGTTCATAAAGGAAAAAGAAAAAGGACATGTTGCAGGAGGCGGGAGTTCTATAAAAAGATATTTCCCCCCTCCCACCCCTCCTCCGATGGGCCAGCAAGAAACAATTGGGCACTGACCTTGTTAGCTATCCTGTCTTTTCAGCGTGTTATTTAGGGAAGATCGGGCCAGATTCTCCTCTTTCAACACATGCAAGCCGTTACCTCGGATAAACAAATTTAGAAGTATTTTGACATGTTCTGGAAATGA
Source organism: Vandiemenella viatica (assembly GCA_031002005.1). Lineage (NCBI taxonomy): Eukaryota > Metazoa > Arthropoda > Insecta > Orthoptera > Morabidae > Vandiemenella > Vandiemenella viatica. Next base: position 190,609,029 of record JARYHS010011408.1, read on the forward strand.
AAAAATCACTGTTCTGGTCGAGATATTACTGAATTTTATTAATAACGTTCATTGACGTAACTTCCAAGAAACTTATGTTAGATTGACGCAAGTTTGCCACACATTACATTGGTTATTTTAGCTTACGTACACAGCGCATGAACTGGCTCCAGTCCACACTACCTTCTCCAAGCGGCACGACACACTCATTGCCCCCCGCCCTGCCCTTCTGCAATGAAGGCGCCCAATCAACAATCACTGCCCGCACAGCAGTGCTGACCGGAGTCAAAGACTGTTCTACTTCTTTAATAACAATACTATGCTGCCCGGGTTACTAAATAAACTACAGTCTGCGGAATCCCAACAATACCACAAATCAAGTTACAAACATTAATACAGTTATTCAGGACATAACTAATAAATGCTATGTAGTTAAATATTAATAATAACAGTAGTAAATTAATATAAAAATGATATCCAGTGTAAATAATGGTTTGGAACTTTTTTTTTTTTTTTTACTTATGCCTTTACGTCTCGTCGACGTCGAGGTCATTAGAGGCGGGATGGAATTGGGAACAAGGTACGGATAAGAATTCTGCCATGGCCTTTTGAAGGAAGCATCCTGGCATTCACCTGGAGTGATTTGGGGAAACCATGGAAAACCCAAATCTGGATGCCCGGGCGGGGATTCGAACCCACGTCCTTCCCAATGAGAGGCCAGAACGTTAACTGTGCACCCACCACGCTCCGTGGTTTGGAACTGAGTTCCTGGCAGGAGTCTATCTGGTCCAGTTATGCCCGGCGTACCTTATCTATCGAAGGAAAGTCTTGAGTTGCCATCTGTCTAAAGCCGCATTCCCACGGCACGTGGTCTAGTACTGGCGCCTTTCATCTTTTACCGCCTGGTGGTGGGTAGAGGCGCGCCGTACCTGCTAGCATATGCGGCAAAGATGAAAGGCGTCCACAACCACACGCCGAGGGACGCGCCGTGGGAACGCGCCTTAAGAAGCGAGTAATTTTCTGTGTCCTGTATGATATGTGTGTTTTTGTTTGTTCAATGTGTAGTTTTTGAGGCGGAGAGATTGGGTATCGTCTATAAATTTGCTTATATGATTGTTGCAAAACGCCTGAAAACCGCAGTCAGGACGGCCGGTACGCGTGGGCTGGGCCCGTGGCCGGTCCCGTTGTACCTTCCCTGATCAAGTGAGCGGCGCCTCAGCGCGCTAAGCCAAACTGGCGGATCAAAATGGAAACAAAAAATTTATGTTTGTGCCACTGAATGAATCACTATGAACGAAAGTTTCGTATTCATACAGCCATCATAAGTGCTCATTGACAAATTACTGTAAGCCCGTGACCGTTTTTAGCTAATGGTAACGAGTCTAGAACAGTTCCTGTTTTTAGCTTCAAAGATTATGACAGATTGACCTGATCTGACCAAATACGAAATCGACCTGTGTTTCACCCTTAGCGTTTGATAACTCAGAGCTATTATTAGACCTATTAAATATGGTCAGCGTGGATCACGCTTAGGCATAATTTTTTAAAAGGTCGTGGATCTTAGACTCTAATTGGTTGAAATACAAACTTTCCTTGTAGGTACTTGACCCTAAAGATTCATTCAACAAAATTTCAAGGATTTCTGTTTAAAGGGAGTGCGCAATTGCTTCTAAAGCATCAACTGCATTTTAATTGAGGCTGGCCAAACATTCATAATATAATCTTTGGTCGATGTATCCATAATGGTCAGAGAACTTAATACAGATTCCAGATTATTAAATAGTTGAGCAACTCTGAAGAAATGAATTGCCAGAAGGCTAGATTAGGTAATATGTCTGGTCTGGTGTCCAGCTTAAATAATCATAACTCAGGTACAGTGAACACGAACAAAGATCATTAACGAAAGTGGTTAATAAAATACGTAAAAAAATAAATCTTAATATATAAACTTTGGTCAAGAAACAACATTAGCGAAAGTTTTAACTATGCCGAAATTTGGCATAGGCCGGAATTGGATTCGTGGTTACAGCACATACTATGAGTGATTAACGTTTTTTTATGTTACTTTAATTAGTCACATGTTACTGAAAAGTACTCGTAGTTCTACCCTTTTTTCAGCCATAAAGTTTATCTATATTTAAAAAAAAAAAAATGAAATGCTACGAAAAGAAAACGTAATGAATGCAGTCTGGCAATTAATTCTAAGGAGTTGCTTAGGTAGTAAACTGTGTACTAAACTTCCAATTTCAAACATATGTGGTCGCTGTTCTTTTGCGAGTGAAGGTCGGCTCGTGACGTCACCGTTCTCCAGCCAATAGCTTTAGAGGTGACTGAGTGTGGGCGTGAGCTTAGGAAATTGTACAGGATGAGTCAAGAAGGATTTGACAAATTTGAAATGATATAGAAATTTATTGAGATAAATTATAGAATAGGTAGATGTGTCATTTTGTAGCAAACAACCTCAAGTTTCCCATAAAACTGTCAAGTGTCATTTTGGTTTCGTTGTGACTATCATTTGTCATGCGGCACATCCCACCGGTAAACAATTTCTTCCCACACTCGTTGCAGCAAATCGGGCGTAACTTGTGCAACGGCAGCGTTTCAGGTCGGCCAAATTGGTTGTTAGGGGAGAAACATACATACGATCTTTAATGAAACCATAGAGAAAGAAGTCCAGTGATCTGGGGAACTAGGTGGCCAATCCACCGACCTGGAAAGCTATTATCGTGGAAATCTCCAACTTCCATGAGTAAATGAGGTAGTGCACTGTCTTGCTAGTGGTAAACCATCCCATCTCGATCATTTTCATCGATCTATAGAATTAAAAAAATTTCAAATATATCCAGATATACAATACCAGTGACAGTTTTCTCCATCAAGAAGAAAGGGCCCGTACACTTTCAATTTGCTAAAGGCACAAAATACGTAACTTTTGGGCTGTAGCTGTGTTCTAGGGTTTCATGTGGATTTTCGCTGCCCCATATTCTGCAGTTGTGGTTGTTCACCATGCCACAAAAACTCACAGCGAGCACATCTCCGCACCAGTGAAAGTAGCCATTTTAACTGTGCAATACTCTGGAGCTCCTGGTGGCGGAATAGTGTACCGATGTACTGCGTGCATCAAACTTGAGATTGTTTACTACAAAATGACACATCTACCGATTCTGTAAGTGATCTCGACATATTTTCATTAATTTAAAAGTTGCAAAGTCCTTTTTGACTCACCCTGCGTAGTAGATATTCACCTTTTCGCGTGGTATTTTGATGTTCAGACACACAACAGTGCATCAAGTGAGCGCACTTTTGCTCCGACGGCAGGCCTCGGCGACACTGTCGTTTTATGTTTTAATTAAACGTCCGCGACCACAGGCAAGGCGAGGAATATGGCGTCGTGTCGGACGCTGCTCTCCAGGACTGCTCCCTTCCGGTTAACGTTAATGGCAGACGTAATGGAATGTAGGTGGCAGTAGCGTCTAAACGGCACCTCGTCCCTTACCCCGAATATCCGCCGGAAACGCCCTCATTAGAGAAAACGAAAGAAAAAGAAAATAAGGTTTAATATCAGCGAGTCGGATATTTCGCTTCCTAAATTCGTTCCAGCAACGGATGCACGCGACGCTGCGAATGGCTGCGTTTGGCCATGCGTTTCTCTTGCGCTCCCCGCACCAAAACTCCAAGTGTTACTTATTGCAAACCATTTTATAACGAAATTCCGTTTTTCCGTACATGTTTTAATTGCTTTCGCTGCTCGTATGCGTTTTATTTTTTTCATTTTAGTAGAAATAAAAAGTTAACGACGTAATATCTTTGTATTTTCGTTGATGGTAGGGAAGAAATAGTGCTTTCTCTGATACTCAGAGCTTCTAACATCGTTATTGATTGATATGCCTGAGAAAACGTTTGATTGGCTTAACGATATCAATATCGTATTGTGTGAAAGAATGACACTAAAATGTTTAGTTTGTAAAAGTTATTAACTTGTTAACCACCTCCGTTTTTTTTATGTATATCTATATGACTCGTAGTAAAACCCTAAAATAAATAGAGGGTCTCTGGTGTTGTGAACCAACTATACCCAGTGGTCAATCTGTACTTGAAGCAAGAGGTTTATCGTCCTCTGTGTTAGCATTATAGGAGAAGTTCGGGTAGCCCCAGTCACTTAAAATTAATTACAAATAAAGATAAAATAAACACATTTTCTGTCTTTATTTCAATCTTAAAATTAAACTGGGAGCTTTTGCAGTCATATTAATTAGAAGTTAGTAATCACAACTTTTTTCAACGAAATAAATTGAAAACTCTTTCGCCTTAATTTTTTGGCAACACAAAAGTTGTCGGGGGACGACCCCGGACACAGTAATAAATTGATGGTGGCCTAATCGTTTTTTGGCCAATAATTGTATATCTGAAGATTCTATATAACCACAATCTTCATGGGCCTTGTCTTTGCTTCATAGCACTGAATCCAGTCTTCTTGAAAAACTTCTTCTCGTACGATGCATTCGGTCTGTTTTACTTGATTTCCTTCGGAAAGACTTTGAATACTTTTCTTGGTATTCAACGTCTTTATAGTGCCTACACCGTTTGTTTTTTTCGCTTCGCCCTTTTTACTACCTTTACTCTGTTGCCTGTCATCTTCACATTTTTTATATGGTGAAGATGTTAAAATCTGGCCCTTTCGGATTTTTAGAGCCCGCGGTACTATGCGTTTATATGACGCATCTTATTCAATAATCTCCAACGAATTTTATAGGAGCGACGAAAATTCTGCGAGGAACAAAACACGCACTAGTGTAGAATTCACTGGGCGCCCAAGCCGCAGCTTAGTTGCATTTGTTTCTACAATACAGGGTGCATATCAACAATAAAGTTTTACCGACGCAGCGTGGTTGGTTTGTTAGAACATTAAATGGCCTGGGGTTACCCGCCATCCGGAGCTCCCTGACTTCCCTTATCACTAAACTAATCGCGGAGTTGAAATCAGTATTCTGTTGAGATTAATTATGCTGTCGACGTCGTGAAAAGGGTATTCATCTGAGCCAGTACAGTTTGGCAAATATTAAGAACAAAAGTAATGATGTTTTCGCGAGTGAACCGGCTTGTGTTGTGTTGTAAAACAACGCATTTTTACTTTGATCTGATGGAATGCTACTACATTTCTTCTCTTAGTATAGTTTCTGTTATATATCGATATACACATCTTAAATATGTAAAGAAAATTCCTTGAATTATCATAGAAGGAACTTAGTACAGAACTTCCATTATATCTGAATATCTTTCATCCAGTATGACGTGCACTGAGGTAATAAATTACAAAAATCAGCCTCCTCTTATTACATATAGACGAGTGATACTATTTGCTTCTATAACACCTAGTGATGGGACGAACTGAATAAAAGTCAGACGTAAATATTTTTTTATTTTTTTTTTAAATAAACTGTTAAAAGAAAAATCAAAGAAAACAAAACAAGAAAAATTAAACAATTGCATCTTCCCGTATCATAACAGTATTGTTATTTTTTTCTGATAGATTTAGAATCTCCCTTAATATAAGGAAGAGTTCAAGAATTTAGTCTTCAGGAGCGTATTGTTAACTGAGGAAAATAGCCTCGTAAAGAACATAAACGATAGGAATCAACAGGTGATACACCTGTTACGAAACAAGTTATACTAGTCAAATGAATATTGTTATTGTTTAAAGGACTGCGTTGTTGAAAAATACTGTTGATTGATGCTAACAAATCAGTGTTTAAAAAGAACTTTTATTTGCTCTTCTGAAAAACAAGATTTTTTTCTGGTTTCACGCCTGTCGACGTCTAGGACATTAAGGCGGGAAAGGATTGGGACCAAGGAACGGTAAGATTTCAGCCATGACCTTTTGAAGGAACCGTACCGTCATTCACCTGAAGTCATTTTGGCAAACCAAGCAAACCCAAATCTGGATTACCGTAGAGGGATTGGAAGCCGCGTCCTCCCGAATGCGAGGCCAGAGCGTTACCGCACACCCACAACGCTCGGTACGTGACAGCAATCAACGCTAGGTTAAGAGATTAGCTTGCAACTGGCACGTAGAAACCGTCAATGACGTGCGAGTGGCAAAATGTAATGTTTTCGGATGGGGCTCGCTTCGACTTATCATGCAGTAGGTGTTTAACGTTACCATGGGGAACGAAATAGAGCAGACTGCATTGCTGAGTAGCATAGCAGACAAATGCCAAATGTGACGGATTGGGGCGCCATTGGATGCAACATGCGATTTCAGCTCCTAGGCATTGAGGGCAATCTGAATAGCAACCACTACATGAGGGAGGGTCTAGAGCCCTAGGCACTGTCCCTGCTGCAGACAACTCCACATGCCATATTTCAGCAGCACAATGCCCGGCCCTTGTGGCGAGGAATGTGCGAGCCTTATTTTGCAGAGCGACGGGTACCACTGTTTCCTTGGCCTGCACGTTCAGCCATGTCTGTGATATGGTCGGTCGGCAACTTGTTTGTTCTGGTCTTCCTTCAAGCACTGTCGATGCTTTGTGGACGCGCCTACAAACCGCGTTAAGTTTGTTCCTCAGCAGCATATCCAGGCTCTCTCTGATTCCATGCCACGACATCTAGAGGCACGTGGCGGAGGCTTCACTTTTCGTTTTTATCGTCGACATCTGTCATTAGAGGCGGGAAAGGACTAAAGGCAAGGAATTGGGAGGAATTCGCCCATTTCCTTTTGAAGGAATCATCCCAGCATTCACCTGTGGTGATTTCGAGAAACCATGTGCCAGGCGTTTCTGCTTGTGCGTCGCACATTTTATCTACTTCCTTCCTTTTGAAGTATTGTACGTGACAGTATGTCCGTACGCGACCTCAAGTATATTTTTTTTTTTACTTGCATCCTTCTATATACTTACCAGATATTTACCGATATTCGAATGCGTCTTGCTGGCTTTAAATATCTTGTTCAATCCTACACCTTAACACTTGAAAAATCTTTGCTTTAACGGCACTGAAGTTTTAATTCATGAAGGGCCTATTTACTCTCTGTAATAATTCGTTCAGTTTCATTAGATCATTAAGAATACAGTTTATTTCTGTAATTCATATTAACAAGATAATATTCAGCTAACACTTATCTTCGGTTATTTTCATGATACTTTCCTTCCTATTATCACACAATGTCTTACAAACCGTACATTAATTCGGTTTCATTCTCCCTCGGGCTGTATGCATTATATTTAACATTTACACACTATTTGACAAGTACAACATCATTGAGAGGTTCTTCTTCGAAACTTACTGTTTCATTTAATTCATTGTCCGATCATGTTTTCATCAAAACCATTTTTCGTTTCTTCTCTTCAGCTGTTTTTCAAAGATGCTCCGCACTGTCTTTATAGGCGTCTTTGACCTTTAAACTAAATTATCAAAATTAGAATATATGCTCTGTGACCTCACTACATTTCAAATGTATTTACAACACAAAACATAATTTCCGGTAACGAATATGTATCTTACACATGGAAAATCAAATTCTGGATAGCCGGACGGGGATTCAAAACCACATCCTCCTGAAGGCGCGGCGAGGGCGTTACCGGCTTCGCATCGTAATGAATTCTCAAGTTGAAAGTGCGTGTATAGTGTAAGTCTAATCATTTGTGTATAGTCGTATCTGTAATCAATGGAATACAACTCATTGTAATCACGCGTCACGTACTTGGTGTTTCAATTTTAAGTAATTCCAGCGTTACATTGTAAAAAATGTTTGTCAAGGATCTTCTATAAAAGATTTTATCATATTTGTTTATCAATTTATGTTTTTTGATATTTTATCAGGCCCGTTAAAAAACATAAAATTTTTCATTAAAGTTTTCTGAAATGAATGAGGTAAACTTGTATGCTTGTAAGTTCAGCCGTCACAATATGTATTTTATTGGAGAAAAAGAAGAGAAGTAAATAATGTATTTGGGTTACATCGTGGATCGCAAGACTTTAATCAAAGAAATTCATAAAAGTTTAGTGAAACAGCTGCAATGTGAGGACGTGACATATTATAAAAATTATGGTCGACGCTTCAGTAGAGAACCAATAAATTCATAACACAATATTTTCAAAAATTTCTGCATGATAATTATTACCCCTACACCTAACGATATATACTATTGGGTGTCTATATTTTACGAGGTATGTGCAATGGGCTGAACTCAATTGCTAGTGGCGGACCTACACCTTCCTGCAATATAGCATCCGTATTGCTAAGCCCATTCCCTCTGCTGTTATTCCAGAAACCTGTCAAGTACTAGCTTCTTAATCCATTAATTTTCTTTATCACGTTTTCTGCAGCGTAGACTTCTTTCAAAGAACTAATTAACTTCGCAATCTTTGCGTAAGTGTCCGCCTTTTAATTCCTGTTCTTATGTAATCAACATGTTTCCTTCTGTTCATATTTAGTAATCAAGATTTTCGTTTATTCGGCAGTCCTAACCATCTTTGGTTGCGCCATTTTATTTGTTTAAATTAAATTAAATTATTTTAAATTGCAATGGAGCGCATGCTCCGGTGGCAATTTACCTAAACACCCATATTCCCCCTTTTCTGCATCCACCTACATTTACCCTTTCCAAATTTTAACTTTAAATTCTTTCTACGTTTTTGGCAAATTATTCATCGTTTCTCTTGGTAACTTATTCCAATCCCTAACACCCTTACCTAAAACAGAGAATCTTCCCACACCATTGTGCCTGAAATCGAGTGCCAGCTTCTGGTCTTGGTCATCTTTTCCCTTCCATGCATTACTTTCAATTCTTACACCAATATCTTTCCATGCCTCATCACCAATACGAACGCCCTATACACTCCCATGACCCTCTTCACCCTCCTTCTGTCTTCTAATGAGTCCCATTCCAGCTTTTTTATCATATCTGTTACTGATTTCATTCTGAGATAATTTCCAGAAACAAATCTAGCAGTCCTTCTTTGAACCTTCTCCAACTCCTGTATTTGATAATCAAAATGTGGGTCCCATACTACACTACCATATTCAAGCAATGGTTTGACCAAAGTTTTGTAACCCAATTCCTTTACTTCTCTCGTACATCCCCTCATCGCCCTCTCCAACAAATGCAGAATTTTGAAACCTTTTCCTACTACCTGTCCAATGAGATCTGCCCAGTTAAGCTTGTTATCAAATGTAATGCCAAGATATTTACATTTCAAGTCTTCAATAAGCAATTCTTTCCCCACCTTATAATCATAACTAGTGATCGCCCAGGGATCGAAATCGACCGTAATTCATTAAGTTATTTAGTTTCTTTCGTGAATTAGTAGTAATCATTATTAGAATTTGTTCTGGTGCGTTTGCTGCATGCATAGTTATATTATATACTGTATACATTGTACTGTATAACTTATCTATTGAAGGAAAGTCTAGCGTTGCCATCTAGCTAAAGGAGCGTGGTGGGCAGTACGCGCCTTCCATCTTCTACCGCCTGGCTGGGTCGAGGCGCGCCGTCCCTGCTATTACATATGCGGCAAAGATTACAGGCGTTCCCTAGCACGCGCCGAGGGAAAACGCCTTAAGAAGCGCATAATTTTGTGTCTCCTTTATGATATGTGTGTTTTTGTTTGTGATCTTTGTAGTTTATGAGGCAGAGATTGGGTATCGTCTCTACATTTGCCTTGATGATTGCGGCAAACCGCCTAAAAACCGCAGTCTGGATGGCCGGTACGCGAGGGACTGGGGTAGTGCCCGGTCCCGTTTTACCTCCCCGGCGCCTCACCACCTTGAGCCACTCTGGCGGGTCATAATGGAAACCAAAAATTTATGTTTGTGCTACTGAATGAATCACTATGATTGAAAGTTTCGTATTCTTACAGACATCATAAGTGCTTATGGCCAAATTACTGTAAGCCCGTGACCGTTTTTAGCTAATGGTAACGAGTCTAGAACAGTTCCTGTTTTTAGCTTCAAAGATTATGACAGATTGACCTGATGTGGCCAAATACGAAATTGACCTGTGTTTCACCCTTAGGGTTTGATAACTCAGAGCTATCATTAGACCTATTAAATATGGTTAGCGTAGATCACGCGTAGGTATCATTTTTTAAATGGTCGTGGTTCTTAGACTCGTATTGGTTGAAATACAAACTTGGCTTGTAGGTACCTGGCCCTAAAGATTCATTCAGCAAAATTTGAAGAATTTCTGTTTAAACTTAAAGGGAGTAGGCAATTGCTTCTAAAGTATCACGCTGATTTTAATTGAGACTGGCCAAACATTCATAATGTAATCTTTGGCAGAGAACTTAATACAGATTCCAGATTATTAAATAGTTGAGCAACTCTGAAGAAATGAATTGCCAGAAAGCTAGATTAGGTAATATATCTGGTCTGGTGTCCAGTTTAAATGATCATAACTCACGTACTGTGAACATAAACAAAGACCATTAACGAAAGTGGTTGTTCTACCCTTTTTTCAGCCGTAAAGTTTTACTATATTTAAAAAAAAAAAATGAAATGCTACGAAAAGAAAACGCAACGAATACAGTCAGGCAATTAATTCTAAGCAGTTGCTTAGCTATTAAACTGTGTACTAAACTTCCAATTTCAAAAATATATCTGCTTGCAGTTCTTTTTGCGTGCGAAGGTCGGCTCGCTTCGACTTATCATGCAGTACGTGTTTAACGTTACCGTGGGGAACGAAATAGAGCAGACTGCATTGCTGAGTAGCATAGCAGACAAATGCCAAATGTGACGGATTGGGGCGCCATTGGCTTCAACATGCGATTTTAGCTCCTATGTATTGAGGGCAATCTGAATAGCAACCACTACATGAGGGAGGGTCTAGAGCCCTAGGCACTGTCCCTGCTGCAGACTACTCCACATGCCATATTTCAGCAGCACAATGCCCGGCCCTTGTGGCGAGGAATGTGCGAGCCTTATTTTGCAGAGCGACGGGTACCACTGTTTCCTTGGCCTGCACGTTCAGCCATGTCTGTGATATGGTCGGTCGGCAACTTGTTTGTTCTGGTCTTCCTTCAAGCACTGTCGATGCTTTGTGGACGCGCCTACAAACCGCGTTAAGTTTGTTCCTCAGTACCATATCCAGGCTCTCTCTGATTCCATGCCACGACATCTAGAGGCACGTGGCGGAGGCTTCACTTTTCGTTTTTATCGTCGACATCTGTCATTAGAGGCGGGAAAGGACTAAAGGCAAGGAATTGGGAGGAATTCGCCCATTTCCTTTTGAAGGAATCATCCCAGCATTCACCTGTGGTGATTTCGAGAAACCATGTGCCAGGCGTTTATGCTTGTGCGTCGCACATTTTCTCTACTTCCTTCCTTTTGAAGTGTTGTACGTGACAGTATGTCCGTACGCGACCTCAAGTTTTTTTTTTTTTTTTTTTTTTTTTTTTTGTTACTAGCTTTCTTCTATATACTTACCAGATATTTACCGATATTCGAATGCGTCTTGCTGGCTTTAAATATCTTGTTGAATCCTACACCTTAACACTTGAAAAATCTTTTCTTTAACGGCACTGAAGTTTCAATTCATTTAGGGCCTATTTACTCTCTGTAATAAATCGTTCAGTTTCATTAGATCATTAAGAATACAATTTATTTCTGTAATTCATATTAACAAGATAATATTCAGCTAATACTTATCTTCGGTGATTTTCATGATACTTTCCTTCCTATTATCACACAATGTCTTACAAACCGTACATTAATTCGGTTTTATTACTCCCTCGGGCTGTATGCATTATATTTAACATTTACACACTATTTGACAAGTACAACATCATTGAGGGGTTCTTCTTCGAAACTTACTGTTTCATTTAATTCATTGTCCGATCATGTTTTTGAAGTGAACTACACTTAACGGTTCCTTGAAGTTTATTACTCGGTACACAATACAACAGGTAAACCATAAACAAATGTGGGTACAGTGATCAGAAGCCCGTCGAGAATTTCAGCCTGGTCCTGATCCGGGGTAGAGTGACGGCGTCTACTTCTCGCGAACTTCCGGTGGTCTTCTGTAGTTGACGCTGGTTCAGCGGTCAGGCTGGAACTGGCGGTGGAGCGGCCGGCTACGCTTATATAGGCGGCCTGGCGCAGGAATTCCGTTGTGTGGTAGTACGGCGACCTCTGTAAGAAATAGTCCCACTTAGCCTCTAGATGATTCTATTTGTTTTCCTGTTTTGTTTTGATGCCTTTGCGCCTGTTTGGAGTCGTATATGTATCCCGGCGTGCAGGCGCGTTGTGTGTGAGGTCTGCCTGGCAGGGGCCTTTACTGGCAGACTGAACATACCTCCCTCCCGGGGGGGGGGGGGGGGAAGCGATGTCTGCGACGTCTGCGAGGTCGTCTGCCGCGGCGCCCTGGAGCAGACTATGAAGGCTACCTCCGGGGGAGTACGGAGCTGTTCCCCTGGCTATGCGTGCCGACCTGCGTCGTGGTGCAGGTTGTGGTGGAGGTACTTGTGGAGCTAACGGCATCGGTTCGTCGGCGTCGATGGCCGGGGGCTGTACGGGGGGCGCTGAAGATGGTCCCCGCAGGTGGTCGAGAGGCTGCGGCTGAAGGGTGTCGGAGCGACCGACAGGTTGTGGCGTCGTTGGTGGCGCTGTAACTGTCCCTGAGCAACGGTTAGACGGCAGGAGTGGTGGAGGTGGCAGGGAAGGAGAGGAAGAAGTGGATGGCCGTGCCGTGGTGGAAGAGGACGGTGCCGTGGGGTAGCGGGGACGTAGTTGGTTTCGATGGCGTCGCACTATCCGGCCATCCAGGCTGACGTCGAACAGTTGGCGGCCCCGGGGCCGCTGGATGACCCCCGGAAGCCAACCGGCCCGGAAGCCAAACCCGCGGGCCCAGACTAGGGAGCCCGGGGTGAAACGGAATGGGCCCGAAGGTACCTGTACTTTGGGCGGGGGTAAGAGGAGATGGAGGAGAGTGCGAGGTTGGCGGCCATGCAGCAATTCCGCCGGGCTTTTGGCCCCCACTGGAGTGGTTCGATAGGAACTGAGGAAGAGTGTCAATGCCTCTTCGAGTTTGTGACTTGTGGTGTATTTGGTCATTTGGGTTTTGATTGTTCTGACTAGCCGTTCCGCCTCCCCGTTAGATTAGGGGTGGAAGGGCGGGGTGAGGAGGTGTTGGATATTGTTGGCGGTACAGAAGGATAGGAATTCCCGACTTCGAAATTGCGGTCCGTTATCTGTGACGATAGCGCATGGTAATCCTTCGATGGAAAAGATCTTCGTGAGGGCTGAAATGGTGACCTCTGTGGTGATTGTGGAGCAACGGACGACATATGGGAAGTGGGAAAAGGCATCCGTCACTAGGAGCCACTGGTGGCCTAGGAATGGGCCAGCGAAGTCGAGGTGAATGCGTTCCCAGGGTCCGGACGGTGCCGGCCAGGAAAGGAACTTTTGAGGGGGGCGGGGCAGTTGTTGGGCACAGATGGTACAGCGCCGCACCATCTACGTGACATCCGTGGTAAGGCCGATCCAGAATACATGGCGTCTGGCAAGGGATTTGGTGCGGGCAATTCCCCAGTGTCCTTGGTGGAGAGTTTGGAGGATTGTCGGTTGTAGGGATCTCGGAACGACGACCCTCGTGGTGGAATTTGGTTCTGTGCGGAGGAGCACTCCCTCTACTACTGAGAGCTGGTGGCGGATGGAGTAGTAGAACTTGAGGTCTTGATGATGGCGTGGAGGGGAACGTGTTTGCCACCCGTGTTGGATGTGGTGTCGGATGACACGGAGGAGGGGGTCCTCCCCTGTGGCTGCCGCGACTTTTGAGGCCGTGACTGGAAATGTCTTCAGTGCTTCTTGTATGTCATCGTCGATCTGGAACACCAGAAGTTCCGACTTGTCGAAGGCAAGGTCTGGTCCCTGCGGTAGTCTGGATAAGGCGTCTGCATTGGCATGCCTGGAGGTGGTACGGAAATGCATGGTATATCTGAACTGGGACAGGAATAGTGCCCAACGCTGGATGCGGTGGGATGTTTTGGTAGGCAGACGTGTGGACGGATCAAATAGTGATAGGAGTGGCTTGTGGTCGGTAATGAGATGAAAAGAAATCCCATATAAAAGGGAATAGAATTTGGAGCAGGCAAAAACAATAGCTAGCGCCTCTTTCTCGATTTGAGAATATTTAAGCTGAGCAGCCGATAGGGCTTTGGAGATGTAAGCTACGGGGCGTTCCGTGCCATCTGGTAATTTATGAGACAGAACTGCCCCCACACCGTAATCGGATGCATCTGTGGCAAGTATCAAGGGGAGGTTTGGAGTGTATGGCATGAGGCATGCTGCGGACTTGAGCTGCTGTTTAAGGGTGTGGAATGCGGTCTCGCAAGCTGGGGTCCAACGGAACGGGACATTCTTGCGACAGAGGTGGTACAGGGGTGCTGCTACTTGTGCTGCTGAGGGTATAAATTTTCTGTAGTATGAAATCTTGCCTAAAAAAGATTTCAACTGATGTAGATCCTGAGGCCGAGGTAAGTTGGAAATAGCGTCCACATAGGAAAATGCTGGGGAAATGCCTTCCTGAGCGATGATGTGACCCAGGTAGGAAATGGATTGTTGAAAAAATTGACACTTGGAAAGGTTGCATTTCAATCCTGCTGCACGGAGGCGGAGGAAGAGTAGGCGGAGGTTGGTCATGTGTTCGGCAGCGGAGGGTCCCGTGACGACTATGTCGTCGAGATAGTTGATGCATCCCGGAATATCCTGGAGAAGTTGTTCGAGATACCGTTGAAAAATCGCTGGAGCACTGGCCAAGCCGAACATGAGCCGGTTGAGTTGGAAGAGGCCAGAGGGAGTGTTGATGACTGTGTATTGTCGGGACTGGATATCCAAAGGGATTTGAAGGTATGCTTCTGCCAGGTCAATTTTTGTAAAGTAGGTACCTCCTGCTAGTTTACGGAAGAGGTCGTCCGGTCTCGGAAGTGGATAATCGTCTACCAGCAGATGCGGGTTGACGGTGGTCTTAAAGTCACCACAGAGACGTAAGCGGCGTCCTGGCTTCTGAACTATGACCAACGGCGTGGCCCAGGGGCTGAACCGCACCGGCTGGAGGATCCCTTCGTCTTGGAGACGTTGAAGTTCTTCCTGAAGTGGTTGTTGAAGCGCTACGGGTACCTGGCGTGCCCGGAAGTATCGAGGCCGTACGTCCGGCCGGAGTTGGAGTGATGCTTCGAAGTCCTTTGCACAGCCGACGCCTGGTGAGAACAGGTCCTGAAACTCGGTGCAAAGGGCGTCCACTTCAGGAAAAGGAACATGCTGAGATACGAGGTGTATGTTATCCTCAATTGAAAATCCGAATAAGCGGAAAGCGTCCAGTCCAAATAAGTCTGCTGTGAGAGAACTGTTAACTACTAAAAAGGGGACTGAACGATGTACAGACTTATACATGACGTTTGCTGTGAATTGTCCCAGGAGTGCTATTTCCTGTTTGTTGTATGTCAGGAGGCGCTTGGGGGCCGTCGAGAGGGGGGGCGAGCCAATTTGCACATAAGTAGTATAATTAAGCAATGAGACTGCTGCTCCTATGTCGACTTGTAGGCGCAGAGGCTTGCCATTGACCGTAACGTCAATAAAAAGTTTGGATGCAGTGGAAGTGTCTACCTGATTGATATCCATAGGTGCGCCGCTCAACCTGTCTTGGTAAGACCCTGGGCGGCGAGAGCCGGGATTGGCATTGGTGGTGTTGGTGCGGCAGACGGACGCCAGGTGTCCTTCCTTGCCGCAACGTGAGCATTCAGCCCAACGATCCGGACAATTTTCCCTCTCATGTGCTGAATAACAGGCGGGGCAGGAGGGTAGGCGGAGCGGGCTGCGGCGTCGGCGCTGCGGGATCCGCTGCTGCTGCCGAGACTTGGTGCCCCTGCCGGAACGGGCCGGTTCGATGTCCTTCTGAGGAAGCGGTCCCCGGTTGTGGTGTCGGGAGGAGCGCGACTGGGAGCTCTGGATGGCGGCGACGTCCTGTGTGTCCTCTACGTCGGTTCGGATTGCGGCCACATCCGCCCAGGACTCCAGGCGGCGATCTGCGGCCGTAGATATTTCGAATTTGTAGGCAAGTTCGATGACCTGCTCCAGGGATGGGTCCTCTAACTTGAGGGCGTCATGCCGGAGTGCGGCATCTGGTGCAGCCTGTATGATGTGATCACGCACCATGTCGTCGGCGTAGGATTCGTGGGAACAACGAGTTTGAAACTTACATTTTCTGCTAAGGCCTTGGAGTTCGGCCGCCCACTGGCGATACGTCTGATCGGGCTTCTTCCGGCATTGATAGAATTCGACGCGGGCCGCGACGACATGGTACCGGCGTCTGTAGTATGCATTCAGTGTCGTACAGATGGTCGTGAAGGTGAGGGTGTCGGGGTCTTGTGGCTGAAGTTTGGTGAGCAAGACATACATCTTCGATTGGTTCCAGGAAAGGAAATATGCACGTTGGTCTTCTTCTTTGGTTATGTGGTGAATTGCGAAGTGTTGTCTTATGCGCTTCTCGTAGGTCTCCCATTCCTCGACGTCGTCGTTGAATGCTGGGAACGGAGGCGGGGCCGTGGGTTGGCGGAGATTCCTGACTTCCGCAATCAGTTGTCTCTGAGATTCGAAGAACTGATGTAGAAGTCCTTGGAGGAACTGTTGCCATTCCGTAGGTGCTGCTGGCGTAGCCATGATGGTCGAGAGTTCTTATCCCAACCTTGTCGCCACTGAAGTGAACTACACTTAACGGTTCCTTGAAGTTTATTACTCGGTACACAATACAACAGGTAAACCATAAACAAATGTGGGTACAGTGATCAGAAGACCGTCGAGAATTTCAGCCTGGTCCTGATCCGGGGTAGAGTGACGGCTTCTACTTCTCGCGAACTTCCGGTGGTCTTCTGTAGTTGACGCTGGTTCAGCGGTCAGGCTGGAACTGGCGGTGGAGCGGCCGGCTACGCTTATATAGGCGGCCTGGCGCAGGAATTCCGTTGTGTGGTAGTACGGCGACCTCTGTAAGAAATAGTCCCTCTTAGCCTCTAGATGATTCTATTTGTTTTCCTGTTTTGTTTTGATGCCTTTGCGCCTGTTTGGAGTCGTATATGTATCCCGGCGTGCAGGCGCGTTGTGTGTGAGGTCTGCCTGGCAGGGGCCTTTACTGGCAGACTGAACAGTTTTCATCAAAACCATTTTTCGTTTCTTCTCTTCAGCTGTTTTTCTAAGATGCTCCGCACTGTCTTTATAGGCGTCTTTGAGCTTTAAACTAAATTATCAAAATTAAAATATATGCTCTGTGACCTCACTACATTTCAAATGTATTTACAACATAAACCATAATTTCCGGTAACGAATATGTATCTTACACATGGAAAACCAAATTCTGGATAGCCGGACGGGGATTCAAAACAACATCCTCCTGAAGGCGCGGCAAGGGCGTTACCGGCTTCACATCGTATTGAATTCTCAAGTTGAAAGAGCGTGTATAGTTGTGTAACTCTAATCATTTGTAATCTATGGAATAGAACTCATTGTATTCACGCATCATGTTCTTGGTGTTGCAATTTTAAGTAATGGCTTCGTTACATTGTAAAATATCTTTGTCAAGAATCTTTTATAAAAGATTTTATCATATTTGTTTTATCAATTTATATTTTATAAAAATTTTCATTAAAATTTTCTGAAATGAATGAAGTAAACTTGTATGCTTGTAAGTGCAGCTGTTACAATATGTATTTTATTGGAGAAGAAGAAGATAAATAAACGTATTTGGGTTAGATCGTGGATTGCAAGACTTGATATCAAAAAAATTCATAAAAGTTTAGTCAAAGAGCTTGGAATGCGAGGACGTGACATGTTATAAAAATTATGGTCGAAGCTTCAGTATTGGTGCAATAAATTCTTACCGCAATAGTTTCAAAAAATTCTACATCATAATTATTACCCCTACACCTAACGATATATACTATTGGGTGTCTATATTTTATAAGGTATGTGCAATCGGCTGAACTCAATTGCTAGTGGCTGACCTACACCTTCCTGTAATATAGCATCCGTATTGCTAAGCCCATTCCCTCTGCTGTTACTCCAGAAACCTGTCAAGTACTAGCTTCTTAATCCATTAATTTTGTGTTACCACGTTTTCTGCAGCACGGACTTCTTTCATAGAACTAATTAACTATGCGTAAGTGTCCGCCTTTTAATTCCTGTTCTTATAGGCTCAACATATTTCCTTCTGTTCATATTTAGTAATCAAGATTTTCGTGTATTCGGCAGTCCTAACCAACTTCAGTTGCGCC
Organism: Vandiemenella viatica; assembly: GCA_031002005.1. NCBI lineage: Eukaryota > Metazoa > Arthropoda > Insecta > Orthoptera > Morabidae > Vandiemenella > Vandiemenella viatica. Next base: position 190,627,263 of record JARYHS010011408.1, read on the forward strand.
ATTTTATTTATTTAAACTAAATTAAATTAATTTAAATTGCAATGGAGCGCATGCTCCGGTGGTAATTTCCCTAAACACCCATCTTCCCCCTTTTCTGTATCCACCTACATTTACCCTTTACAAATTTTAACTTTAAATTCTTTCAACTTTTTGGCAAATTATTCATTACTTCTCTTGGTAACTTATTCCAATCCCTGACACCCTTACCTAAAAAAGAGAATCTTCCCACACCCTTGTGCCTGAAATCGAGTGCCAGCTTCTGGTCTTGGTCATCTTTTCCCTTCCATGCATTACTTTCAGTTCTTAGACCAATATCTATCCATGAGTCATCACCAATACGAACGCCCTATACACTCCCATGACCCTCTTCACCCTCCTTCTGTCTTCCAATTAGTCCAATTCCAGCTCTTTTATCATATCTGTTTCTGATTGCATTCTGAGATAATTTCCAGAAACAAATCTAGCAGTCCTTCCTTGAACCGTCTCCAACTCCTGTATTATATACTCAAAATATGGGTCCCATACTACACTACCATATTCAAGCAATGGTCTGACAAAAGTTTTGTAACCCAATTCCTTTACTTCTCTCGTACATCCCCTCATCACCCTCTCCAACAAATGCAGAATTTTGAAACCTTTTCCTACTACCTGTCCAATGAGATCTGCCCAGTTAAGCTTGTTATCAAATGTAATGCCAAGATATTTACATTTAAAGTCTTCAATAAGCAATTCATTCCCCACCTTACAATCATAACTAGTGATCGCCCAGGGGTCGAAATAGACCGTAATTCATTAAGTTATTTAGTTTCTTTCGTGAAAGAGTAGTAATCATTATTAGAATTTGTTCTAGTGCGTTTGCTGCATGCATAGTTATTTTATATACTGTATACATTGACATCGCTGGCTGCGAGGGTGTACCAATACGTTATTAGCTTATGCTGTTTGCCTTAATTCCCTGCAATATCTATAAAATTAAAATGATACATTCCACGCGTGACTGTATCCTAAATTTTAGCTTCAGAACTAACCATAGCAAATGATGAAATGTATTTATGAATGTTTTCAAAGTAATTTTTGACTTCCTATTTATTGTGGTTCATTTGAATTTAATCCATCATATAATGATTTAAAATATTCATTTCGACTTAAGGCCAGTAAAACTGCTTTAGCTTTATGACAACATGAACTAAAGGCAGTCCTTTCACCTGAAGTGACTTCTGATTATAAATGTTTTGCATTGCAAAACCTGCATTGTAAATTCGAAACTATAAAAATTTCTTGGAATGACATTTAGTGCGCATTTAAATATATCCATCATTTTGTGTGTTCATTATTTAAATTTGGTCTATTAACGTTTTGAATCTCACGAAAATAGGTATTCCTTCTCTCTCTCTCTCTCTCCTCCTACCTGTCAACGTTCTATATCGAGGAATAATGGAAGTAGGTGCAATTATCTAAACAAAAATCCGCAATGAAATTACTGAAATTCAAAAATCAAAATACCATTAACAAAAGTTTAAACTTTTAAATAATAAAACGACCATATAGCATCTGGCAGAATTGCTAATTTCTTTTTCGAAATGGTCCTTTTCTAACTTCAAAGATTAATATCTCTACTTTATGTGACTCTTTTGTTTCACCAAAGAACACAGAGTACCTCAATGCTGGGAATACACGTCAGAGTGTTGGCTCCGATCCGATTTCACGCACGCACACATTCGCGAATTTATTTTTATTTAATAATGTATTTGTATCTTTATTAACTATGCTTATTATATTTTTTTCTTTACTGTTGACCAAAGACCACAGACATTGGCAGAATCGCTAAGTGTCGTTGCCACTAAAAAAAAAAAAAAATTGAATGTAAACAACGAATGTTTCACTTAATTTAAATTAATGTATTTGTAACTTATATTATATATAGATTTTAGCTTTCTGCACTTCTTTTCCACATAAACTTTAACTATGACAACTCTAACACTTCTTCGTGCGCTCAATATTCTTAAAAAGGGATCCGAAGTTTTCGCTTAGCGTATTAATATATAGATAAACCTTTAGTTGTTTATTTGTGTATCTAATAGTTTACTTTGGCAGGATGATGAAATCTTTTATAAAACGTAATGCCAGCGTATTACATTCCACAAAAGAAATCTTTTATAAAATACGTCCCATTACACTGTAAAATATTTTATAAAATATCTTTTACCAAAGATCTTTGACAAAGATGTTTTGCATTGTAATGCCGGCCTTAGAGCAGTGTACTGTGGAGAGAGACTCCCTCTGGCTTGGAGCGAGGTGCTCTGTCTGTCCGTGTACTCAGGCGGCACACAGACGCGAGAGCAAACACGACCCGTGGGTGATTAGCCGTGATGGCGCCGGTTAGCCCTCATTTAAATGTCCATCACAGCACCGCTAGCCGACCCTGTCTGTCACCCTAAACCAAACATTATCTCCGTCACTCTCACTCTTTCCTTCATTTTCTCTCCTAAATCGCAATCTGACTGTTCATTTGGACGCAAAGTGTCTTAATTTTCACAGTGAAATTGCTTTTTGAAGTGAAAACTTCTGTAGGTTGGGGATACATCTATGAATTCGCAATGACGTGTTGCGGGTTTGACGCTCTTTGGAGCACACAGCATCCGATTTTGATCGAACTTTGCATATGTATACCTTAAAACAAATACAAGAATACTGTTTACGTTTGATTTACAAAAATCTAAACCCTCTCCTCCTTTCTCCTTCTCCTTAATTTCTGTCAACTTTGTTCCTAGAAACTCAGTTTTTAATCCGATTTTGATAGTACTTAGCACACGTAAATTTTAAAACAGTGCCGTCTGGTAGCTCAGCGGCTAAGCACTTACTGCCGAAAGTTTCCCTCTCCGACCGCTGGTTCAAATCCTGTGGTGAGCGGGAATTTTTAGGAGTTGTATTTTGATTATACGAGCTACGTCGAGATCTTCCGTGGTTCTGATTCCACGTAGTCTCTTGAGGATAGGAATTGGCCTTCCTGCCTCTGACATAATAGCTTCGTACATCTCCTTCTGAAACATTCGACCAACCTTCGGGTTGTGGACTAAGTTAGATTTTTAATTTGTGAAGTGAAAACTTCCTTGGGCGATTTTTGTATGGGTAAACCCTTATGAATTCGCGTCACCGACATGCTAATGTTAACATTATTTCTGTAGCGATCTGGTGGATCAATGGTTAAGGTGTCTGACTGGAGAAAGAAAGGTTCAAATCTCCGTCTCGGAGAGGATTTTCATTGACCCTTAACCCGATCCTCACCTCTGGCACAGCTTACTGTGTAATCTGAAGTGCGCCAGAACGCTTCCGTAACTCGGATTCCATGTTCAACTGTAGGTCCCCAGTACCTGGTAGCTGTTCCAGGTTAGGTTAAGGCGGCTAAGGCAGGGGGGAATGCGCAGCCAACAGAAATCCTGTACCAGATCATTACGACCACACAAAATTATTATTATTTACAATATCTATAGCTATAAGTATGACGTGATGCACGTATGATATTCATAGTTTTCAATTTTCAGTTCTGTTGACAGTCCCTAATCACTGACAACTGTTTTTATTTTCACTTGATATTAATTTTGATATCATTTTAAGTTTACGAAGATAAATGGCTTGTGACATCAGTGTTAAATATGATCATGAATTCCAAAATTTTCAAGATTTCTTTTAACTTTCCCTCCCCTCAAATCGGCCCCAGGGGATCAAGAGACACCGGCCACATGTTACACAAGCTTCCAGTGTGAATGAGTGCAGGGAAGCATGTGCCCTGCCTGTGTTTTATAACCGAATCCAGAGTATTTAACATGTTTGAGGAATGTTTCTGTTGCCATCTGGTTGCGAACGTGCCTCTATGTGTTCTCTATGCTAAGCGTATTTTTGTTTGTGAAATGTGTAGTTTATGAGGCGGATATTGGGGACCTATCAACCATTCGCTGAGATGATTGCGAGAAACCGTCTAAGAACCGCAATGAGAATGGACGCTACGCGGGACCTGGACTCGAACCGGGTCCCACTGGCGGAACTGGCAGTGTAGAGACCAGCACTTGGCCCCGCATTGTAAGGGTCGTCGGTTCGAGCCTGGCCTCGGGCATGGGCGGTTTTAATTAACATTGTATTCGTCTAGTATTGTTCTCACTACAGTGTCAGTAATATCATCATCAAGCCCGATGCAATAGCTAGAACAGCGTAAATAAATTGAAAGTGGTGGCTTAATGGTCGCAAAGATCGAAGGACAAACTTTAAGGGGGGGGGGGGGGAAATGGCAGCCATTGGAGACTGCCGACAGAAGTAAAAATTTAAATCTATTAATGTCATACGTGCAACACGTCATATTTACTACGGCAGATATACTAAATAATAATAATTCCGTGTAGACGTAATGACCTGACTACAGGGTTTCTGTAGGCTCGACTTTCCGCCCCTGTCTCAGCCGCCTTAACCTAACCCGGTAGTGCTACCAGGTTCCGAGGACATACAGTTTAACGTGAAATCCGTGTTACGGAAGCGTTCTGGCGTACTTAACATTACACAGCAAGCTGGGCTAGACGTGAAGGTCGGGTTAAGGGTCTATGAAAATCCCCGCCGAGACAGGGATTCGAACCGGAGACCTTCCGTGCCCCAGTCAGACATCTTAACCACTGAGCCACCAGACCGATACAGATATACTGTTAACATCAGTATAAGATTTTATCCATCCAGAAATCGCCCAACGCGCCTAAAGATGTTTTCACTTGAAAAAATAAAAATCAACCTAGTCCACAATCTGAAGGATGGTCGAATCTTCCCGAAGAAGATGTACCCAGTTATTATGCCAGAGGTAGGAAAGCCAATTGCTGCCCAGCACGGGATTTGAACCTGTGACCGGAGAGAGAAACTTTCGGAACTAAACAGATCTAAGAAGACATCAAGGCAAGATGACAAAGGTGTCGAATTTGCTCCAGACCCCAGGGTCTAACATCACTTCTGCCTCTGGTTTCAGCTGTTGACGAAGAATGGGCTTTCCCATGTTTTACTTTTGATGCACTTGAAGACAAGCTAACGTTTACATTTACAGGCCCATACCTAACCTCAACGTCAGTTTTTCTCCTTATACTGTAAATATGGGACTTACTGTATTTTCTAATTACTTTACCAGGCCTCGGCATTGTAAAACCGTATCAATTTATCCAATATTGCACAAGGAATCACACAATAAATCCAATTTCACACAAATTCTACTATAAAGCACAAAAATTGTTTATGAAACTTCACAACCTTTTATACAATACTGCTTGGATCATAAAATGGCTCAACAGCCTTATATATATCACTGCTGTTCTGTATATTAAAAAATCACAGCCTTCTAAAGCTATATATCCGAGTTACATAGTAAAAAGTAAGCAAGACATTTGTTTCCCGTTGGATAACTTAAAAAATGGGCGTGGCACATTACACTGTTTACGGTTTTAGTATTTTTATACCTTTTGTAGTTCGAATTTCAAAGAAAAAATTTGTGTTAATAATCCCAACAATATCTCCTTTTAAATAAACAAATTTAAAAAAGGATTTTTTTCATGATATCTGTCACCGTCTCCCCTTAAAGCCGTTATAAAGGCGAAGAATGGACCCATCCCATGTTAACGTTCAATAGTAGGGAACGTAACACGCCTAAAATATAACTACAGGATAGCAGCCCCCCCACCCAGCCCTTGTATGAAATATTATTTGAAGAATTATGTATAGCAAGATGGGAGATGATTTCTATATTTTCCTTGTGATTAATTATGAATTGCTGTATATTTGTCATCTAAATGAACATTGTTTTATCTTTTATGGAGAGAAAATTATGTAAATACTTCTTAATGTGATCAAGGAAAGTATTATGTATGAAACATTAATTAAAAGTTGACAACTGTAAGCGTTGATGTGCGCTACGATGAAGGACAATTTGCGACGGTTTGTACAGGTTTATAAGTGGAAAGTGATTCGTCGAGGTTGTTATTTCAAGCAACCAAATACTTATCATGGCTACCGTGACAGGACTGTGCAGCAAGAGATAGTAATTGCCAAATACCTATCAGCAGTGTCAAATAGGTGTCTGGAAACTTTTGATCAGATAGTGTACGTATGGAAGAGTTAACAAAGAGGGGCGATATGTATAAGCCAACTATACACGAGTAGCCCCGGCCAATCTGTTCCTGTATCACGTCGAATACCATGCAGCCTCGCCACTTCCTGTCTCGTGTAAGAGACGAGTAGGAGTACCTGTTTATATCGTAACAGCATTGTGTCGGTCGCTTCCGCAGGGATGCATATCAGGGCCACATCTTCATTGCACGCACTAAACCTCTAATTCGCAGCACAAAGAACTCGGCGCTGCGCGAAATCGAATTGCAGAGCAACTGCTGCTGACAGTAGATATCGCTACCCTCTTTCCACTGCCCTAATTTGTTGCTGATACTACTATCCTTCTTTTTTAGAGATCATTCTCTTTTGTATTTTGCTGTTTGGGTACGATAGAATACCTTTTGATAAACGTTTTGTTTTTGGTATTATCAGCCCAGCTGATAAATTTTAAAGCAGTCGCATCACATCAAGAAAACTTTAAAAATAAACACGTAAAACAAACATGTAACAACAAATTTATACACAAAGATTCATATTTATCTTAGGTAGGCCTGACAGACAGCTTACTAGATAAACAAAAAAAGTAAGGATTTTCTATGAATATACGGCAGGGATAAAATTGCTTCTTGAAGATCTCATTGTAAATATTTCGGTATCATTTTCGATAGTAAACTCAGTTGGGAAGTACACATTAGGCAGTTGGTTGGGATAGGTTTCAAAATCCTTCACTAATTGGAGAGGATGATGCGTGGATGAGCGAAATGAGGGAAAAAAACTTGTGTCATACCATTGCTTGAAACTGGTGTAGTGGTGTAGGACCCACATTTTGGGTATCAAATTCAGGAGATGCAGAGGGTGTAAAGAAATGCTGCTGCATTTCTTTGTTAGAATTAGTACGGTAACTAAATTCAGATATTTAGAAGAAATTCTTCAACCTGCAAGACTAAATCGTCAAACAAAGAAGGAGAGAATATAGAAATTGCAAATAATAATAATAAAAAAGTATAGAATTACCTGGAACAGATACAACAATAAGTCAATATCTCGAAATACGAATTTAATACGCTCTGACACTGTGATCAAACCAGAGGCATTATAAGCGTCGGAAACTTTGAATATTTCGAGTAGATCATTGATTAAAGATATTGAAAAGCAAGAAACGAAAATTTTAAGAATAATATCTGGCCCAGTTTGTGCTGGAGGAATTTTGATGATTAGGAAATCACATAAACTATACCGAGCGGGGCGGTGTAACGGTTAGCGTTCTCGCCTCGCATTCGGGAGGACGGCGGTTCGAATCCCCGTCCGGGCATCCAGATTTGGGTTTCCATGGTTTCCCCAAATCACTCCAGGCAAATGCCGGGATGCTTCCTTCAAAAGGCCATGGCCGAATTCCTTCCCATTCCTTGCCCCCATCCTTGCCCCCATCCTTGCCCCCCATCCGTTCCCGTCTCTAAAAGACCTCGATGTTAAAAAGAGACGTAAAGCAGTTAAAAAAAAAAAAATCCATAAACTATATTACCCTTAGGAAAAAAAAAAAAAAAAAAATTCAGACACATTCAGGGAAACACGAATTAAATTCTACGGCCATTTTATCGGAATGAATAAGAATTCTCAACCTGGCCATTTGAATGAAAACGAAAGTTAAATGGTTAATTTCCAGGAAATCGGAATCACAGATGATATCATACAGGGCAAATGCAGATTTATTAACTTTGTCAATAACCACCAATGGTCTATGAATAGCAAGTACAGGAGTTGGATAGGGTGTAAACGCAATCAGTAACCGATATGATAAACGAGCTGAAATGCGATTCACCGGAAGACAATAGGAGGGTGCAGAGGGTCATGGGAGTGTACGAGGCGTACATTAGTGATGAGGCATTGAAAGATATTGATGTAAGAATTGAAATGGGACTCATTGGAAGACAGGAGGAGGGTAAAGAGGGTCATGGGAGTGTACAAGGCGTAGATTGGTGATGAGGCATTGAAAGATACTGATGTATGAATTAAAAGTAATGCATGGAAGTGAAAAGATAACAATGACCACAAGCTGGCACTTGATTTCGGGCACAAGAGTGTAGGAAGATTGTGTTTTTTAGGTAAAGAGGTAAGGGACTGGAATAAGTTTAAAAAAAAAAAAAAGTTTAAGGAATTTAAAGTCGAGATTTGCAGAGGGCTAAAGTAGGCGGATGCAGCCAAGGGAGAAAGAAGAAGGACGGAGGAACGAATGGAAGAGCTGAGCGAGAGGATGAAGTGATTTTGGGAAAGAAGAAAAACATATCTGCTAAATAACTTCGGCCGCACTCCTCAGTTGGACATAACGATGGTAGAAGAAGAAGAACACATTTTGAATATGACCCACAAAATAAAACTGCACACTTGACGAATGTGACCCTTAGCGAAGTCTTTAGGATTGTTTCCATTTATTATTTATGTGAGGTGTTTATTCGAAAATCCAGATCTCTCCCCCTTCCCACTTCTGATAAGACTTCGTGAGATCTGGCGGGAGTTCCCCTCCCTCCCCCCACCCTTACGGTGAGATGAGAAGATCCTAAGGGACCTTCCCCCACACTTGCTAACCGCCTCGTGATTTTTTAGGCTCTTCTTTTTAGCTCTCCAGTTTTTTTAAGGGCTGTGAGAACCCTCCTAACGTTGTCGCTAGTAGTTTGTAGAACCTTTTTTTTAGCGCTACTGTTCTAAAAAATATGACGTGAGATTTCTGTAGACCCCTCCCCCCTCGCTTTGGTGAGATTTCGCGAGACCCCACCTCCACCTTTTTCACCCCACGTAATTGACGGGCGCCGTCTCACGTTAAAGTCTTCCGCTGGTGGCATTGTTCTTGCGTGACCGCTCTCACTGTCCTTCGCCGCCGAACACACCTGTTGTTTCCAGCCTTGGATATTAACCTTTCCCACGGAAGCCTGACTGCCGTCGCTTAAACGTCAATATTTCTGTATTTCGTGACGTCGTTCCGTTTACATGCACGGTGAAGCGTTGGGTGAATCTGGCGTTGGCATTTATGGACGGTGACACGACCCAAACGCGCACACTTTTTAGCGCAGTGACGCAGAGGTGGGATTTGTATATCTGTCTGTCAGTCACGCACGCGTCCGAAAGCGAAGCTGAAATGTCGGCTCGCCGCCCGCCGCAGGAAATCCGTTCACCACGGGCCTGATCTCCCTACACTCCAACCAACTCTCACCAAGGTGCGCATTTCATCTGCCTCCACTGCCGCAGCTTTTACGTCAAAAAATCTCTATTCCAGCCAGGCCAGAAATCTGATTTTTTTTCCATCATCTGTCTTCGACGGGTTTGTTGCAATCCTCCATCCCTTCCTACCTTGCGCTAACTTTTTCATCTCTACATATCCCTTACAATCCACGTCCTTAATTATCTGCTTCATATATTCTAATCTCTGTCTTCCTCTGCACTGCTTATCTTCGAATGTTCCCTCCACTAACAAATTAACCAATCCTGCATGTCTCAAAATATGACCTACCATCTTGCCTCATCTTTCTGTAAGACTCTTCCTCAATCTTCTTTCCCCACCTATCATTTTCAAACCTCGTTCGTTTCGCACTTTGTCTGTCCACTTAATTTTAGGTATCCTTGTATAGCATCACATTACAAATGCTTCAATTTCCTTTCTTTCTGATATTACTAAAGTCCATAAAGTGCTGTGCTCCACATACAGAGGTTTAGAAAGTTTTTTCTGAGTCATAGATTAATATTTGAAACAAAGAGATTTCTCCTTTACATAAAAGCTCATTTTACTAGTGCTGTTCTGCTTTTAACATCATTCCTGCTTCGGCTGTAATTTTACTTCCTAAGTAGCAAAATTCATAAACTTCTTCTATCGCATCCGACTATTATTTTTATATTTATTCTACTGTTATTGATATCTTTTCTGCTACACTTCATCACTTTTGTGTTGCTGTGGTTTACATTTAGTTCAAAATCTTCCTTCAGTATTTTTTTACGATAACTTCTCAATAACTTCAACCTGTTCTGCTAACACATTAATGTTATCAGCAAATCATATCATACTGATTTTGATAGTATCTGCAACAATCTTTCCCTACTTTGCTAAATTAGATGTAATTTTCAGGTAATTTTCGACATTTTCTGAATGGCCGGAAGGGGATTCAAACCCGTGTATTCCCGAACGTGATACCAGTGTTGCAGTTAAACATCGACTCTTAGTATATTTTTTTTTAGATATTCTTAATAGTCTGTAACCTCTGTTCGGAAATCCTATTTCGATTTCGATTGGAATAATCTGATTATGTATTTACTTCCGGCAATATGTTTATCAAATCGTAAGTAATCTTCGGGGAAGTTTCACTGTCTCTGAAAGATATTTGTATACCACCTCTATACATCATCAATTCATTTCTAGCGTTAGTTTTAAGTTGTTTCAAATTTTATCTTTCGTTTTTCCATGGTTTATGCGGGATGGTACCTTTACAAGTCCGTGGCCGAACTCCTTCATAATCCCTATCCGTGTAGGTTATGTTGGCTGAAAAGTATTCCAGAGACCCTACAGCAACCAGCCTCCGAGGAGAAGCGTGAGAGAAATTCTTCTTCTTCTTAGCATTAATCCCGCTTTGCTTTTTTGAACTTCCTCTTCCATTTGTGCCGATCTTCTGCATCTTCAGGTGAGGCATTGACTAGGTGCATGTCCTCTCGCAAGGTGTCCAGCCAGCGCTTCCTGGGTCTCCCTCGTGGCTTTTGACCTTCTGGACTTATATCGAGTGCTGTTCTCGCAGCTGAAGTGATGTTGCTGCGTAGTACATGGCCATATCATGACAGACGACCCTCACGGATACAACAATGCTTCCGCTGCCAAGGCTTCGGACTCAAAGCCTCGGACTGCAATAAGCAAATGTATTGCGTCCGCTGCGGCGGGAACCACAGCAACCTGGTGTGCTCACGTCCGCGAGAAGCAACGCCGAGATGTGCTAACTGCGGTTCTGACCACGCCACCAGCTACGGGGGATGTCCTGTCAAGAGAAAGCTCCAAGCAGCCATCGGAAGACGTCAACACCAACCCAGCCACACCCAACCAGCCGAAGGACCGGACGGCCCACAGAAAAGGACGTCAAGCAGCAGCAAAAACCATCCGCCGACCGACACAAGTGACCAGCGCGTGCATCAATGCTGCAACCATGAGCTAAAACTTGAAAATCAGTTGGAGAAAATCGTCCAGTTGCTAACGCAGCTTATTACGATGATGATCCCCAACTGACCTTACGAACCCAGTAGGGGGTTTTAATATAAGGACACCTACCGTCCATAGCTATTTTTTCCCTAAAAGTGAAAATAAAATGTTTCCCCAAAACACCACCAAACTGACACCTAGAAGTTATACTACCAAAGGTAGTGGTACTTCAACAACAGCACTTGAGGCATTTTTAAAAAAAAAAAAACCGACCCTCGAAAACGACCCTCGGGCATTTTCTCAGTGATTGGAGCCACATCTAATGTCTCCCAGACGCTCTCATTCCTGATGCGGTCCAATCTAGTGAGTCCCTGTGGCCATCGAGTCACCTTCATTTCCATGACGTGCAGCTGCTGTTGATGTCTTTTCGTGTTTGGCCAATATTCGGTTCCATACAGTGCCGCTGGTCGAACGATGGTTCTGTAAACCTTTTATTTAAGGTGCAGTGGCACCTTCAGGTCGAAATGGACTCCTGTGACAAGATGCCATGCTGCGTTGACTCTCTTCCGGACGTCTGAATATCCGAACAGATTAGTGTTCACAGGTATTTGAATTCAGAAGATTACGCCGTCGATATTAACAGACCTATCACTTAGAACTACACACTCTGTACTCGATTTTCTGCACATTAAGTAGCATGCCGTATTTACCGAGGGAAATTTTCCATCGTGCGATTTGTTCCTCCAACTTATTGTCGAGACTCGCAGGTGACCACGATATCATCAGCATAAAGCAATGTCCAGGGGTGGGTAGTGAGCAGTTTTGCAGCAATGGTGTCAAGACAGAGGATAAACAGGAGTGCAGACAAAACCGATCCCTGATGAACACCAACTCTGATGGGAGGAATTAAACTAAATAAATAAATAAAATAAAAATTTAGAATCTTAATATTATGGCGTTTACAGTTATATTCATTTCGCGATAAAAAAATTTCTGTCTAATCACAAAACTCGAAGCCTGCATTCTAAATGAACTGCCCAACTTTGTCATGCTACATGAATAGCTACCAGTTTGTCCCCATATATTTTTACTTTATTCTGAAAGTATTTGTGAATTCTGGACGCAACTTCCAATTTGAATTCCGATGTTATAATTTCAGCTAAGTCTCACCCGCTCCTAACACGTGATACTGCTTTCAGTGAATTGGTAAAAAAATATGTTACTACGATCACTCCTGAAGATGTTAAACAAACAGCAATTAACCTTTCTACTGTTGACACTGGTTCAAAACCCAGAAATACGCTCTTTATACACTTCATTGGCTGCATTTTCAATTTTTATTTTGCTTAGCTTAATACTAACAAATTGGTTTCTTTCAACATTAGTGAGCAATTTCAGTTAGGTATGTTTCAAATAAGTATATTTAAGGATTAGCGAGGGAGGACGATATAAAAAATGTAATTAAATAAACCGATTTGTCGTTCTATAACTACTAGTGTCCCAAATGTTAACAGTGTTGGATGGAAGGAAAAAGTTGACAATGACCACAAGCTGGCATTAGATGTCAGGCATAAGTATGAGGAAATTTTTTCGTTCGTTGTTATAATAAATTACCGAGCGTGGTGAACGGTTAACGTTCTGGCCTCGCATTCGGGAGGACGCGGGTTCGAATCCCCGTCCGGGCATCCAGATTTGGGTTTTCCATGGTTTCCAGAAATCACTCCAGGCGAATGCCGGGATGCTTCCTTCAAAAAGGCCATGGCCAAATTCCTTCCCGTTAATTATTCCCCAGTCCCAACCCGCCTCTAATGACCTTACCCGTCAACAAGGGGCAAAAAAAAAAAAAAAAAAATTACCAAGAGAAGTGTTGGATAATTTACCTCAATGAATTAAATTTCGTAGAGGACAAAAGTACAAGAAAGCGGGAAATTGAGTTTGCGTGCTCTCCGTCGCTTTTAAATTAAATCTTCTATCAGAGAGCTTGAGAACGAATGTAGAAAATAATAAACGCCTTCTTTATACTTCCAAACAAGCTTTCATGATCTGGCACATGCTTTATTAGCTTTGAAATAAAGATGCTCATCCTCGAATTCTTGCGAAAACCAAACAAAGAATCACGTTTCATGCATTGTTGTGTAGTCGTGACCCGCAATTTTCAGGAAGAAAGGGTTATATCTCCCCTTGCGTAATTGGATTCTGTCGCACAAAGAGCCAGGTCTTTATGCAGATCTGTGTTTTCTGTAGCTCAACTCACATTTGCGCGCAGGGAAAGACCTCTTTGTGCAATCAGACTGCAACAAAACAGAAGCCAGAGGGTTCTGACGTGTGATGGTAAGGGATGCGCGTAATGTACAGACTATTTCACTGCTGTGTGACAGTAAAGAGGTCTTGGCTCATTGTGGATAAGGAATTATGAATCCATAGGCTTAAAATCTTCTACTCGGAACAAACTTTAGATATGTAGACAGTATTTATTATAAAAATCTAACTTAGTCCACAGCCAGAAGGTTGCTGGATCCTCCAGAACAAGACATACTAAGTAGGGATTGCAATCCAGCAAAGCGGGATCCCGCAATCCCGCGGGATCCCGCATCATTAGACAGTCTGGCGGATCCCGCACAAAATTAAGCGGATCCGCAAACCGCAAAATCCGGAAAAACGAGTGTCAGTCTGCGTGACTCGCTGCCCCACTTGGACTCTGTCGGATATTTTGCACTGTTTGCCTGTACCCTTCCAGTTGGCATTTGAATCATATGAACAAGCGTTTGTTTTTGTCAACCTTCGTCATTCGTAAGTAAATAAATACACTTTTACGTATTCATCAAAACTTACGTTTGTTTCGAGTACACATTTCTTTAATTTGAGCTATGGTGCGTATTTAGTACGATTTTCTAACTATATAATTATTTTTAAGTGTCAAACACGTTATCTGAACTACACGGTTACAGCTTTTTATTCACGGTTTCATTATTCCCATTTTCTGTATTTGCAAGTAAAGTAATTGTGACAATTTCCTAATTTGCGGCTGAAAATTTGATTATTCGTTGATATGAAACTAATGTTATCGTAATTTTAACGATCGCGTACCTATTTATTTAACAGCTATCAAAATGAAATTGTATATCCTTTGACTTATTGTTGTTTTGGCCGCTGCCTCAATGCGTTTCTTTGACGAAAGCCACCTTCTTACATGTGCCGCTCTGGCTTTCGATTAATCTCTCTTCTCCTTGTTATTATTTCGACTAAAGGTAAAATAAAATATAATGAAATATTCACGGGTGTATCGACGAATTGTGTTGTAGGAACACCATACTTCGACGGCTGCCTCCGCCGGCTTCCTCACGTGAGTAATTTCATGCGTTTGCAATGAAATCCGGAGATACAACCTATGAGGACTTCACTGCAATCATTCGCCGAGAAAGTCTCCTTTCTTACTAAAAAATAATTTCCACTCTAAAGACGTCGCTACGCCACATAAGTAAATCTGAAATACTTGACAGTTTACGTGTTGGTGAGTAGTTTCTTTTAATAACATTGAATCAACTGTAATATCAATCAAGGAATCAGGAGATATAATAATGAATCACGCAAAAAAAAGGCCAAGTCTCGTGCTTGTGCAGTGACAAAAAGTTGTGAGATCTTGTTCTGAGGCAAGTCTACACTTTACAAAGTATATTCACTTTGTGAAATGGAATGCTTTTTTCGTTGTTATGGAACGTTTATTTAGAATTTTATTTTTAAAAAACTCTGGTAACTTGGCCATTTAGCAAACCATGTTTTTAAACTTTTGTGATGAATTGTAAGGCAAATAATATGACCTAAGACTCAATATTTTCCATTTTTATTATTTATTTAAAAATTGGTTTATATTAAAAAACAAAAATGTAAAACCTCGAAATACATTTAAGACACGCTAAAAAGATTTAATGTAATTTTGACAATCAAAATATTGTTAACTGTTAATTTTTATCATTTAACATTAAAAATTATTTATTAATTTAATTATTACTTAATTTATTAATGTTTTAAGTAACTATGTTTTAAATATATTCGTTAAAAAACTGTTTGTACCAATCCCGCGGGATTGGCGCAAATCCCGCGGGATTGAAAACACTGCGGGATTGCAATCCTTAATACTAAGCCATTGTATCAGAGGTAGGATGACCAGTTCCTTTCCACTGGTATGTAAAGTTTAGTGTGGAATCTGAACCATGGAACGTCCTATCGTAGTTCATATGATCAAATTCAACTCTTAAAATTCTTGCCCTCGCCGAGATGACCAGAGAGAGAATTTTTTGAGATCAACCGCCTTAAACACTTTTTCCCACTAATCGCATATGAGCTGCCTGACCTATCCATATTTGTTATACATTCAATATATTTCATACCCACCTACACAAGAACTGCAGTCGGTTAAATAATATTCATGAATGCACTTAGCTGAACATTTTATTTTAAATTTTCAGCTGTATTATGGTTTTTATTCATTTTCATCTTACAGGTATCATCCAAATATATAAAGCCGTTTCAAGCTTTTAATACCTCAAACTTCTACGTGATGGTGTCATATAACAAAATTAGAATATTGTAATGAGAGATACTCAAGTTTTAAATATTAATTTGATTATTGATTTTAATTATGAAATTAATTTTCAGGTAGCAAGGATTCAGATTGCTGTTGTTAAAAGACATAAAATGCTTAATTTATTGTTATCATATGGCTTGTACATTTAATGTTACATTAGACATTATATTTACCTGCAAGCAAAAGTAATATCCGGCTTTACAATC
Source organism: Vandiemenella viatica (assembly GCA_031002005.1). Lineage (NCBI taxonomy): Eukaryota > Metazoa > Arthropoda > Insecta > Orthoptera > Morabidae > Vandiemenella > Vandiemenella viatica. The sequence goes on from JARYHS010011408.1 coordinate 190,643,344, forward strand.
TGCCTGAAGATAGCAAACATAAACTGAATGTTAAATACTTCATTTATAAAATTAAGAACATTATAACATCGTGGCCACAAGCCAACAATTGAATGTTACTTGAATGGCGGGTAAAATCCATTGGGCGCCGAATTGAATTAGAAAAAGATGAACAATATTAAGGCTCAAACTGAATTTGCAAGGAGCTTTCATGAGGTAATTTGCCAGCTAGCTTTTAAATGGAACTGAGCAGAGATCCTGTCTCATGGGTCGATTACAGATCCTTCAAAGTCTTTCCAAACCATGAAAGAATGATGGGCGATGGAACACATTACCAAATTCACCAGTATCAGCAGCGGCGGCGTGTGGCGTTGGTCTGTAAGTTGTCCCACCAGTGAATGGACTGCATAAATCGACCAACCTGTGATCGAAGCCAGAGCCCGCCAGTACAGTGCCATTCCGCACTGTGAAGTCTGGAATCCACGACCGCTGACCACAGAATGACCAAGTATGGCTGCTTCTCCTTCCCTCTTCCAAAACTCCTTCCCGAAGTTTCGTTACAATAAAATGAAGCCACGAATTAACATCTGTAGACCCCGTATGTGATATGGCATTGGTTGTTTAACTTCTCCCAAAACCACCTGAGGATGGAAGTAAATCTTATTCGTCCTTGCCTCTAGCGCGTCGCTCATCCCTTCCGCCGCACGGGTATCCCTGCGCGGGGTTCAACGCACTGACCTTGACGGCTAGCGGTGCCTATCCACCCTGGCCGTGCGAACAATAGCTCGCGTCAGCCCACACTATCTGGAGATTTCCACCGGAAATACCGTTGCCAGCTTCAAAATCTCTCCTGCTCTTCCAATTGGCAACCTCTTTATTCAGTTACATTATAAAGAAATTAAGGCAGCCTGGGATATCAATTACGTTGATCAGATAATTAATTTACAAAATATTCACAAATATTAAATTAATCTGAATATGAAAATTTAAATAAAAATATTTTAATATATGTAGTACACCTCAATCCTGCATGCTACAATATATATATGTAAAATCGCTTTTTTTTTTCAGGGAATTTGCTTCCTGGTGCCTCAGAGCAGTTTCGGAGATACGAAATAAAAGAAATACTCGTTTTTTTTGTAAAATCGAGTTTTTTAAGGGAAGACACCTATTTAGGAAAAACGTTCATCTACATCTACATATATACTCTGCAATTCACAAAATTGTGGGTGGCAGAGGGTGCTCAGCACCAAAGTTAATCTCTTTGTTGTGCATTCCAATCCCTAATGGTACGAGGGAAAAATAGAATTCATATAAGAATCAGTCCGGCACCTTATTTCTCTAATTTTATCTTTCCTGTCCTTCCGACTCAAATAGGTTGGTGGAAGAAGTATTTCACTACACTCAAAAGTGAAAGTACGCATGTTTTCCAATAAGTTTAAACGAAACGTGTGTCGTCTATCTACCAGAGACTCCCAACCTAATCTACTAATCAGTTCTGTGACGCTTTCATAAGGACTGTAGCAAGCGGTAACGAATCGAGCAGCTCTTCTCTGTACTTTCTCTATACTTTCGATCAATCCCTTACGAAACGGGTCCCAAATGGCACAACAATAATCCAAATTTGGACGCACAAGAGATTTGTACGCTATCTCCTTTGTTTGTTCATTACAATTTTTCAAGATTCGACCTATGAATCGCAGCTTAGAATTTGCTCTACCTACTAACGAATTAATGTGTATGTCCCATTTCATGTTCCTTTGTACTGTTACTGCCAAATATTTCATAGAATCGACCATATCAATAACTATATTGTTTAACTCGTATTTCTGAACAATTGGATTCTTTTTGTTAGTTATGCTCATTGTCTTGCAATTTTTACAATTTAGAGTAAGTTGCCACTCAGCGCACCTAGCAAAATAACATCCAGTTCACGCTGAATTTCTAAGCAACCAGCCAAATTTCTTACTTCCCTATAAATAACCGCATCACCAGCAAACAATCTAAAAAGGCTTTGCACTTTGTCTCCGAGATCGTTTGTAAAAATTAAGAAAAGAAGTGGTCATATTACATTTCCTTGAGGTACACCCGATGTAACATCTAGATTAGAAGAACTTTCTCCTTCAACGACGACATACGGCGACCGACCAGTTAGAAAATCCTTTATCCATTCACAAAGCTGATCCGATATACCATACGCTCGAAGCTTCGCTAAAAGGCGGTTGTGTGGCACAGAGTCAAAGGCTTTCTAGAAATCCAAAAAATGGCATCTGCTTGTGAACCTGCATCGATAACGTTATCTGCATACGAAATTTCATCCAAACCGCTAGAGCCGTTTCCAAGATACCAAATATATACAACAATTGGTGCACGTTCCTGGCTGTAACCAAAGGGAAACTAACTAACATCAGTAGACTTACCTGAAACTTCTACGAGATGGCGTTAGAGCCGTTTCCGACATAACGAATTGCTCTTTTAAAAAAAAAAAATCGCCTTTTTATGATATTTATATAAATTTGAAAAGCAAACCGTTATCTACCTTGAACCATCTAATTACTGCTGGAGGCAACGTCTTCGGACAATATCCTCCACCCTCCACCTGCCTACAAAGAAAAGGTAGTGACGGTGCTGTGTCTCTGTAGATCTTCGTTGTGGGCCACGTACCCTGATATGGAACAGTCTATGGACGGAGGTACCACGCTCTCTGCGGAGATTCGTCAAGGCTGGTTACCTCGCCTCACTAAGACATAGCCCACAGTCTCTATTGAAGGGTATCGACCAACCGAATTTCGATTGCTTCCTTGACTATTAAATCCCAAAAATACGAGGTTCTAGTCAATATGCCAACGGTGTTAAAGTCTACCCTGTGGCTATAGTCGTACACGTTCTAGGCGATCGCTGATTTGCTGTACTGTTCCAGGCGCAGATGGCGTTTGTGCTCTTCACACCGATTTTGTACAATGCGGATAGTTTGGCCGATGTAAGACTTTCCACACTCACATGGAATGCTGTTAATTCCGGGAACTCGAAGGCAAAGTTTATCCTTGACCGAACGGAGATAGTCTCGTATTTTAGCTGGTGGTCGGTAGAAACATTTTATTCTGTGTCTTGCAAGAATTCTGCAAATTTTCCCCGAAGTGTTTCCAGCGGAACCAGTTTTGCAGTTATACGCCGGGAAAATCTCCGTCATTGCAGTGAAAAGATTGTCTGCACTTGGATACACTAGGTTACGAGCCACCGTTAGAGACGTAAACAGAACGCAAACAGAAGGTCGGAATCAGTGTCAGAATCTGAAGTTGTCTCGCTGTTGCTTGTGAGCTAAGCGCTCAATTAGTGTGGGTTAATTAGCTGATTTAATTACCAAACAGCTTCTGACGAAACACATGACTTGTTAACATTCCCACACCAAATGGATGAACAGCGTGTTACTGAACGAAAATGCCCAATCTCGTTCCAACACATGCCAGCTGATTACTCATTTTAATTTAATAATATCTAAAAGGTTTTTCCCCACAAGCCACTGTCTCTTTTGATACCTTACCGAAATTGATAAATGAGGTATCATTAATGTCACCACTTAGGTAACATCATAAATTAAAAACGAAATTTTTCGGAATTTAATCCTTAAAGGGCAAAAGTAATAAATGCGAAGGTCGCTCGAATGAGATTGTTCATAGCGCATCAGAACGTATCACAGAGATATTAATAATAATTCTCATAGCACGTTATCACCACAAACGGCATCATCAGGATCACTGGTATTGATCAAGGGCTTAGAAATAGAGAATCAGGACTAACAAGATTCAACAAGATTCAAGAACGAAGAGTCCGAGAATTAGACAGCAGACAATTAGATTATATTACGACATATGTCTCACGAATGAAACTAATTTTATTATGTTGATAGTAATAAGTGTGCCAAACCAAATTTTTGTAACAAACATAAACAGTTTTAAAGTTACGGAGAATTTTAATATCAATTAGAAAAATTAAAACTGTTAGCTCAAACAAACGGCTACCTTTTTCTGTTGGTGATAAACTTTTCTTTGAACATCGTATCTAGCTCATGGTGGTTCTGGATAGAATAGTTTCAAACTCATATTTGTATAATGTGTAGAATTTGCCTTCTTCTTTTCGGCTTATGTACATGGAATCGTTCAGCAAACCTTTTTCTCTGCTGCTCTTTCACACAAGTAAAACAGCTGCCTAGCTACTGAAAGTTTCGAAATATTTTGAGAAGTAGGAACGAGCGTGCATTTTCTGCCTTATCTGACGGCGTCTGTGTGTATATTGCTGTATATATGTGAAAACGTATGTGCGTGAAGTGTCTTCCACGTTATGAGCAGGTAAATCTGAAACAGGCTTTAAAGATAAAATAATTATGCTACCCCAAGTCCACACAGGCTACCGCTTTTAGAAACCCTATAAAATTGCAAATCAAGTTACAAATGTTAATGCAATTATTAATGACACTTACAATTGATAAAAATAAATAATATAATAATAATAAACATAATAATACTAACAATAGTAAAATAATAGTAAAAACTATTGGTGGTAGGTGACATTGTCACTTGCTCCGGCAATAGTAAACAGAAAATTTTGACGAAATCTATGGTAATGGCATTGTTATTAAATCTTATTTCGTCAGTTTCCTTTATAGAACATTCCCAAAAGTAAGGTATTTGGGCCGCTCACTCATCATATTCGTACATCTCAACAACACATCAGAGGGACGGAATTAAATACGTTACACATGAAGTTGAAGTTTTAATTTAATTTAATTTAAATTGCAGTGGAGCAGTGCAGATGCAGCAAGTGGTGAAAGGAGTTTCTCTAAGTTAAAATTAATTAAGTACATTTTACTGCACAAAATCGTCTTAATGGTTTAGCCAATTTGGCAATTGAGCATGAAATTGCTGATGAAGTAAATTTAAAACATGTAATAAAAAAATTCGCAGAACTGAAAGTAAGGGAAAAAAGTTTTTTGTGGTTTTAGTGTATTTGATATAATCTTGTTTTATTTTCAAAATAATGACATTTAGATTGTTTATGCGGAAATAAACGTTTGCAATAGCATTTAAAAATGTAAAAAATATGGTTAATATGTGGCTAGGTACAGATATTTCATGATTAATTTATTCTATTTTGTGCTGCTAGATTATAAATTCAATGTTTATTTATGAATACATACATGCTTTCATTAAAATTTAAATAAAATATTTTGATCCGATTAAAAATAAAAAATATGTACTTTATTTTTTTTAAATATATAGCCCTACATATTCTTATGGGGCGGCAATTTGCCTATTTGTCAGGGGCCCTGGTTTTCCTCTACAGTTATTACCTTCGACTGTTCCCTTTACTAACAAATTAACCAATCCAGCTTGGCTCAAAAATATCCTACCAGCTTATCTCTTGTTTCTGTAAGCTTCTTCCACAAACCTATTTCCTCATCCATCATTTCCAACACTCGTTCATTTCGTACTTTGTCCACTTAATTTTCAGCATTCTTCTGTAGCACCACATTTCAAATGTTCAATTTTCTTTCTTTCCGGTATTCCTAAAGCCCTTGTTACGCTACCATAAAGTGCTGTGCTCCACAAATAAAATTTTAACAAGTTAATTCTAAGCCCTAGATCAATATTTGAAACTAACAAAATTTCTAATTTTCATGAAGGTTCTTTTTACTAGCATTATTCTGCTTTTAACATCATTCCTGCTTCGGCCATCGATTGTAATTTTGCTTCCTAAGTAGTAGAATTCACTTACTTCTCCTATTGAATCCGATCCTATTTATAAAGTTAATCTACTGTGATTGGTATCATTTCTGCTACATTTCATTACTTTTGTGTTGTTTTGATTTATATTCATTCCAAAACCTTCCTTCAGTATTTTGTTCATGCCATTCAGTAACTTCTCAATATACTCAGCCTGTTCTGCTAACAAGATAACAAGACAGTGTCATCAGCAAATCGTAGCATACTGATTTTTCCTCCTTGAACACTTATGACACATGAAAATTATTCTTTTACTTCCTTTATTGCTTCCTCTACATACTTGTTGAATATTAACGGGGATAGACTACAACCTTGCCTCACACTCACATTGAATAGAGGCTGTTTTCCAGTGCTTCTGTGCGTTTTGAGTGAGACCAGGTTGCGATACTAACACAACCAAACTGCTCGAAAATCAAATCACACCCCAGAAATGTAACAGCACTCTTAGGCTCCAAATTACATTAATTTAATTCGGCAACATTTTTAATTTCCCCCCGCGTTTCACTTAAGCGCATAGCGGCGCGGGCGCTGGTAATATGGAGCACGCCACGCGCTGTTCCCGCGGGCGCCATTTCACGGTCACGTGACAGACATGCTAATACGGCGCGCGCAGTGCGGGTAGCAGTTGTTTCACTGCCGCATTTCCATCGGAAATGAGATTATCGTCACGAGAACCCATGCGACTGCCGTCTCTCCCACCTGTATGACTCGCTGCGCAGTCAGTTTTTGCGGTTTTGTCTGCTATTTGGAAGCTTTACTCCGCGAAAATGACAGTTACAAAACAAATTCGGCAAAAAAACGCAGAAAAAGCTGTCTCGTTTTCATTCAGTGGTCGCGATAGCGCCCTGTGGAGCGTGAAATGGTACGGGACGAGCTTCCTTCCGAACTGTGCAAACATAACGACATCAAACGTTCAAGCGGAACAATCCGACTTCAATCGCTAAGTGGCACCGTCGATTGTGAGCGCTTGAGTCGCCCGAACATACGCGAGGGCGATGAGATACGAAATTGTTCGGATTTGATCGTGCGAACACGCGCTTCGCGATGGATATTCAGAATATAAGGGCGCCGACAGACATTTTTCAGCTCAAACAAACGGAATCAATAATAATCGTACAAAAACAATTAAAACTTACACAAAATTACTTGGAATGGTTAGGAAACGTTTCAAATGAAAATAGAAAGTATATACAAGCACATAACAGAATATTTACCAAACCAAACACTTCTAAACGTTCAAAATCTCATTCAAAACATTATGGCCCACATAACATTTTTAATTACGGTTCCTTAATATTCCATGCACTGTCTCTTGTTTTTAATAGGACTACATTCACAACATTGATTCAGCTCACTTAAACCCCTTTAATCCAACAAAACACGTTCATGCAATAATTATATAAATTTGCAATCAAATGCTTCATTTTTTTCTCAGACACAGGTTCAATTTATTACGCGTATTGTAATTAGTGGTGACTAATATTTAACACGTAACAGAGCGTGTAGTATTATGTATTAGGTATATGTTTGTTGACGTATCGATAAATTTACAAAACCAATTCACATATTGCATAATATTTCGAACAAAATACCGTCAATTTTGAAAGATTATTTACGGCGTAGTTCTTTTCACCAATTTTATTTAAGGCCACTAGTTTACTGGAATAAATTCTTTCAGGTGCCCTTTGGAATTACGGTTTTGTCTCATTTTCAAGCAATTATTTTTCTCTTAACATAAAACTATCTTAAATGTACCAGTATATTTTCAAGGTAAAGTTAAATAGCTAATGCGATATAAGATTAAAATGAATTAAAAAAGTAAACCGTGACGCCAATGATACAATGCTAGAATTGAAATTTGCCAATCTAGAGCGTAAACAAAGGAACGTTTATTTTCTTAATTAAAAAGTAAATGAATATGTATTAAGGAATTATTGATCTATTTTCTTTTACTATATTCACTGACATCAAGAAGAAATGGAATGGGTTGCGGGCTGCAAGGGAGAACTGGCTACGGAGTATTCCGAATCTGCTTTCAGTGGAAGGGATGCCTTCGCGCCAACACAATTAGCGCGAATATAAGCGTATTCGCGCGAACATTTTTCATGAAAATACGCGTCCACTGAACAGCCAGCTCAATAAAAATTCTTTCCGGGAATTCTGCAGGATAAGTTCTGCCACACACGACGTTTCAACACGACTGGCTGTCGGTGACGTGTCTTAGCAGTAGCAACTTCGACCTTCGGTTCACCTGATGAAGACAGGGGAAGAAGATGCTGAAACGTTGTGTATGTCAGAACTTATTCAACAGAACTCCCGGGAAGTATTTTTATCAACAGTTCGCCGGGAAAGAATCAATTCTCACTGCAGTCGTTAATATGGCTACGTCATTGTAAATGCGAAAATAAGCTATAATTAAAGAGTCTAAATCAATTTGTTGCGGCCGGCAGTCTATTGGATCTATTAAAACGCAATTACAGACCTCAACGAATAATTTGATTTTGATTGTGCAGGTGTTTGAAGCTATCTGCGGTATTCTAACAGAAAAAAAGGAAATTGAAACATTTGAGTTGTGGTGCTATACAAGTGTTTTTGAAATGATGGTTGAGGAAAGAAGCTTGTGGAAAAGTGTTACAGAAGGAAGAGACAGGATGGTGGGTAACATTCTAAGACAGATGGGATTCGTTAATTTGTTAGTGGAGGGAACAGTCGAAGGAAAGAGCTGTATAGGCAGACTAAGATTAGAATACATGAAGCAGACAACTGGGGATGTAGCTTGTAAGGGTATGCGGAGATGAAGAGGTTAGTGTAAGTTAGGAAAGGATGGAGAATTTCAGTATCTGATACAGTGATAATTTGCGTTGGCAAGATTGGGATATCCAATACCACTAAAACTACTTTATTTGAACAAAGACAATATCTGGATCCACATTTCACGCATCTTATTCCTATTGACATTTTATTCGTATCACTACAAAACAATTGCTACTCTCCATTTATCAAAAGAGACCAAATCTCTTTTATATTAAACAGTAATATAACTTTTAAGGGAATCAGATGGTTTTAAACAAGTTATTCCGTAATTGCACTTCTATATTCTCATTTTCAACTTCTACACAATAATAAACATATTTTACTTTTCGTTTTCACTGTGCAAATTCTTTTTTCGCCTTAACAGAAAACGTGTGATATTTAGTACAGAATGTAGCCTCACTCTTAAATTTCCTATATTTTACTCTCGTCTTCCTGCAACAGATATAGACCTAAATTTTTCCTTCGTGTTGCTTATTTAATTCCTCGTTTCTTTTTTACCATAAGTGATACTCCAGCAATCACGTTCAGACACATTTCTATTAATAACACTGATACATTGATTGATTTCGTTAAATCTTAATACAAATTTCATGAATCATAACTTTCTTATTCTTGTCAGAACGAAGACTGCAATGAACTCTTCACGGGTGTAGTGCCAGATTGTGTTGTGAAAACACGATATTTCGACGATTAGCTCCGCCATCTTCTTCAGGTGTGGAGACATCTGCACTGGTCGGCTGACCCACAGATGCAGAGACAGCTCCCTATGACAGTAAATAGCTGGGAAAAGCTTCTTTTTTTTACGCCTCGTCGACGCCTAAGGTCATTAGAGGCGAGATGGGACTGGAGACAAGGAACGGGAAGGAATTCGGCCATGGTATTTTTGAATAAAGGATCCCGGCATTCGCATGGAGTGATTTGGGGAAACCATGGAAAACCCAAATCTGGAAGCCCGGACGGGGATTCGAACCGGCGTCTTCTCGAACGCGAGGTCAGGACGTTAACCGTTCACCCAACACGCTCGGTAAAGCTTTTGTCCCCAGAGTTCGGGGAAGTTTTTGCGGTTTACGCATCACCTTCCATTTCATGTTGGGCTGTCGTTACTTGTGTGTCTTTATTGGAACTGTCGCTTCCGGTATTGCTTCATTACTGGCAGTCAAGGAGTTTCCTTGGCGACCTAAGTCTATGATCATAAAGGGTCTCGACACCCAGTGCGTTGATCAGAGGGTTGGCTGAGTGCTGACTTTTTTTTATAAAATTGCGCGGCCAGTTTCTGGAAGCGGTTATTGAGTTTGGGCAGTCCGCTGATTCGATGGAGGTCTTCAACTCTCGTCTCCCTAAGCAGGTAGTAGGCGAATCTGATGACCTTGTTCTGTATGGTCTGCAATCGCTGAAGGTGGTAATCCACAGGTTCCCCCAAACTACGGAGACATATTCCACTATGGGTCTGATGAGGGCAGAGTTAGATGCCTACATCCGGTCTCAACTTATTTGTAGGATTCAGTACAGGATAGAGACAGGTCAGTCTACCTGTGACCTTGCCACGGACGTTGGTGACATGGTGTTTCCATGTCATCCGCCGATCCAGCTTTACTCCGAGATACGTCACCGTGTGGATCTAATTGATGTTCTCTCCAAGAGAGTTACAGGCTGGAGCCGTTGCGAGACCTTCTTTCTGGTGATGATGATGGCTTGACTTTTTGAAGCATTGAAGCCAAGCCTCCATTTTGTAGCCCATTCCCTTCTGCAGTCGGGATCTTAGTGTGTTGACATTTAGGCTCTTGGCGAAGAGAGCGGTGTCACCCGCATAGAGAGGCTTTTGTACTCTCGCAGTTGATGGTGTGTCTGCCGTGTACAAGTTATACAGAATTGGACCGATTACAGATCCCTGCGGGACACCAGCGTAGATATTTTTAACCGCCGAGTGGTTTCCCTCCATCACTACACGGAAGGTGCGTCCCTCAAGGTAACTCTTTAGTAGTTTAACGTGTGAGAGAGGGGGTCCCTTCACAAGCAACTTGTATAAAAGTCCTTGATGCCTAAGGAAAAAGTTTGGCTAGACCATTTCATGGATATAGTGGTGAATTATGGGAATCATATTTTGGGTATCAAATACAGGAGTCAGAGATTTGTCTTTGGAAATTACCGCAGAACACAATCAGAAACGACACGATAAAGGGCTGGAATGGGATTCACTGGTAGACAAGAAGAGGGAGAAGAAAATCATGGCAGTATATAAGGAGTACATTTTTTTTTAAACTGCTTGTCTCTTAACAGCGAGGTCTTTAGAGACGGGAAAGGAAGGAATTCGGACATGGTCTTTTGAAGGAAACATCTCGGCATTTGCCTGGAGTGATTTGGGAAACCATGGAAAAGCCAAATCTGGATGCCCGTTTGGGGATTCGAACCTCCATCCTCCCGAATGCGAGGTCAGAACGTTAACCGTTACACCACCACCCCTCGGTAGTACATTGTTGATGAGGCGTGGGAATATATTGGTGTTTGAATTAGGAGCAATGCATGGAAGAGATAATATGACAATGACCAAAAGCTGGCACTCGATTTCAGGCACTATGGTGTGGGAAGATTTTCGTTCGTAGGTAAGGGGGTTAGGAATTGGAATAAGTGACTAAGAGATATCATTAATAAATTACCCAAACAAAAAATTGAAAGAAAATAAAGTTGAAATGTGTAGAGGGCAAAGTAGGTAGGTACAGGAAATGGGGAAAGAAATGGGTGTGTAGGGAAATAGCCACCGGAGCGTGCGCTCCATCGCAGTTAAATTAAATTGGATGGATTACATTGTTTATGTCAGCAGCCGCCAGCGATATGACAGCTTAGGCCTCGGGCCACGTGAGTCGGTCGAGGAGGAGAGTCGGAAGGGAGGCAGGAGAGGTGAAGTTGTTCCAGTCCACCCCTCTGCGCATTCAGGCACTGCGTCAACAATGCCAGCCCCAACCCAATTAAGTCGCCAAGGACTCTGTCCAATTAAACAATGATTATGTTGTGCCACCATTGTTTTGTCGAAGCGCTAATTGGCTTAGGGGGCCACATGTTGCCAATACGGTAACAAGCGGAGCGCACGACGTACGCATATATTACCTCAGAACGCGATGTTGGCTACCTCCGCCCCTTGAAGACTTAATCCAGCCATATTCCATTACTGGACGTGGCTGACATTAATGTTATTTGTTTCTCTCTAATCATGGACAGAAAAAAAGTTATCTCTAATTATTCTTACCACGATGGGTGATGTGTTCAAACTGGACATAGTTTAGTAACTTTTTTTTTAACTGCTTTACGTCTCTTTTTAACATCGAGGTCTTTAGAGACGGGAAAGGATGGGTGGCAAGGATGGGGGCAAGGAATGGGAAGGAATTCGGCCATGGCCTTTTTGAAGGAAGCATCCCGGCATTTGCCTGGAGTGATTTGGGGAAACCATGGAAAACCCAAATCTGGATGCCCCGACGGGAATTCGAACCGCCGTCCTCCCGAATGCGAGGCGAGAACGCTAACCGTTACACAGCCCCGCTCGGTAGTTTAGTAACTGTTATAGTATACCAGAGAACAATCGTAATTTGTACGAAGTGAGTAATTTCAGTTATTACTAGGTCGCCTGTGCGAAAATTTCACGAATACTATAGGATGAATAGCATGTTTGGTGGTTTCTAGTAGGACGAAAAAGAAAGCGGCTCATTTGTAGCAACTGTTTATTGGTCAACTGAAATTGGTACGTAACAAAACACTAACAACGTTTTACGAAACAACTGAAACTGTTGAAAATTTTCTCTAACAGAAAAAAAAAATGTCCGAAAATCCCCTTACTGTAGAAATCACACACAGTGTATTAATATCTCTGTGATATGGGCTGCTGCTATCTAGCGGTAATGCGATCACTTCTCACAGACGCCAGCGAAGCCTAGCAGCTTGACTCTGAACTATCGCATACCCGTGACCTTGATTGTTCATAATTTTTCCATTTTCTGGCTGAATTTCGAAAAATTCCGTTCTTAAATAATAATGTTACCAAAGCAGATAACTTAATCTTTAAAATGATACCTCATTTGTCGATTTTGAATAAGTATGAAGGGAGAAAGATGGCTTGTAACAAACAAACAATCAAAATGAATATGATTATAGTGTGGTCAGTCTGTAAGTAATTTTCGAGAAGCAGGAATGAACTGTAAACAATTAATTATTATACACAAGACCCACTATTTTTGAACATTCTGTAACGTTCCCACCCCCCACCTTCTAATTATTCTCGGCTACTTTCTTAATTATTTATTATCGGACCTCTTTGCCGGAGATTGACTGCATTCTTTCCATCATTAATCCAGGTAAAAGGGGTTAAAAAATTACAAAGGAAATAAAATTTAGGTAGATGCACCACACTGATTTGAATTTATATTCTAATAAATTGTACACTGTAGTTTCTCTGTTCAAACACATATATTGAATCCGCAAATCATCATCTTGATAAGACAATTACACCTTCCTACTTTATATTCTTAGTTTACTTTGCAAACTGTGAGCGAGAGTGATGTATGGCAGATACACAGAAAGAGAGAGAAACAACATAATATGGACTTACATCACGATCCCGTGTGGAGCGAAATCTTGAACTTCCACTGCGTAGCACTGAGCAAAAACTGCACAAGACTTCCCCCGCTGTGGTCTCCCTGGGGTCTTAAGTAGCACCCCGGCTAAAGGTATTCTGGTAAGCAGACCTTCTGGGAGGGGAGCTACCAACTTTAGCTTCTTGTTTCCCCGTTGGCGTAAGTAATTTCTCTGCCTTATGGCAGAAAGCACAGGATTCCAAAGATACACCCAAGTCTCGGAGGTGACCTTTAATGTTCGTAGGGTGGTACCGCAACGTGCTGACTTGCGAGCCAAACTCTGGGCGGGAGCAGAGTGCCTGAACTTCTTCAGCATGGCCTAACCGCCATGACAACAGTCTGTAGCCACCTAAAAATCTTAAAATAAAATCTCTCCGCCTCACTCTCGCTACCTAATTGTAATTACTTAATACTATGCTTATTCTAATTAAATATTACTTCTTAAAGTTCCTAATTATAATTTAAATAGTCTTGTGACATCACAATTCCAACACCAATAACGAGACATACAGTGGCACAGTTAGCTGTTCCAAGTGTTGTTAGGTTTTTGGCAGGGGCTACTGAGTTTTATGGGACCCCCTGAGCTGCGCTTGGGGGCCCCCTGCGCTTGGGGGCCCCCTGTGATTGGGGACCCGGGTGCACGGCACCGCCTAGCCCTCCGATAGCTACGCCCTGGAGACAGATGATTACAACGAAACTTATTCCACAGTGCGGTGTACCCCTGTGTTGAAAGTAATTAACAAAATGGTAATTATTTATACCACCTGTGAATATTGATTCTTAAATAGTGTGTGGAACCATGCGAAATACTTCCAAATTAAATCGAACAATCAACACTCCCTATATTAATATGGCCACAACAAAGCACAAGTAATTTTTAAAGTTGGGAAAGTAGGATCATGAGTGAAATAAAATCTAAAATTTGGGTTAAAACTCACAATGCGTTTATTAACCTTAAAACCACAAGGAAATAGAATGAATCGTCCAATACAGAAAAAAAAATCAAACATCTAAACAATGCAGGTCAAAGACACGTTGGTTTTATGTGATCATTTACAATTTTATATCGCTCAGCTTAGTTACAATTACGGAGCGATCGAAGAGTTTCCAACTCTGTGACGTTAGTCACCAGGTCGTTTACTAGGTCAAAAATGTACTCGGCAATATCGAGATTCATTAATGGTGATAATTTAATTTAATATAATTTAATTACAATGGAGCGCACGCTTCGGTGGCATTTTCTCTACACACCCATTTTCCCCCTTTCCTGTACCCGCCTTGCTTTGCCTTCCTCGAATTTCAACATTAATTTTTTTCAGTATTTATGGTAAAATATTCATCATTTCTCTCAATAATTTGTTCGAATCCCTGATCCCCTTACATACCCAATAGAATTTTTCCATGCCCTTGTACCCGAAATAGAGTGCCAGCTTGTGGTCATGGCAATCTTTTCACTTCCCTGCACATCTCTTAATTCTTTTATCAATATCTTTCCATGCCTCAGCACCAATAAATGCGTTTTACACTCCCATGACTGTCTTCCAATGAATCCCATTTCAGCTCCTTTGTCATATCACTTACTTATTGCGTTCTACAGTAATTTCCGGAGACAAATGTAGCAGCCCTTCTTTGCACCCTCTCCAACTCCTGCATTTGATACCCAAACTGTGGGTCTCATACTTCACCACCATATTGAAACAATTGTCTGATCAAAATTTTGTAACCTAATTCCCTTACTTCTCAGTCAACCCCCCCCCCCCTTTTCCTTTTTCAGCACTCTCTCTAACTAGTGCAGTATTTTGAAAATGCTCCCTATCACCTGCCCAATGTGTACTGGCCAGTTGAGTTTGATATCAAATATTATAACAAGTTATTAATATTTCCCCATTTGTGTAATAAGTAATCGCATCTGCGTTGGCTTGTTGGAATCCCACTGATGACTCTCCGTTCCAGTCTGGGTAAATCGAATCCTTGTAACTGCACTCAAGGGTTTTCAATATATAGGTTGATTGCTGTGCGCCACGGCGGTTTCGTCGACTTCAAGCGTTAGTGTTTTGTTTGAGTAATGTCTTCATGTATACGCAGCTGAGGGGTCTTCGGGATGTTTCTTCTGACCTTTATGAGCGCTTCTGATATTCTTAGAGCTGGCGGTGAAATATTACAGAGAACAGGAAGCCATAGGGAGTTCGTGCTCGGAATGCATCCCGTAATTATTCGGATTGTCTGATTGAGTTGCACCAGTTTCTTCTTCGTGTAAACACTGTTAATCCAGGACAGGCATTAGTATTCAGCAACCGTATAAGACAGAGCTAAGGCTTGTGAATGTTAGAATATGAGCACTTGCTCATTATGCGGAACCAGCAAACTATTTAACGCTTGGACTTTAGCAGCCATATCTGCGAGATGCTGCTTGAAAGTCAGAGTTCTGTCTATTGTTATACTCAGGTATTTTGGTGTACTGTATCACAATCTGCCTTCTGGTTATTAATGTGACTGTCTCTACCGTAAAAGAAATTTTGATCTAACCGTTTTATGACAATCTATATGGTGGCACCACATCTTGAAGTATTCAAGTACAGCTGAGGTCCCCAGATCAGTGGAAAAAGTTTTTCCAGCATCGAAAAAGTTGGAGTTCTGGTTCACCATACAGATGTCATCAGCATAAATAAATGTTCTTGAAGATGTTTCCGGTAAGTCACGTGTGTTCAAATAGAAAAGGAGAGGAACCAAAACAGATCCTCGAGGTAAGCCGTCATTTAGATTAAACATTCTGCTTCAGTCATTACCAGAGCAGGTCTGAAGGTGTTTATTGCTTAACATGTTGTTATGTATGTCAGTTAATTATCGACGTAGGATTATACTCATGAATTCAAGAAGACGTTCTTATTACGAAACAGCATCATAGAGAGCTGATAGATCCAAAAAGGCAGCCGCGCTTAGTGATTTATTCTCAAACCCATTTTCGATATGACAGTTGAGAGAGAATAGCGGATCGTTCCTGGTCTAAATCCTGCTTGTTCAATAGGATTTTGGTTACTGATTGATTCCGAAATTGTATTGTGGATCTGGCACTCTAGTAGTTTGTATGTGACACTTAGAAGTGTCTTTTGCAGAGTCTTTGTTTTTTGTATGTCTTTTACTTTTTTTGTCTTGTCAACAAGGGTGGAACGTTTCTTTTTTGTAGGATATTTGAGAACAAATTGGTAAGCCATCCAGCAGAAGAATAAGTTCAGGGTGTTTGCTGTAATGCTGTAGCAAATGTTTGGATAAAAATGCATCATAATTTAATTTAATTTCAATTGGGATGGCAATGTCTCCGCATGCCCACCGTGCTATGTCCTGATTTACTTGTCGCAATTACAAGCCTTAAACAACTCTTTTCACCCATCTTATGTCTTCCAATCACTCCAAACCCAGCTCCTTCAGCATATCAGTTACTGATTGCGTTCTGCAGTAATTTCCGAAAATAAATCTAGTTGCTCTCCTTTGATCCTCCTCAAGCTCCTGTATTTGATACCCATAAAGTGGTTCCCACACCACTCCACCATATTCAAGCACTGGTCTGACAAAAGTTTTGCAAACAGTTTCCTCACTTCCCTGTTACATCCTCTTGTCACCCTCTCCAATAAATGAAGGACTTTGAAACCTCCTCCTACCACCTGCCCAATATGTCCTGCAAAATTGAGTTTATTATCAAAATTTATACCAAGATATTTACAGTTATCACCTTCGATAACCAATTCCTTCCGTAACCTATAATCATAGAAAATCTTTATTTTTTTACCCGTATTCCTAATTATCTGACTCATCTCGGCACTTATTTTAATTCCATGTTTAATTATCCAGCTATGTATCCTCTTCAGATCCTATTGCAGCTGTTCTCAGGCTTTTACTGTTTTAATGCCTTTTTATAAAGTTATGTTATCTGCAAACAATCTAACTTCTGACTTCAGCCGATCAAAACAATCATTGATTAGAATAATGAACAGTAATCATCCCAATACACTACCCTGAGGCACTCCTGTATTAACTTTTACCTCTTTTGATACTGCATTACCCACCCTCTCTCTTTAGTTTCTTCCTTTTAAGAATTCCCCCACCAAATAAGTCACTTTATCATTCACTCCAACGGTTTTTACCATACGTACCATGTAATAAGTGGTTACTTGCTGGAATGGATTATGTAATTTATCATTTAATAATTGATAATTAATAAAGAATACTTTAATTTTAAAGACGTTATGCAAATTTAAAATTGCCAAGAATCTCTACACTGTCGGGATATACAGGAAAATTGTCACAATAAGACATATATTTAATTTATTGGGCAAGTTTATCTCTAGGCGAATTTACCTTTAATTTGGATACATGGTTGTATAAAATAACAATGCAACGCCTAGATGAACAACTAGCCGTTGAGAAAACAAACAAAAGAAAATTACTTTGATATTTGAACTCAAATTATTAATACATGTGGAGGAATTATATGCAAAATTAAAGTACATAACAAATTATAACATCAGATATAGTTATCATTATCTTTTGCACGACGAATGAAACAAATATATAATTCAACAGTGTTTAAGAATGTGCCAAAATAGTCTAAAATCTTAGTGCTTTTCTAAGCCGTTAGTTCAGTGGGGTTTTATTTGAAAGTCAGAACAGAGACCTCTCATTTTAAGGACTCTTAAGGGTCACTATCTGTTTCACGGATTGCACAAACACTGGGCTTGGTGATGTAACACGTTACATAGTAGCTGCGTTTGTAGCCGGCGATGATCGAAGGTGAACCGACGGTATGTGAGACCAGTGCCCCACAATGCAGCTACAATCCAGCTCCACTAGGTAATGATCATACAGCATTAAGGACACTGTCGCAGTGCGAATTTTGCCTCAGCATTCGGCTCAGAATGCATGTTGCAATCAGTGACAGCGTCAGACTTCAACACTAGAAGTCTACACCAGATGTCAAACGTGTGGAACAGAGTCCCACGCCAAAGTGAAACGTCGGGAACAGCGTCCCGTTACATATTCAGACTTCACACGAAGTCAGAACCAGAAAGAAGCTCGTCGCTCTCCCATCGCTCACGTAAACTCTGGATCCGCCCAAGTGGTCTCGTAGATACATGTTGGACAGAAAAATCCCATAATTTCAGACCTGTGTCCATTTTGATAGGCTCGTGATGTCACTTGATATCGCTGACATTTTATTCGTCACGCTCATCTCGCGTGTGGACAACGACGTTCGGAATGATTCGGGAATCGTCGTGGCTGCCCTTACGACCCCATGCGACCCCTTTTAAGGTTCTCCAAGAACTGCGAAGCAAGTAAATACCGCACCCCACTCGCTGGGTAGTGACAGAGTGTCCTGGAGAACACACTAGCCACCGAACTCAATATTTACTATATAAAATGCCTTTCGTCGATTGCAGTAAAATAAAATGAATAATTAAAATTGGCGTCACAGCCTTATTTAGAAGCTTCATTATTTTATAAAAAATAATTTTAAAAAATAATGATCGCCCAAGATTGTAAAAAAAATTAATCTAATACATTGTAATTAATATAATAAAATACGCCATAGAATGTGGCGTCAAGCGTCACACTACAATAACCATCCAGTATGTCTCGGTCTGTTATGTTTCCGGAAAGATGTTGCAGAAGTTGTGAACGTATTCTGAAGATTTTCCTGAAGAAGTTGTTAATTTTCCGAGTGGCGTCAGGTAAGGGCTGTGTGTGCTGAGAGCTAGGCGTTGTAGGTGACGGTGCTGCCCTCTGGGACCGCGGCCACTGCGCGTGACGGCTGAGTGACGCGTGTCGGCGAGAGACTAGCCGCAGGGCGCGCCACACACACTGCGGCTAGGTGCCGCCCTCAAAGGGTCTCTACACAGCCCGACAGCTCTCACCTCAGTCCACTCTCACGCCAAACTAATACACCACCTCACCTGCCTCACACGTACACGTATCACTGCCCACAAACGTTTCTACTGGCTGCGACGGGTGAACCCCACATGGTATTTGCGATATAAATAAGCTATTTGTTAAGGTGCCTGTAAACGATCAAATTTATTTGACAAATTTGTTGGTCAAACATCACGTTTTCATCAAACAACAGCGCAAACGCTCAAACCTGAGATCAAACAAATTTGTCAAACTTGCCTTTAGTTTCGATTGTTGCCTTGTCGGAATGTGGTGCGTGCCGCAATGAGGAATAAAGACAACGCATTTTTAGCGTTGACTGTATCACTGTGTGTCAAGGAAAAAAAAAGTAGATGTTGGTTTAGAGAATGACTGAAATTAAAAGAGAGAGATATACACATGAAAATTTATTACGAGAAATATCACGCAAGGAACCAGATGATTACAATAAATTCCTGCTCACGGAACATAAAACGTTTTAATGATCATAGCCTGTGCAAATTTTGAATTTCTTACGGTTGATGTCGGTACAAATTTCAGAGCGTCAGATGGAGGATTAATTAAAAATACAACATTTTGGAATTTGTTCGAAAATAATCAGTTGCAGATTCCAGGTCCATATGAATTGCCGAATACTAATTTTTTTTAAAAAAAAGTCCTCCGTATTTGTAGGAGATGAAGCTTTCCAGCTGCTACCAAGTTTTTTGAAGTCTTGCAATAAACAAGTGTTAAATGATAACAGAAGAATTTTCAATTATCGTTTATCTCGCGCGGGTTATTGAAAAAGTATTTGGCACTCTCGTATGTAATTTTAAGTTTTTTTTTAGAAACCCACATAATTATCTCTTACAAAAGCAAGAAGTTATGACGTGTTGTCATTTAAACAATTTACTTACTTACGGAAAAAAAAATACATCCGACATGGAGAAGAAGACATGTAAGAGATGGAGACTATTATACAGGGTTCTTGGAGAAATTAGCCAAACCAGATGCTAATATTTAATATCTATACTATTATAAATCTGTAAGCAAGCTGCGTTTGTAGTGAGGCTTGATCTCTAATAACGCAAAAACTGCCGCATCAATTTGCATGGTGTTTCCAAATTTTTAAAGCTAATGTTGCTGATCAACATCTGCAGAAGTAGCTAACGACTAATATGTAGCATGGGAAGAAGAAAGTCAGTAAAAAACTTCAGAAATGTGAAACTGTAGACCACAGATAATTATACACATTCAGACGGTCACTCCTTTCATAAAGAGACCTGACAAAATTTAGGATTTCCATTTTTTTTTTTTTACTTCTGCGATTCATTTTTCTGGACCGCAGTACTTCAAAATAAAAAGAATACGTGAATCAAGTATAATCAGCATTTACTTGAATCGTAACAGGTCTGTTGAATTACGAAAAAGTTGTATTACAAATATTGAAGACGTATTGTCTCTGGTAGACTGTTATACAGTTTGTCTCTGGAACAAAATTGCTACGTGAATTCTGTACAATACAGCTACAATAAGCCAATACTTAATACGAATTTCAGTTTTTTCTTGAAGAGCGATGTCTGAAAAACAGCTATTATAAATATCAGCAAGTAATAAAACATACTTCTTTCATAATGACTTGTGCGGAATTGCACATATTTGGAAGTACTTTATTCGATTAATATGTCTCGTGGCTATAACGTGCAAATATGACTAGGCATCCGAAAATCCAGGTACATGCGACTCAAATAATTACATAGAAAATACGGATATATTGAAAGAAACTCAAATAAAAAAATTTTCAGATCCTAATGCTACACCGCGTAAATTATAAAGCTAAAAGAATCGCCCCTTTGGCCTATAACAAAGCATATCAGCTGTAATCACTGTCCAGGTTGCATTTCAATCGATTTACAACTTGCGATAATTTTGCCACTCAGAAATAATTGCTTGAGTTACATGCACATTAGTACATATACTGTACCGTGATCCATTTGGACATTTTTGAATTAATTATATCTGACTGAAATAATGATACGACGGTTTGAAACCAAGATTAACTCCAATTCACGTAAATTTCTATTTTAAAGCAGGAATAATTGATGGTGTATCAACATAAAATAAAAACCAATATCCAAACAGCAAAAAATAAATAAATCAGAAAAAATTGAGATGCTGTGATTATTGGTAACGAATTTTTATTTCAAATATAACTAGGCATCATAAAATTCTATTCTACACCGCGTAAATTTTAAAACTAAACCAGTTATGCCTGATGCTAAACAAAACGAGTCAATTGTCATCTGGTCCAGGCGGTTGTTTCTCCAGGTACTTTCATGCGACTGAAATAATTACATAGAAAATACGGCTATATTGAAAGAAACTTAAATTAAAAATGTTTCATATCCTAATGCTATACCGCGTAGATTATAAAGCTGCAGGCATCTTCTCTTAGGCCTATAACAAAGCATCATATCAGCTGTCAGGTTGCATTTCAAGCGATTCACAACTTGCCATAATGTTGCCACTCAGAAATAATTGTTTCAGTTACATGCACGTTACTACATAAACTGTACCATGATCACATCTCGACATTTTTGGATTAATTATATCTGACTGAAATAATGACAGTAATGATACGACGATTTGAAATCAAGAGTAGCTCCAATTCACGTAAATTTCTATTTTAAAGCAGGAATAATTGATGGTGTATCAATATAAAATAAAACCAATATCCAAACAACAAAAAATAAAAAACAACAAAAAATAAATAAATCAGAAAAATTGAGATGCTGTGATTATTGGTAACGAATTTTTATATTTCAGCACACTTCCAAGAGGACTAAGTCGTAGATTACTGCTATATTTACATAAATTTATGGCACCGCGGTTATGTTGCAATCCTCGGTATCCACATTTAAAAATAAACTTTTTTTAGTTAAGTATCATGGAAAGAATATTTTTCATTAAATCCACAGATACATCCTTAACAAAGCTTATACCTATCTATATAATCCCAGGCAAAGTTTACACATAAAATCGCGAAAAAAAATTACACATAATGATTATAATATCAGCTTTCTTAACGTTACAACTGTTATATATCCATTTAAATTTTCGGTACCACGGTTAACGTGGAATCCTCCATATCAGCATTTAAAAATATTATGTTTTAGCTGAGTTAAATATTGCTTTCAGAAATAATATTTGGCTAAATGAGAGTGAAATAGACCGACAACATCGTCTGCAACGTCAAAGAGAACTAGATGAAATAGCTAGAGCAAATGAAAGTAACCTGCACCGAGAAAAGCGATTGACCTATAACCGGGTTCTATACGCTAAATCCATAGCTTCTGAAAGCGCACAGAAGAAAGAACGTCGTTTGAACCGTGAAAGCCTTTCTAAACAATAAATGTTTATACTTCGCACAATAATTACAACCACGAATTACTACTGTTAATTTTTCAGGAACCTTTTCTACTATTGAATCAATTGCATCATGTTAAAATATGAATAAAACAACTCTCTGAAATCAGTATGAAAACCGAACCTAACGTATTAACCGAAACAAAACGAAACTATTCAGAATACATTAACAGTTCATGCCTTTCCACGTTGATGTCTGATAAGAGAATGAAATCGGTAAATAATTTCTACACCTGCCAAGGCACGCGCGCGTGAAGCAGCGGGCAAATGCTAGTATTTAATAAAATTGCAATGGAGCCCACGCTCCGGTGACAATTTCCGTAAACACCCATCTTCCCCGATTTCTGCACCCTCCTACATTTGCCCTCTACAAATTTTAACTTTAAATTCTTTCAACGTTTTTGATAAATTTGGCTAAATATTGAAGTTATTCGATTCTTTAGAATTTATTTTCATAGCACCGGTAGATCGCGATATATGGACATGAACTGTAAAAGGAATCCTTCGTCTGATAAATTATGTCCACTCAGCCAATTATCATTCCAGCTGTTGTCACTTGGCGAACGGCGATGCGTTCTCCATGGTCACTAGACGATAAATGAAACAATGTTTGACAAACACCACCTTCAAACCTTCAAACTTATTTGACAAACACGCCGTCAATCAAAATTTCCATCAAACACGTCAAACGCGTAGATTGTTTGACAAACGCGTCAAACAATGCCGCAGATTATCAAATAATTTGACAAACACGCAAAGTTTGACAAACAATTTAATCGTCTACAGGCCGCTTTAGTCTTGTTTATAATTGATTCATTCAGATGTTATGTTCCAGGTTAATTTTTTCCATGGGTATGATGTAACCTAATGTAACGTTGTGTTATGGCCAAGCTATATTCTAAGACTAGAATTAATGCTGTACCATGTGTTGACATGAGCCAGTAGCCGTACTTTACGGTCTCGGAGCCCCATCGGAGGTTGGAAGAGCGTGAAACCATTTTAGGTTAAGTCGGCGATTACGCCGACATTTTTAGATAACGCTTGAGCTCGTTAATAAACTGAGTGATGCTTAGAGGTGCCTAGGTCCACCTAGACGTCGGGGAGTGAATCAGTTCAGTCATCAATGCAGTCAGTCAGTGTTTGTTCAGTTGGTGTTAGCTGACGAGAAGGGAGTCTTCTCGACACGGCCCAGGGACCGACCAGCCTCTGCACCCTCTGTCATCCGGCTTTAATGCGTTGTAATCTATTGTCAGGATCTCTTTGTGTTAATGTACCATTGTTCTCTATGAGAGTATCTGTAAATATACTTACTTACGCTCAACCCTGTGTCATTACTGGTTCCATCGATAGCTCCACAGAAGCGGTAACCTCTCTCGGGGAACTACCCATCTCTACAACTGCTCGGGGATCTTGGGTCTATGATAGCCTCGTGACGTTAGCTGGGCGCGTCTTTCTGGGTTATATCGCTATGGTTGCCATGCTGCCCAGCGGGTGAGTGCTGAGACAAATCCGCTGGCCATAGTCTGTAGAGGTGGCCTGAGCTCCTACACTAGAACAAGACCACAACAGTTAATCATACGAGACAAAAAAAAAGAAACAGCTGCAAAAAAAATGTAATAAGGAGACGTATTGAATTTTTTAGACTCCCTCTAAAGCTTGAAGTATCACCTATACGGTTTCTCGTTCTTCTTTTTATGATGCCATTACAATTTTGGGCGCAAGCGGTTTCCGTGGAGAGTGTGCCCTACATTGGAGATGAAATGAGGTGTTTTTCTATTGCCTGTGACAGTGTTCTTAAGTGTTATTGCATGGGTGGTTGATCTCTATAATGTGTGTATTCACTGTAGGGTGTTGCTTGTGTTTTGGATGGGAGACGAACGGAGGAAGAGGCCCATTCACGCCTACTCTTCTGAAAGACATGAAAGGGTCGCCAGTCTTAACGTCCCCATGGCCGAATTTCTTTCCGTTCCTTGAAGCCATTCCTTTCTCGCTTCTAATGACCTCGACGCTAAGGGCTGTTCGCAATATTTGCGAATTGCAGAGTATGGATCTAGACAAGGCATAAACCCATAAGAAAAAAAAATATATTTCAGAACTTTTTTTTCATTCTCTAATTACATGTGTGTACATGGTGGAGACCGAATTTCTCTCTATTGAATCCTGATTGCATATTATTATTTCTTACAGCAATATTTGTTATTGTTCTTGCTATCTTGTGCTAGTTCTGGTGGCCTGTTATCGTCTCAATCCATCTTCTTGGTGACCTTCCTAGATGTCTCCTGCCTCTGGGATCGTATTTCAGGACTTTTCACGGGACCCGGTCCGTCTTCATCCGTAGAACATGATTTGACCAAAATGTTCTGTAGTTTTGCACATTTAGGAGCCCTGGTTTAATTTTGGGTTCCTTGACAATGTCATCAGATTTTCTCCTATCAATTATATTTCAGCCGCTATTTGCCTCCCCTCATGACGTTTGCAGTTTGTCCAGGCCTCGCTGCCGTACTGTAGGGTAGGTTTAGCCAGGATGTTACAAAGCCTGATTCTAATGTGGCGCTGAACAAGAGTTGGTCTGAAGGTGCTGCTAATTATTCCTGTAACTTTCGGCGGAATGTTCAGGATTTTTTGTTGCACATTGTTTCCTATGGTATAGCTGTGGTTGAACCCCAGGTATTTAAATGGTGATACTTGCTCTGTAGCAGTGTTTCTACCGAGCGTGGCGGGTGAACGGTTAACATTCTGGCTTCGAATTCGGGAGGACCTGGGTTTAAATCCCCGTCCGGGCATCCAGATTTGGGTTTTCCATGGTTTCCCCAAATCACTCCAGGTAAATGCCGGGATGCTTCCTTCAAACACGCCATGGCCGAATTCCTTCCCGTTTCTTGCCTCAATCCCATCCCGCCTCTAATGACCTCGCTGTCGACGAGGCGTAAAGCCCAAGCAAAAAAAAGCAGTGTTTCTCAACCTGTGCCCACGCGAAGATGGTTCGGGCGGTCCACAGAAATAATATTATGAATTCGTATTGTGTAAGGCTATAGGCGAGTAAAATTCATACTTTTTAAAAGCCATGAATACTTCACTGCCGGACAAAAATCTGGCATTACCTGGATGAGGACAGGACAACATTGTTGCTACAAGAGTCTATTCATTTCCAGTTGACATCAAAAAGATTGGCGTCCCAGAAGTATTAAAAAAAGGTCTTTTCTGAAGGTCTTGTAGTAGAAATGAAGAGTTGTTAACATGAGCGGTGAAGTAAACAAAGGGTGTAAGGTCAGGGCCGGCGCTAGTATTCCCGGGCCCCGAGTAAGCGTTCTTAGCAGTGACATAAAGGGATTGTGGCCAGTAGCAAATTCATTGGATGGGTCCCTCCCTCAGGCCAGATGGGTGACTCTTTTTGTTTTATGTACCAGTGCTCGGGTGTATTCTTGGGAAGGGGGCCCCTGCGGCCGATCATGGGGCCTCCCTCGGCATCTACCCTACAGTAAAATTACTATTCATTTGGTTACTAACAATTAGGAGTCTGATCAATATGTAATTAATTTTTAATAGTTCACTTACATTTTCAAAATAGTGTTTCTGCAGGAATTTAAATCAAGCTTTTAAATTTGTTATGTTGTAATGGTATTATAATGTATGTCCCACACGTTAATAACATAAATACAAGTAAAAAATTAGTCCTATACAATTTAGTGGTGTGCTGCGTTACTTTTGACTAATTAGTGGTCCTCGGATTGAAAAAAGTTGAGAAACGCTGCTCTACCTGTATGTTTTGAAATTTTGGTTCTCTTCTAATCTTGTTCTTGGATACGACTACACGAATTCCTTCACTCTGCACTCTGTTAACGGCCGATTTTTGCTTCTATTGTAGCTATAATCAGCTTTAATTCGCTTTCCGTGAATATTTCAGACGGCCGCTTGTCGACACTTGCCTTTCGCTCTGGCATTCCCAGCAGCGCATTGCAGGTAGTATTCCGCACAGTGTTTGAGCAGTGGGGGCTCCATGTGGGCCGTGGGACAGTGTGTTTGCTGTCGCAGTGACCGCCCGGCCCATTGGGGGCTTCATTAGGGCCGACGGAGAGACCCCGGCCATTAGTGGCACTACGGCTAGCGCTAGTGGCGAAGGCACTACCCACACCACGGCGCCGCGTCCGCTTACACTGGTGAGCCAAAACATTACTACCCACCTCCCTAACACCGTGCTGGCCCACCACTGCAAAGCAACACATCAGCGATTCGGCGCGGCATGGTCCGTGGTGGGTTTCCGGAGTTGCCTGGCACCAGATGTCTACGCACAGGTCACAAAATTCCCTTAAATTAAGAGTCGGTGGTTTGTTGCCGCAGAACTGACGCCCGATAGCAACCAATATGTGTCGTATCGGGTTGATATTGGGCGAATTTGGTGGCCAAGTCATTAGTATGAGTTCACTTGACCAGAGACCGTTGATCCAGAAAATGATATTACATCGGTACTTTGTGAATAGCTTCTCTGTCTGCCCCACCATCAATCAACGCGAACAATCCACGGCAACAATCAACGCCAACAATCCCAGCGGTATTTAATGGTTACGCGCGGTGTATATGTAACTCCATCGCCCGCAGGCAGCAGTATGTGCCATCGCTGCCAGAAATTTGGCTATAGCCAAAGTAATTGTCGACTAACTCCTCGATGCGTAAAATGTTCCGATGAACATCTGACAAAAACTTGTATTAAAAGAAAAGAGCAAGATCTGACATGCCATAACTGCCAAGGCAAGCACACAGCCAGCTGTAGAGGCTGTCATGTATACAAGGAGCTTATGGCTACCAGAAGGACAAGACTGTCAAAAGCAAATTCAAACAAAAACCAAACAAATGCCAACTCTGGCAATGATAATCCGAAAAATAACAAAGAATTTCCACCACTACATGGTTCCACCCCTCCTGTAAACGAAGTATTACAATCTTGCGAAAATTACACACATATTTTTAGTCCCGTGAAGAATGTGCTTAAAATTAAAACATGCTGGAACGAATCCATTTGTTACTAGTGGGGACAGGAGGTGGAAGTGAAAGTTTGATCTCAAATTGAGCAGAAGAAAATACTTCCTGAGACAAAAATTGTTTTAGAAGAGATTGTAACGCATGAAGTGTTTGAAAATTTTAATTGGTAGGGATTTTTCGTCATTCGTGTCAACTGGTAGAAGGTTTGAAGACATAGTTCCATAGATATGAAACAATGACGAAATGTACTGCTCACTCATCGCTTGTACGGGTTGGGAAGCAGAATTTAAGGGAAACTTCCACAAACAACGACATTAAAACGGCGGGAAGTTTCTACGTAGGACCGAAATGGAGAAGGGTAACCGTTGAATCTTAAGTTTGTCTGCAGGGACGCACTCGGCATTTCTTTGGAGAGAGAATGTCGCTATATGGGGCTAAGTTCAATATTGTTTGTATCAAAACATTTCCAGTCAAGTAGGAAATCAGCTTTCCAAACAACAAAAGATTATCACTTTGAACCTAAGTCTTTGATTTACATTAACCTATGTCGCATTATTACATCATATTAGCGATATTGTCAGGTTAAATTAAATAGTTTCAATATTCCTTCCTTGGAATCCTACAGCTTTCCAATTACATACTGCTCCAATTTCTTGTTCTATCTGATATAGGCTGGCCCGCCCCGTTGTCTCAGTTGGTTGCGGCACCGTGATGGTGTCCGGCGCTGAGACGGGGTTAGCTGGTTCCAGTCCTGGTGGTGGACTTCGCCGGCAGGGTAGCAGAGGTGGTGGTGCACAGTTCCTAGTCACCAGATTGTGCTCCAAGATCCTGTGTATGGAGTGACGGCATACGACACTGTTGATGAGGATTCGCCCGTCGGATGGGGACGTTAAGCCTCGCGGCCATCCTTGTTGTCTTCCGGAAGAGTAGGCTTGAATGGGCCGGCACCAGGTTTCAACCTGTCCCTGCTTATATCTCTCGTCCACAACACAGACAACACTCTACACTGAACACACACGCTATCACAGTCAACCACACTCACAATAACACATACGAACACATACTGGGGAAAGCAACCTGAAACCCTCCCAGTTCATCTTCCCGAGAGAGTTGCCTTAAGCCGCGTTCCCACGATCTCTTGTGACGGAGGCGGGACGGGACGGGACGAATACTCAACAACACGCCATGGGAACAGGGCCGCCTCTGTTAGCGGAGATGAGACGCAACTACCCACTCTGTGTCGGTAAACATCACAGACGTGTGTAGAAGTGCGCTGTTGTCATCGGTTTGCAGCAGTGGTGCGCACCCCTTCTGTTGCTGTAAAGTACTCTGTGCCAAACGGCACTAGGCAACGTGGTGGGGAGGTGGCGGCGAGGTAAGTGATAGCTAACCTGCGGCGCGCGCTCATCCCAACACTTCGGCTAATGAGGTCCCGTCCCGTCCCACCACCGTTACAAGAGATCGTGCGAACGCGGCTTTAGAGGGGTTATTCCTCCACGGGAACCGCCATTGCCCGGAATAGGGCATGGACTTATAAATCAAAAAGAAGTACATGTTTCATGTTATTAATATTTTCATTCTAACTTCACCTAAACATATTTTGCTTGTATTTTTCATAGCTTTCTAGTTCATCGTGCTTTTAATTTTCTTTTTGTGTTACCTGTATGCCAGTATTATCAAAAAGTACATATTGTTAGTCTTAGTTTGGCATATACCTCTCTCAAACTGTGTGTCTTGTTTGACTATAAAGTTCGATACTTCTTGTATTTAGTGTGATTAGTCTTGTTGAGTTTTACGGCACTCTTAATCACAATACCCAGGTATGTGTAGGTTTTTACGATATCCCCTTTTATTTTAAAGTTATATTTCAAACTAGCTTCGAGCCCGTCAAAAATTACGGTTTGAACGCAATATTCTGGCAGTTCATTTTTTTTTTTTTTTTTTGCAGTTGGTTAATTGTACGGAATTGTTATTACATAATGTTAATGGCCTTGATTTGGTAATGTTCTACATATTTGATTTGCTGTTCACATAGCAATACAGCAGTAACTTCTATTGAATTAATGACGGCGGAAGAATACAACCAATAAAATTAAAAACAAATTAGGAATCCCGAAAACTTTTGCTATCCATGAAATATCAGTTTTGTTCCTGGTCCAGCCACAATTCAGCATGATACGTATGGAACTACTTTCACCCGCATTAATTATTACCTTCAGTAAGATGGTACTTATGAAAGCAGTTTAATTGATTTGTCAAACTTATTTCAGAGTGAATTATGCTGTAACAAAATGTGTCAGTGGGGATTCTGGTCAACTTAACCACAACCTCCACTAATATTGCTTTAGAAAATCATAGCTTCTATTATCTTCATATGAATAACGACGGGTATCACCTGTGGTGGTAGTAGGAATTAATTCAGGAAAAGCTTGTAAGGAAAAATAAATAACGATCGGGTCTACTGGATATTGCGATTCCGCCAAAATAACATTCAGTAATGACGTCATTATACTGCTGTAGTCAATCGCAAGACATATTATTTTCAAGCAGTAATTCCGTTGTAATACAGTCTGTAGACTACCATCATTTTCAAGCAGAAATTAGGTTGTGATACATCCTCGACCGGCATAATATAGTTAAATGTACTTCGGAAAATATTTCTAGAGGATTCTTGCGTTTTACCACGGCAATTGCTGGCGGAATTGCGATCTCCAGTAATCCCGATTTATTTACTTTATTTTACTTTAAATGGGGGAAAGTATTATATCAAAAACGGAAAACTGTTATTTTATTTTAATTATATATTTTGCGATTCGTACATTTCGTGTAAACTTTGTCTGAGTTTTTAATAAAATTCTTAGGTTATTTTTTAACCTAGTACAACTGATACAGGTAATAAAAAAAACATAGAATACCCTTCACCTTACATGAATTTTTACATCTGGCTGTCGTAGGTAAATAACAATATGTACATTTAAACGATCGTACTAATTGTAACTTTGTGACATATAATTGCCTCGCATTATTTATTTTTTTCCTGCTCTGCGTATTTCCAATGTCTCTGCTCACTGCTATTTTGTGGCAATAATATCGTTGTTGAATTGCGAGTATCACATCGCTTATACAGTAAATAGTCATATCCTTGATGGTGTAAATCTAATAAAAAAGTTGTCTTAAATCTCATTTAATAGCTATCACATGTATCAAAAACTAAGGGTATCATAATCAATGGTAGTAGGAATTTATTATGGAAAAGCTTATAAGGAGAATGGAATAAGTCATTTTTAATGATATCTTTCGTTATATGAAAACGTTGCTCTGGTTAGTTTATCAGAATATTTGGTTAGGATTTTACATAAATAAATGCGTTTTACTTTAGATGACGGAGACTATATTTTCGAAAAAGGACAACTGTTATTTATTTGACTAATACATTTTGCATTACGTTTATCCGAGTTTGTAATAAACTTCATTGTTTTTTATCGTCTGACAAAAAATTCTTAGGTTATGGTTTAACCTAGTCCTTATAACTGATACAGATAAAATAGCGTAAATATTGAATCCCCTTCTCCTTACATGAATTTCTGCGTCTAACTGATACAGATAAAATAGCGTAAATATTGAATCCTCTTCTACTTACATGAATTTCTACATCTATTTGTAAATAAACGAAAAGCAAGATGATGGAACTAATGTAATATCGTGGTTGTTGGTTGGCAAATGAAGGCTGGCACGTGACCACTCTCTAACCAATAGCTACAATTGAAATGAATAAAAATTAATAATTTCATATCATGACACCTACGAGAATGAACAGAACTAATTTTGTGGCTATGAAGGCAGTGAGTGGAACCAGCTGACGATGACGGAGCAGACAGTGAAAATCTGCAAATAACTCTGCGATAAGTGTTTCTGGATTGTGAAGCCATCTTCCTATGTCGTAGCTTGTGGAATAGTGAGACGTGTCTGAACAGATACAGCTGTGATGTGGTATGGCTGTAAACAACAGTAAACATAGCTGAGAAACATTTAAAACTGCATTGCTCTTCGGTTCAGATAAAACCTGAAACTCTCTGGCAGGGAAACCTGCACAGATAAAGAGATTCCTCAGTGGTCCTTGTAATCTGATTTTCTAATTGCTAGCTGAGATGGCGCCCTGTTTAGTTAAAATTCACACGTGTTAAATGTTAGAATTTCCGCCCACGATTGTAAAACTTCTTACAACCTACATCTCAGTGATTAATTACTTTTGGTTTCTTAATAAATGATAAGTTGTAAAATTTTAAACTTTGTTTTTTGTAAATGTAGAAAATATTCTATCACGATTATTAATTGCAAAATCATATTATGTTTAAATTTGAAATAAAATGATTAACTTTTCCCCAACTTTAAATTTTTTTACAATTATTTCACAATATTTCTTGTCCGACTTTTTGTCGTTGTTTCAATAAGGTTTTTTTACTCTTTTTAGAATCATTCACAGTATATTCCTATGAACAATTAAAAAATTATTGTGATATGGTTAATTTAGTGAGGAATCGACCTCTCTGTGTTCAACCGATCAATCAAGACGAGAGAGAAAATTAGCATCTTGAACACACTTTTTGAAATTCTCAGCGATGGTGGAAACATTTTTAAAATTATTTTCGATTCTCAGTTGCTTCCTTCGATAATTTACATGGAAGGTTCATTGACATTTTTAACAACAATGAGAAACTGCACTCAACGTAGCTGTTTTTTTCTCCTAAGGCTTTTCGCCTCTTCGACGTCGTGAGAGGTGGGAAACGAGGGTAAGTAACAGGAAGGTATTTGGTCATGACGTAATCAAGGAACCATTCCGGCAGTTGCCTGGAGTGATTTCTCGAAACAATGGACAACCGAATGCTGGATCGATGGGGGATTCCAACCCCTGTCCTCCCGAATGTGAGGCCAGAGCATTACTGCTTATCCACCACGATCGATTTGGTTGTTTTACACCACAGAACTGGTCTACCTTAAATCAAAGATTTCAGAAACTCAGCACCAATATTTTTAGTCATTTCAATCCTAATTTTCAACTACGAAGGATGCTGACGGAAGACTGAAAGTCGTCTGGAGGGGAAGCACGCATTGGTTCACACTGATCTGAAACAAAACCACAGTCCTCCCATCTTGTGGCAAAGAACTACTCCTCAAAAATTCGATCACGGCATTGTCTTTCTGTGTGAAAAGTTCCACGCACCTCTTCACTTCACTAATGGAATGTGCTATCTAGTTTAATTTAAATGGGATGGAGCGCATTCTCCGGTGGCAATTTCCCTACACAACCATTTTTACCGTTTCCTTTTCCCACCGACTATTGCTCTCTACAAATTTCAACTTTAATTTTTGGTAAATTATTCATCATTTTTCTTGGCAATTTATTCCAATGGCCAACCCCCTTACTTATGAAAAAAATCTTCTCACATCCTCGTTCCTGAAATCGAGTTCCGGCCTATGAGGTCATTTCTTCCCTTCCATTCACCTTTCCTAATTCTTCCACCAAAATCTTTCTACGCTTCATCACCAATATATGCCTTGTACACTCCCAGCACTGTCTTTGGCTGCCTCTTGTCTTCCTGTATCGTACTGATTGTGTTCAGCGGTAATTTCAAGAGACATATATAGCAGCATTTCTTTGCTCGATCTCCTGTATTTGATGCTCAAAAGGTTGGTCCCATACTACACCACCATACGGGGCCGGCGCGGCGCTAGGAATTTCGGGCCCGGGGTAAAATGGGCGACCTTTTTTTTTCTTTGAGCTCTACAAAATGGCCAGGTGACAATGGGCGTATTCTTGGCTCCATGGCCTGAGGGCCCCTATAGTCGGTGATCGGGTCCCCCATCAACCGGCGGGGCCCGGGTACTTTTGACCCGCTCCCCCCCCCCCTAACGCCGGACCTGCCACCATATTCAAGCAATGATCTGACCAAAATTCTGTAACCCAATTTCCTTACTTGTCTGGTTCATCCCTTGATCACTCTCTCCAATAGTTTTTATTATTATTATTTTTATCGCAAGATCAAAATCGTATCGTGTGAAAGAACCTAAGTGTTTCTACTTGTCATCTCTCTGTGCTGGCTGGACAAGCACTCTTTATGGAGCTGGTGCGAGGCGACAGAGCGATTTTTATGACTTCCTGGAGAGCTGCTTTCTCTCTGAAGCAGTCCTCGAAGTGACCTTGGAGCGGCAGCTGCTCGCGGCAGCCGGAAATTCGATTCTGCTGCCTCCCGCTGCGAGATTTGAGACTCCAGCAACCAAACAAGTTATACGAACAAAATGAAATCGGTAGAGGCCTCATATCCGTCTGCGTACGTACCATTAACATTATTTATAATGCTTCACAAAAAACGTCCCAATTACGAAACAATACAGATTGGCAGTAACACCTAGATTGAGAAGATAATATGAATTCTCTGAGTAGAGTTTGTTTGCTTGGCTGGTTGGTTGTTTATTTTTTTTTTTTAGGTTTTTTTTAATGCGTAACTTTGGTTATTTATTTCTTCAGTTTTTTGTAGTATAGTACGTTAGAATACACCGAAAACGTCAATCAGACATCTACATCAAAGATTAACACATAAATAACAGTAACGAAGATATGAAATTTAATTTAGGGTAAAGATGCTACGTTGCAAAGTTTTATGCTTTGCATCTAGGAAAATAAAAACAAAAGGCAAACATATTTCTTCTAATACCAACATCAACGCAGACGGAACAACGTTTGATTAGCTCAAGATAAACCAGTTTTCCATTTGACTTGAGTGGTTTAGCTGAATCATTTACACACATCTTTTCCAAATTATAACCGATATGCAGCTGAACAATGTTAAAAATGTGTATATTCAGGAGTCCAACAACTAATGTCTGTTTGCTAGGTGAAATATCAAAAAGTTGCAATACTCGAAATTTAAGATTTTTTCTTTAATAAAAAATAAATAAATAAAATAAAATACGTTCATCGTAAGTACGTAATATCATTCTCTTATGACGATAGTAATGTATGTACCGAGCACAAGTAAAGCTTGCACTTAAGGAACACGGGAAATGAATTAAACTGCAGCATCTGAAATGTTACTTCGATAACCAAGTGGGCCGATAAAATATGAAACAACTATATCCTGGATATCATGGGTAGGAACGAATGAATCTTACAGAAACAAGAGACGTGATGGTGACTCTCATTTTATGGTAAGCAACATTGGTTTAACTAGCGTGGTCGGTGAACGGTAACGTTCTGACCTCTCATCCGGGAGGACGCAGGTTCGAATCCCCGTCGGGGCATCCAGATTTGGGTTTTCCATTGTTTCTCCAGATCCCTCCAGGTGAATGCCGAGATGGTTCCTTCAAAAGGCGATAAACGGTTCCTTGCCCCCAGTCCTATTACGCCTCCAATGACCTCGACGTCAACAAGGCGTAAAGCCAAAAGAAAACACTGGTTTATTTGTTTGTGGAGGGAACAGTCGAAGAAGAGGAAGGCAGAGGTAGAGTAGAATATATCACGCAACTAACTAAGACTGTAAATTGCAATGTTCAGATAAAAAGATTAGATCAGACTAGGAAGAGATGAAAGACTGTATCAAACCAGTCAAGAGTCTAATAACAAGTAATTTTCTAATATAAAAGTTACAAAAACATCTTACGCTTACGAATGAGAGACGCACTACTTTGACGTCTCGAGACTAACCGAGGACAGTCGTAAATACGGCATCATCTGTCTCGCCCGTGATTTAAAGCATTGACGGTTGCGGTGACGATTGGTGGTGTCCGGTTGCATTCCAGGCGGGCGCTGGAGCGTCCGGTGCTGTAGAGAATGGGCGCCCTAGCGGCAGGTGCACAAATCTCAGCGGCGAGCACCTGCCTCGCCACCTGCTGCTACCTGCCGCACCAGGCCAGCCAACCCACTCAGCTGGACCTACCCCAGGCTTCCTTCTGTAAAGTCTAATTCGTTTTAAATATAACACAATTAACCACATGACATAGGAGTTCGATTAAAGATGTTTACTCCATAAAAGATTTTCTTTCAGATGAAAACATAAACCACTTCGGCTGGTGTTTACATGGTTGAAGGCATAAAGGTTAATAGAGAAAGAAATAATTTATTAGTTCATTCCGGGAATAGACAGCCGCCACAGATTACACTACATTCCAAATGACACTCCTTTACGAGAAATAATAGTATATTACAGAAACCGATAGCCGCCGCAGATAACACTACGTACCAGATGAACACTCCTTTTCGAGAAATAATATCTCATTCCGGAAACAGATAACCGCCACAAATCACACTACATTCCACATGAACATTGCTTTTCGAGAAAAAATAGTAAATTCATTTAGAGAACAGATAGCCACCACCGATCACACTACATACAAGGCGAACACTCCTTTTCGAGAAATAATAGTTAGTTCATCCTGAAAACAGACAGCCCCTACAGATCACACTACATACCAGATGAATAAACCTTTTCGAGAAATAATAGTCAGTTCATCCTAGAAACAGATATCCACCATAGATGACACTACAATTTCAGATAAACACATCTTTATACGAGAAATAATAGTAAATTCCGGAGACAGATAACCGCCACAGATGACACTACATACCAAATGAACACTCCTTTTCGAGGTAACCACCAAAGATCACGCTCCACATTTTGGATTCTCATAATATTGCTTTTTATCTACGTAACTTTGATTGTTTATTTCTTCAGATTTTTAGAATATACGGAAAACGTTAATCTAACTACTAACTCAGAGATTAACATTCCAATAAGCCTAACGGAATTGTAGAATTTAGTATAATCCAAAGATTACAAAGATACTACATTGCAAACGTTTATTCTTTGCCACTAGAAGAAAACGAAAACAAACGCATAAGTACGTACACTCTCTGTAGCAGCAATGAATGGATGCCTCTAAATTCTGATAACAATGTTGACTATTTTTATTGTGTTACGCTATTTTGCATTGTAGAGGTAATTAAAGGCCAGAAAGAATTATGAGCAATGAACGGTAAGGAACTGGGGTGTGGGTTTTAAAGAAAACATTCCGGCATTCGATTGTTTTCGGGTAACGATCGAAAACCGAAATGTGGATGCCTGGGGATTTAAATCCATGTCGTATCGAATGCACGGAGAGTTGATCACTGCACCATGTTATCCGTGACAAAGAAAGAACGAACAAAATCATTCGAATCGATGCAAGTCAAGTGATCAGCGTTATGGCAGATGTTGGATTTTCGCTTTTTGTTCTCTTAATTTTTCGAATTGCTAAAAAAAATGTTTTAATCCTGACGTTTCTTGGTCGCATTCAAGGTTGCATTCCAGTGCGGGGGGGAGGGAGGCATCGCGCAATTAAGGTTTTATGCTTTAATTATCCATATAGACGTGGATGTGGTAGGATTTTTTTCTGCTTCTGTCTTTATGTCTCGTTGACGTCGAGGTTATTAGATCCAGGAGAGGATAGCGGTGGGAGGCAAGGAACTATAAGGAATTTGGTCGTGGACTTTTGAACGATCCTTGCAGTTGCCATGAATGTTTTCGGTAAACCATGTACGAGGCGTATTTTTTAGTAAGTACCGTTTTGTCACACAGTGGCTGCAGCGCTACGGTCGGCGTTCCGCGCATGCGCACTGGGTACCTGCATCTCTTGCCTACGCACTGACGCCATTACAGTCTAATTCTTCCTTGTTTACGTTGTTCACTGAGTGTTTAAGATGCCTCCGATAATCGTGAGTCCCACCGACTGTGAAGTACGGGCTGTTATAAGATTTCTTTGTGCTAAATGCCTGAAACCAATCGATATTCATCGTGAGATCTGTGCAGTTTACGGACCATACATTATGAGTGATGGAATGGTGAGAAAGTGGGTGAGAGCATTTAAAGATGGCCGCACAAATGTGCATGATGAACAACGGAGTGGGCGTGCTTCGGTCATTAATGAAAGTTTGGTGCATAAAGTGGATTTTAAGGTGAGAGAAAACAGACGCTTTACGATTTCCTCCTTGTGTGATGACTTTCCTAATGTTTCTCGTAGTGTTTTGTATGGCATTGTGACCGAGCACTTTAATTACCGAAAATTGTGCTCACGTTGGGTACAGAAAATGTTAACGGATGTGCACAAAACCATACGTTTAGGCAGTGCATTGACTTTCCTTGAGTGGTACCACAACGATGGTGGTGATTTCTTAAGCCAAATTGTTAGGGGTGATGATACATTGGTGGCCTACGTCACACCTGAATCAAAGCAACAGTCCATGGAATGACGGCATTCAGATTCACCCATAAAAGTGAAGTTCAAGCAAACGATTTCTGCACAGAAAATTATGTGCGTAGTTTTTTGGGACAGAAAAGGAGTATTGCTTGTGGATTTCTGCCTCGTAATGAGACAATCAATGCAGCAGCTTATTGTGAGACATTGAACAATCTGCGCCGTTCAATCCAGAACAAAAGACGTGGCAAGTAGAGCAAGGGCATCGTTTTTCTGCATGACAATGCCCGTCCACATGTGGCTAATCAGACCAAAGATCTCATCATATCTTTTCTATAGGAAACTCTAGATCATCCTCCGTACAGCCCTGATCTGGCGCCCAGTGACTACCATCTGTTCCTGCATTCGAAGAAACACCTGGGCGGTCAGCGTCTTGAAGACGATAACGAAGTCAAAACAGTTGTGATGCAGTGGTTAACAAGTAAGGCGGCAGACTTCTATGAGGAGGGTTTTCAAAAACTGGTACTACGTTATGACAAGTGCCTCAATATTGAAGGGAATTATGT
The DNA here is from genome assembly GCA_031002005.1 of Vandiemenella viatica. Classification (NCBI taxonomy): domain Eukaryota; kingdom Metazoa; phylum Arthropoda; class Insecta; order Orthoptera; family Morabidae; genus Vandiemenella; species Vandiemenella viatica. The sequence continues at coordinate 190,681,630 of JARYHS010011408.1, forward strand.
AGAAAAGTAGAGTAATGTACAAGGCTTTCATGTAAAAATAAAATTATTGAGATGTATTTGCACGTCTTTTTTTTTTTTTTTTAATTTCAAAACGATACTTACTTAAAAAAAAACATGCCTCGTACGTACTAAAGGTAGGGACTCCAACCCGCGTCCTCCCAATAAGAGGGCTAAGCGTTACCGCTCACCCACCACTCTCGCTAGCTTTACAAATGTTGATGTGGTATTAACTGATACAGGCTAAGCCTAAAACCAATCTTCTTCTTCTGTATCATCTTATTCGAATGTTAGGGGTTCACATTTTCCGGTGTCCTTTCCTTTCAGTCCTAAATTCACGAATTCCTGTTTAACTAGATCCTTCCTCCTTATCTCTTGTCACTCTCTCCAATTACTTCCTCATCTCACATGACATAATCGTAACACCTTAATCTTCCCTCTCTCGTGACTTCATTAATACTAGCAACTTCAGTTATTTTTCATACACTGATCAGCCAGAACATTATGATCACCTATTTAATAACCGCTATGGCCACGTTCGGCACGGGTAACAGTGACGACGCGTCTTGCCATGGAAGCAATGAGACCTTGGTAGGTCGCTGGAGGGAGTTGGCTACACATCTGCACACATAAGCCACCTTATTCCCGTAAATTCCAGGAAGGGGTGCGATGAGCTCTGTCGCCATTCAATCACATCCCAGATGTGTTCGATCGGCTTCAGATCTGGCGAGTTTGGAGGCCAGCACATCAATTGCAACTCGCCACAGAGTTCCAGGAACCACTCAATCACACTCCTGTCCTTGTGACATGGCGCATTATCTTGTTGAAAAATGTCACACTTGTAATCTGCCCAGCATTAAAGTCTGATTTTAGTTCCGCCACAGTTCGCCACCTGTCCTCTTTTACCAGTCGTCCCAGCCTACAACGTCCGACCCCTCGACCTTTCGACGTGGGTTCACTTTGGTTTCGCCACTTGTAGAAGCACCTACCACAGCACTCCTCGAACATCCGATAAGACGTGCAGTTTCTGAAAAGCTCGTGCTGAGTCTGCGGGCCATCACAATCTGCCTTCGGTCATACTGAGATAGATCGCTCGCCTTCCCCATCCTAACACGGATAGCACGATCACTGACACTACATGCACCGTGCGTGTGTCTGACTAGCAGTCATTTCTCGTCACTGACGAGCGAGTCGGCAGGTGACGCTGCTATCGCCTGGACGGCTTTATATCGATTGTAGGTAGGTGGTCATATCGTTCTGGCTGATAGGTGTATCTCTTCATTTCTAAGTCTCTTCGTCGAGTTCAGTTCGAGCATCGGTACGGTGAACATCAGTTTTCCTGGTGCGCGAAACTTTCCTTGTGTGCCAAGCTAACTCTATCACAAACCGTGCGCTCAGCCAACGTTAACATTCCGTGTGTTTATTGCAATAGTTATTCAAGCACAACACCGATTAAGTAAATCGTTACCAAACCGGCGGCGGAGGCGCCGTATTCCACCATGTACGGTGGGAATTATGGTGAAGGTGGTACGCGGTCAGAAAACCCAACGAACCCAAGCCCCCAGCCAGACGACAACAACGAGCTACCAGCAGCGATAAGAAATGCAATACAAACAGTGACGGAGAATGTAACAGCCGACGAGCTCCCCATGTGTGTAGAGGAACTAAGACCAACGAAACGCCCCAGCTGGGATCAAGACGACCATCAGCCCGTTGGGAAGACGGAAAAAATTCTACGCGTCTCCAAAGTGCAGTCAACGGTGGCACCCGGAGCAGACGAGAACACAACCACAACACCACAACAGGGCACATCGCAGAACGGCGTAAGTAAAGTGACATCCCCATCCAACCCCGCTAGGCTTGGCAGCAATAACTACGAGTTGTATGACAACGGTCCGTTTGTTATCATAGTAGAAAGCCTTGATAAAAATGTTGGTAGATTGCACCCAATGTCTTTAGGGAAGTTACTCAGGTCGGAAAGTGGAAACTATTATAACAGTATTACTAACATTTTCCCCTCAGGAAAAAATCGTATTAAAATAGAACCAATGATCTAGTGAAAAGCAACGTTTTCCCTAAACACAATCTTGAAGCATATATTCCGAGCCACCTAGTTACTAGACAAGGAATAATCAGGAACATAGAGACGTCACTAACAGAAGAGGAAATTTTAGCAGTCATTTGTAGCCCAGTTAAAGTAATTGCAATAAGAAGGTTTTACAAAAACACGGCCGAAAACGGTTTGACTACAAAGAAAGCCTTGCCGGTTTGTGCCATTACATTTAAGTCCCAGAGAAGGCCTGAGAATGTAAAAATCCATGGTGTCCGCTGCCCGGTAGAACCATATGTACAATCGGTTCTTCAGTGTTTTAACTGTTTTCGCTATGGACACAACAGCAAACAATGCCGTAGCCAAACGCGCTGTAAGCTTTGCGGCGGCTCACACGATAGCAATAATTGCTCAAACCCCTCTCAACCCGTCTGTCTGCATTGCGCAGGCCCCCATTCGGCCATTGATAAAACATGCCCGGAATTTATGAAACAGAAAGCCATAAAAAGTAGGATGGCCTTTCAAGAAATTAGCTATCGGGAGGCACTGGCCTCATTTGACAATAGTCACTACGCTAGGGCCGCGGCAGCTCCGCCACCCGACACCAGAGACATTTCCCAATTTCCGACACTACCCAACAACCAGGGGACTCCCCTGCAGCCTCAGAGCATAGAAGCGCAACCTAATCCCCCTAAACTATACCAAAGCACAAATACAGAACCACGTAGACGAGACTCCAGGACTACATCCGGAAGCTACTACAGAAGTGTCCGTCCTCAACAGACAGCTATACCGAAGCATAGCGACAGCTGGAAGGGTTACCAGCAATACCTAATACCGAACCAAAGAACAGTAGAACCATTATCAAGTAACAGATCTAATCCTGTAATCGAAGGAGGAGGCCCCCCAACCCTGCTGGGCAAGGACTATCTAATTGACACAATAATTAACTTCATCATCACCTTAGTACAGAAAATTCAACCTGGCGAGAGCTCAATACCAAGAGAGGCAATAAGAGAAAACATTACCAAATTGATCAGCGACTCGATAGATATCTCCCCTTATGGCCAAGTTCAATAAAGTACTGCAGTGGAATATTCGGTCTATCCACTCAAACAGGGAAAATCTGTTCCACCTCTTATATGAACACAACATCTCGATTGCGGGTCTAATAGAGACATGGTTAAAACCAACATCCAACTTTTTGAAACCAGGATATAACATCATACGGGCAGACCGGGAGGACGGGTACGGCGGAGTAGCCTTAATGGTAAAAGAAACCTTACAGTACAAAGAAATAAAACTAAACGTACATGAACCTGTCATTCAAGCTTGCGCAGCTAACATCAATTTCGACTTCGGGAAAATGACCGTATTAGTATGCTATAAGCCTCCAAATGCTCGTCTTACAAAACGAGAAATCCGATCGATCCTGCTCCAACTACCACCCCCCATATTAATAATGGCGGATTTAAACGCCCATCACCAGAGCTGGGGCTGCGAATACAATTGTCGCCAGGGAAATGTACTTACCGAACTCATAGACGAACTGAACCTGGTCATATTAAATGACGGTTCTGAGACAAGATTACAACGACCTTCAGGAAGAAAATCAGTTGTAGATATAACACTTATTTCCCCAGAGTGTGCATTTTACTTCGATTGGAAAACAACATCAGATCCGTCGGGCTCTGATCACTACCCTATCTTGATGTCAACACCAGCGCAGATAGAAGACAACCAGGTGCTAACACCTACTTACAGATGGAACATTAAAAAAGCCAACTGGCACCAATATAAACAGATAGCTACAGAGAAATTCAAAAACCTTCAACTGACAGGGGACAACAAAAAGGACTATTCGAAATTTGTGACAATAGTGGAAGAAACGGCTGCAGCAACCATTCCGGAATCCAAGACAAGACGCGCACAAAGGAGAACCTATTGCAGGTGGTGGGACGAGGAATGTAACCAAGCCATAAGAGATAGGAGACTAGCACTGACGCGTTACAAGAAACAACCCACCGAATCCAACTTCATTCTTCTCAATAAGACGCAAGCAATTACAAAAAGGCTGCTAAAGAAGAAGAAGAGAGAAAACTGGGTAAATTTCTGCAACTCATTAAACTCAAAAACCCCTCCGACAGTGGTATGGAGACAGATTAGAGCAGTTCGGGACAGGTCAACCAGCCATCACACTCAAATCCCACAGACCGCCGCCATGAACCTCCTAAAGTCTCTGACCCCGGACTGGTGTAGTGAAGAACCAGCTCCCTCACGGTATAGTAATACAAGCCACCCTCTCCTACAACCATTTACTCTCGATGAGCTAGAAAATACATTTACTAAAACAAAAAACTCCTGCCCGGGCCCAGATCAAATTCATTACGCCATGCTGAGCAACTTACCCGAAAACGGCAAAGTGATCTATCTACAAATAATGAATAACATATGGACATCTAGAACCTACACACCGTCCCTCAAAACAATAAGGGTAGTACCAATACTAAAACCAAACAAGGACCCCGCAGAAAGCTCGTCATTTCGCCCAATTTCTTTACTATCGTGCTCCCTGAAAACCCTGGAGCGAATGATAAAAGAAAGATTGGAATGGTACATCGAACATAACCGCCTATTGCCAGACCTACAGATAGGTTTTCGAAGAGGTAAGGGGACTAACGAAATCCTGGCTCATCTAGTCACCGATATCCAGCTGTGTTATGGTAACAATCACTACTTAACCGCACTATTCACCGATCTTACAAAAGCATACGACAATGTAGTTCTTCCTATCCTGGCTGACAAACTAAGGGGAATGAAGATCCCAGACAGATTCATAGACAACCTAATTGCCCTACTCGAGAATAGAATAGTGATCATACGTGAGGGGAACAAGACGTATGGACCAAGATTGACATCCAAAGGTCTACCTCAGGGCTCGATCCTCTCCCCACTACTGTTTAATATTTATTCCAGCGACCTGCACAAGATCATAATGGCGAACGTAAAGATTCTTCAGTATGTGGATGATGTATGCATCTATACAAGCTTCTTATCACTGCAGGCCTGTAAAAGAGCATTAAGTGCAACCACTAATAGGCTGGCGACTTGGATGATGCACAACGGCCTTGATCTCTCCCCTGAAAAGTCGTCCGTCATGGTCTTTACACGACACAGACTGCCCCAGATGACAAATATTTCTCTGGGACCCTTTAACTTCCCAGTGAAAAAAATTGTTACATACCTCGGCCTAAGGTTGGACCCTAACCTGGCTTGGTCAGCTCACATTCGGCACATACTGAAGAAGAGCGAAGCGGCAATCAACATCATTCGAGCAGTGACAGGTAAAGCTTGGGGTGCAGACAGGAAGATCACACTAATGCTGTACCGAGCCCTAGTGCGCCCCCATCTCGACTATGGCAACATGTTTTTTGGCTCTGCTTCTAAATCGTTACTAACCGACATCGACAGATGCCAGTATCGTGCACTTAGACTATGCACCGGAGCCATGACATCTACCCCGACAAACGCACTGCTGGTGGAATGCTTAGAACCACCCCTACACATCCGTAGGGCATTTCTGGGGCGGAAGTTCATCCTAAGACTACTCGAAGTAAAGGATGATCAACTTATTGCAAAAATATCTGCTCTCACAATGCAATACACGGAACGGAGGTACTGGAAACAGAAGCCGGCCCCTACTCTAACAACCGCCTTCCGAGAAGTTAAAAAATATAGCAACATAATCTATAGATCACGCCTCCTTCCGGTACATCTGCACAGACTATCGAGAGGTAAGACAAGACTAGACATTATCCTAGACACAAAATTTATAGCGGAAGGCAACCACAATGAAAAAATCTTAAAGGACCGCATTACAAAGCTGGCAGATAACCCCATATGCTTATACACAGACGGCTCTAAATCTGGAAATCGGGTGGGTTGCGCCTTCGCAGACCCTGCTAATGAAAAGAGGGGCTTATATCAACTCCCGGAAGAGGCATCGATCTATACCGCCGAACTACAAGCCATTTTAAAAGCCCTAGAATACGACTTACATTTGCGGACGAACAGACTAATCATCATATCAGATTCCAGATCTGCTTTACTGAGATTATCTAACCTGGCGGCGGACAACGGCAGAAGCTGGCTGATATATGATATTGTACAGCTAGTAGCAAGACTCAAAGATAAAGGATCGGAAGTGACATTTATATGGGCCAAAGGTCACGCAGGAATAAGAGGCAACGAAGTAGCTGACCGACTAGCTAAGGCAGCAGCACTCAATGGTGAGAAAATTAAACAAATTCCCGCGTCGGACTTGACCCCTATATTCCGCAATAAAACCAGATTAGAATGGGACAGAGAGTGGCGGTCAAAAGACACACATAAAGGTGAATACTATAGAAAAATCCATCCAACTATTCCACGCTCACACTGGCATGACAACATCCAAATCTCAAGGAAGATCACAACCTTTGTCTCTAGGCTCAAATTCAACCACGGATGCTTCGCGAGCCACCTCTTTAGGATTAATGCGATCACCTCCCCCATTTGTGAATGTGATGGCATTAGTGTCGAGAACGTAGATCATATATTTTTTGCCTGTGGACGCCGCTGGGCAGAATCAACTGAATTAATAGAAGAACTGACTAAACACGGTGTGGTATTCCCTTCCAAGATGCAGACCCTTCTCCACGAAAATAGGACGGAAATCTTCATGATTCTCTTCAATTTTGCAATAAGAAACAACATAGAAATATGACATTCTCATTTCTAAAACCCACATTACATTGAAAGATAACCAGTCTGTTGATTTCTGTACCAAAGGCTGTGTATTCTAAACTGTGGCTTAAGGGTACATGTAACCACTGGAACAATTTACAAAACTTGTATGCTGAATTTTGTATGTACATGATGCATGTTATATATTGTATTTTAAGTTGTAAATATTTTATGTTAAAACGGTATGTTATGAATTTTATATTGTATTTTATCGAACTATTGTACCATATTGTATTATTGTTTTTTATATTGTATTTATATTGTATTATATTGGGTTATATTGAGCATGTGATCTATGATGCACAGTAGATGAACGTATATCAAATGAAACCAGACATCAAAACTATTAAAAACCCACTTGTAGAAATAACCAAACTGTAACCAAGCTGGCTGTATGGTTTATACCAAAGGCCAAATAAATTAAAAAAAAAAAAAGTCTCTTCGTCAGGCCTGAAAGTCAATCAATGCAAGAAGTAATATTATCTTAGGGGCGGACTCCGCTTCATGAATCTCCAACCCTAAAAATTAACAGAAAACAGGGAAAGAGTAGCGGAAACAATGTTTGGATGTCACTATTGAACTTTGACGCTTTAGTTTCAAAATAATAATAATAATGTGTCGCATGGTGACTACATTAATTCTATCGCTCAATATCTTTGTTAGAGCAAGACTTTCGGAGGGACAGTGTATTCGGAGAAACAATTATCATAAGTTTAGAAACTTTGGGAACACAAATTACATCCAAATTTAACTTCGTTGGTTAATTAACACTTGTTGCGGTCGATTGCACATTATGTCTCTCCTTTACCGCCTCATACATTTTTGCAAGCTGCCACCTGTTTTCATTGCAACATTACATACTTAAAACATCATCATAATTTTAACACCAAATCCTTGAACTAAAATGTACTATTCTCGGAAAACCTTAACAATTCCTTCTCTGTTTCAGCAGCTAGATTGTGGAATGATATTGCTCTGAGAATTAGAACTGCCAAAGAAATTGGTCCTTCTAAATAAGCTTTGAGCAAGAATTACTTGTCCCAAAACTAATTGAACAATCTCTTCTTCCACGTGCAACCAATTTTTAGAATTAAGTTATATGAATTTATGCTGTTTCACATATTTATTCTGCATTAACTAATATTTGTTTGTGCGTTTTTCAGGTGTTTCTAAGAATGTTAATTATCACGTCATCGACACATCCTAAAGCATTAATATCAACACATGTTTCCTCAGCCTTCACTAGCATTAGATCATGTCATTTACTTACTGATTCATCACTTAAGTATCGATATCATAAAGATTTCAGTTATTATTTTAGTTAGTAACTTAATTTGAGCAAAATGTGAGAAAAGTGTTGTATATTGTGAATAAGCATGGTTGTTGGATTTAACTGGTAGAGGATCGCCCAAGATCTTTCGACCTTTTAATGTATTGCCACTCTGTATCGAAACATATTTGCGAGAATATGGACACTTAACTTGCAGAGGTGTACCATGCGAACAACTACGGTAACGGTAACTACCCGGTTGCGTTCCGGGATGTGACCTTGTGTCTGGTAGCCCTCAGTGAAGGAACGCAGCATGCCGCTAGGGTGATGCGGTGGAGGAGAGTACAGTGGATTGCGAGCTGTGTGGTGGGTGCGTGGCTAGCCTGCAGAAAGAAATGTGCGGCACCTAACGCCGGTGTGGAGAATGGTTGCTCTTGTGTTCCATGTCGTTATCCGAGTGGACGCTGGTATCCGTCATCCAGCAGAAGATGGAATCATCGCATTGGACGACTGCGGAGAGAAGACTCGGCGTCTTCTGCTAAATGGTAACACCACGGATATGGTGATCATCGCAAACCATTATCTTATTATGTGATTATTATACGCCATTTCTTCCACAGTTGTTTGTTAAAATAATAATTATTCTTTTGTAATTACGCCAGTACAACTGTTTTGGATAACCTCGTCAAGATATCTTCAGCGTATAATGTTTTCTGTAATTTGTAATATTTTAATATACTGTGTTTTTTTGTTTTGTTTTACATATAACGAAATTTTTCTTATATTTACGACGCATAAAAATGACTTACATTTACATATCAGTTTTGAATTATCAAGCAACGTCTTGTTTACATAGGTGTAATAAGGTAGGATTCATATTATCAATTACATTTTACATATCTGTTTTAAGGTGTGGCTTTTGGTCACCTGTGACCAACAGCATGCTGGTTGAGGTCACAGGCGACCAACAACCACACCTTAAAACAGAAATGTAATATGTAAGTGATAATAAGAATCCTACCTTATGACACCAATGTAAACAAGACGTTCTGCTTGATAATTTAAAATTGATATGTAAATTTAAGTCGTTTTTATGCTTCCTATCTGAGAACATAGACCTCCAAGACATCTACGGAGTTAACCCGAGCATTAACCAGTAGACACAAGACAGTCAAGATGGTTACCAATTTCCGTAACGGATAGGGACCAGAAGAAGAAGAATATATGAGAAAAAATTCGGTATAGGTAAAAAAAAAAAAAAAAAAAAAAAAAAAAAAAAAAAAAAATTTTGTTAAAATAACACAAATTACAGAAAACATTGTACGCTGAAGATACCTCAACGAGAGGCGAAACGCGTCCGTCTAATAAATATTATGCAAAACAGTTGTATTGGCGTAATTATTAAAGAATAATCATTATCGTATTGATCAACCCAGGGTCACCCTAGAGAAAGTCTCACTGCCCCGCTCGGCTTAATGAATGGAGATGTAGAAAACTCTGAGAATTGATTTAAAATGAACTAATTGTTGAATTTCAAGATGTTCATATAATTATGTCATACTTTTATAAATAACATTTGATGAAGAATAATTTAGTAATAAACGTATATTAATGTCAAACGTAGGTACAACGGTGTTTTTAATGTGCAAAGAAACATCCCCATTCCGTATGTCAGCAATTTCAGTCATTAATAATATTTATATTGATAATTTATGCAAACAAAAAGTAATTTAATTCTTAACAAGAGGAGTATACCTCAACCTAAATGAGATTGCTCAAACTCTACGTGTACTCATAACACTAAGAAGTAACATCTTTTAATAACTGAATTGGCTGATTGTTATTATAATTAATTTATGTAAAGGTGAAATATGTTTTATAACCACCTGGTAGGATTTAAGAGAGGAGTCGTAGGCTAAATAAATAAACAAGTGTTCAGTGGAAATGAGTGAACATTTAAAGTCGACTTCACGCTGTAGCTTGTTTGTACTATGGAGCTGTCTGCCGCTGGGAAAAATTGTATCTCTGGTGCAGCATCCCGCGTGCTGTCTGTGACGGCTTTGGGCCGCCGTTCTCTGATGCGAGATGACGCACAGACCGCAGTCTGCCTGCTCGGTTACACATGCCACCGGGTAGCCCGCCCGGAAAGAAGCAAAACTGACGGCTACCACTCCACCGAAACCGAAACTGTTTAATAACTTCACACATCTCCAGGTTTGTTGGTGCCTCCTCAGCATATAACTACTACGTCCTGCTGTTTGGTTAAAAATCATCTACAGTGCTAGATATTTCTTATTGTAGTATAACAGTGATATTTCTGGACAGAGAGTATGAGAAACCATCCACATCGACAGAATATAAATAATCAAAATGCAAACAATCTTAATCCACTTTAATAAAATGCGTTGATCCTGCAGACTGCGCTCACCTCAATAGTTCGTCAGCCATCGGCAAGTCTCGATAATGCACGAAGTGTTAGTTGCATTGACTGCCACCACAGTGCTGTTTGGTTAACCACAAATTTCAAATAAATAACTGCATTTGATTTTATTTCCGCTTGTATTGTTAAAAGGAAGTGTAGATTTCAAATAAATAGTCGAATTTAATTTTATTTACACTTACATTGTTAAAAGAAAGTAAAACCGTCATGCCTGCCAAAATAATAAGGACTATGTGTGGAGGTGGCAGTAGAACTTCGTGCATAGAGCTGTCCAAGAAGTTAAGGATTTTAAGATTGGTGGCTGTGTATACAGGGTGTTACAAAAAGGCACGGCCAAACTTTCAGGAAACATTCCTCACACACAAACAAAGAAAATATGTTATGTGGAGATGTGTCCGGAAACGCTTATTTTCCATGTTAGAGCTCATTTTATTACTTCTCTTCAAATCACATTAAACATGGAATGGAAACACACAGCAACAGAACGTACCAGCGTGACTTCAAACACTTTGTTACAGGAAATGTTCAAAATGTCCTCCGTTAGCGAGGATACATGCATCCACCCTCCGTCGCATGGAATCCCTGATGCGCTGATGCAGCCCTGGAGAATGGCGTATTGTATCACAGCCGTCCACAATACGAGCACGAAACTAAAATGAGCTCTAACATGGAAAGTAAGCGTTTCCGGACACATGTCCACATAACATATTTTCTTTGTTTGTGTGTGAGAAATGTTTCCTGAATGTTTGGCCGTACCTTTTTGTAACACCCTGTATATACACATTAATGTCCTTTGTAGTCACAAATCATACTCTATTTGAAACAAATAGTAAAATACGCCACTAGAAGTAAAAATGATCTTAATAAAGATTACAAGTCGTTGACGCTTGTTAAAAACAGGGTCCGATATTCAGGGATACATATCTTCATAAGCTCCCAAAACATCTTAAATGTATAGATTAAATTCAGGAAAAAATTAAATGGATTTTAAATTGACAGCTCTTTCTACTCCGTTAATGAATTTATTTTTAGGGTATGTACAGAATAATTGCCAGTAGTTTCTGTAATCTAGTTGACTTAATTAATGTACCATGGATTTTATGACTGTACATCTTCTGGTGTACTGAACTATTTTGTTATGAAAAACTTTTCACATCCCACAGAGCTAGTCTCTTATATAGGTATCTAAGGAAAATGAATGCATTGTATTGTATATAATTGCCTATTGTGTAGCGATGATACAAATAGTAATTCGAAGCAGAGATATAAAAAAAATTATAACGTGACGTTCGTTTAAATTTATAGGTTGATTTTTGTTTATTTACGATGACTAACTGCAGAAATCCATGTAAATAGAAGAGCATCCTATGTTTTCGTTGTATTATCTGTAGATTGCATTTACAGGAATCAAGTGACAACACAACCTAAAAAAAATTTGACAGAAGATAACGAACAGGGAAGTTTATTAAAACAAAGTTTACACGAAGTGCAGGTTATCACGAAATATATCAAATAAATAATTATTAATCACTTTTTGCATTTAAACGTCTAGAATTTTTTTTAACATTAAATATTTCCGTCGTCAATAAAAAAATATTATGATAATCGGTATTTGTTTGTTTTAAAAGCTTTCCCGGAACAAATTCCTGCTACCACCACAGGCTATGCGCGTCATTTTTGAAGGACGTTTAAATTGGTAATGTAATAAGCGAAAAATTTTGGATGGATGTGTGTTTTGATGTATGGACTATTTGCCCCAATCACGCCTTAATTGTTCAACAGTTTTAAATGAAATATGCCACGGAGTTAGTATATTGCGTGGGCAGTGACATAGGGTACTTTTTATACCGCAAAAACGAATAATTCATTGGAAATTGTCATTACTAATTAGCATTTCACCAAAGAGTTTCCTACTTTGAAGTCAGTACTGCCACGTTTATTGTTTGATTCTTACGTAAATCCCAAACACTGTTTTTCAGTAATCACAGCAAAAACGGCATGACATATTCAATGGCGTGTTCGGTTTAAAAGTGCGAAAATGGATGCACTGATAAACTAATATTTCAGTAGCGGGAAATGTAAATCAGTTCTTAAACCTAAATTTTTTTAAAACCAATATGTACTTAGTTTCTTGTAATTTCAGACAATTCTGTTGGCAGACTGCGGCTTGTTTTTTTACGGATCTTTTTAGTGACCAATTAAAAAAAAAACACGTTAGTGACATACTAACAAAGTGACGGACACGACTAATTATAAGGGTTCTGTTATTGTAATTTCGGTTAAATAATGAAAATGGAGAGAGCTGAACACAAATTCTAAATTCAATTTGTACTATCCGTCTTTATTCAAAGAATAGTTTTGTAAGAATGTCGAAAATGACGTGTTAAACAAAGAGTTATGGCAGTTCATTGCTTGTTGAAGACTTGAAATGTAAATAGCTTGGCATTATATTTGATAACTAACTTAACTGAGGAGGACACATTGGGCAGGTAGTAGGAAAAGGTTTCAAAATTCTCACTTGGATAGAGTGGTGAGGGAATGTACGAAAGAAGTAAAGGATTGAGTTTCAAAACTTTGGTCAGAATATGTAGTGTGGGACCCACATTTCGAGTATCAAGTACAGGAGTTTAAGAGACTTGCAAACAAAAAAAAAAGGCTACTAGCTTTGTTTCTGGAAAATACCGCAAAACGCAATCAGTAACAGATATGATAAAAGAGCTGGTATGGGATTCATTAGAAGATGGGAGGAGGGTGAAGAAGGTCATAGGAGAATACAAGGCATATATTGGTGATCAATATTAATAAAAGGCTAGTTTCGTCACCATTACTGTAACAAGCCCAGCCTTCATTGGTGGGCCATCGGCTGTTACAGGTATCATAACAAGTGATTATGTTCCTGTAGTGATTCAGAGAGTAATGGCTTGTCACTGCTATACAGTACTATTTTGTGGTTCAAAACTACACGTCAGTTTATTTTTTCTATTAATTACAAACTACAACATTCCTTCACAAGAACGAATAAATGTCTGTAAAACTCAACATGTTTCCAAAATTCCAACAGTACAAATGAACTGTTTATTAAAGCCATTTTTCTTCTATTAAATTCTTAAACCTAAGAACCTAGTTATCAGCACTATACCAAAAGTAAGAAAAATTGTTCTGACATCAGAGCATTCACTTTGTTAAACTGTTCCTCTCGCTGGTATCTTCTTCTTTCTGTTTTCGATCATGTATTCATTTTTCTTGGCATCAAATTCTTTTCCAGCATCTGCCCACAATGTCATCCATTAACCTACCAATTAATTAAACATTTCCATTTCTAATTACTCTGCTAGTTGCGTTTATCAACAAGAGTTACATGATTTACTTTGCGAGTAAAAGAAGTGTACCCACATATCATTATCAACTGTTGTATGTGCGTATCTGATACGAGTTAAAATCTGTCTTTAGACCAAGGAATCGGTTGTTGGAAACAATCTCTGTTAAGCTGCGTTCCCACGACGTCTTGTAACGGAGGCCGTACGCCGAAGTGTAGGGATGAGCGCGCGCCGCAGTTTAGCCCTCGCTACCCCGCCACCACCTCCTCACCTCCTTGACTAATGTCGTTTGGCACAGAGCACTTTACAGCAACAGAAGGGGTGCGCACCTCTGCTGCAAACCGATGGCAACAGCGCACCACTACACACGCCTATGATGTTTACCGACAGAGAGTGGGTAGCTGCGACTCATCCCCGCTAGCAGAAGCGGCCCCGTTCCCATGGCGTGTTGTTGAGTATCCGTCCCGTCCCGTCCCGGGAGGCTTCCATTATGAGACGTCGTGGGAATGTAGCTTAACAAAAGAATCGCTGGGTAGGAATATCGCTGGAGTCCGAAATAATAATAAAAAATTAAGTAAAGTATTATTATTGTTACCTAGACTTAAAAATACAAATAAAAAAAAATTTAAGTTTTAGGCGAAGAAAATAATAATTATTTGTTATACATAGAATTAACACTTTTAATGTAAAAAAAGGGGGAAAACTGTGAGATTAAAAGTGTAGATTCCAGTTGATTGATAATCTTACTTACTGTTCAGTACGCGTGGATTTTGAATTTTATTACTAGAATTGCAAACTGAAAGATGTAGATTACGTACAAGGTATCCCAAAAAGTAGAGAGTCGAGATAATATGATGGGACAACCATCACCATACAATTTTACCATTGAACTTATCTCGTGAAGAGAACCAATTTAGAACAAATTACAAATAGCCACATACTAAGAAAGGGGGGGGGGTGTTAATAATGAGAGACTACCTACGACACTTCCCGCGACAGATTTTTGTCAATGGTTTAAAATTAGGACATCTTATGTCAATATCGTTTTTGTACACGTTTTTGGTTTTTGCGTGCTTTCCTAAAGTATATAGCCTTTGGGGGTTGGAAACCGGTGATGTAGCTACATATAAACACAAAACAATAGTCTGGTACAGCACAGATCTACCTATATACTATATAATGAGCTGTCTCTGTAGATGAACAGAACATAAACAAACTGACTGCGAGAGATACAAAACCAGAGCGACTTATATAACATTAAAGCCCTCCATCCATCTCAGTCTGTCACCGTTCGGTTAGTTTTCAAAATTTTATAACAAATAATGTAATTATTCCCGAAAATGTATCCTATGAGCTTCCTAGTGATACATAGTATTTCTTTCTAAACTTTCACGAAGATCGATTGGGAGTTTAGTCGTAAAAACGTAACAAACATAGAGATAGAGTTACTTTCGCATTTATAACACTAGCTGTTACCCGCGACTTCATACGCCTGGTCTTAAAACTTTATTGTTACAGTTAGATACAGAAAGTTGTAAGTTCGTGAAAGATGTCCTGCAAACTGATTACTAGAGTAACAAAGCCTGAGAGACCGTCACAAGATTATAGTAACTTACACACGCTATCCGTCTGTCAGTCACCGTCCTGTTAGTTTTAAAAATTTTATGATTAAACATGTTATTTATCCCCATAAAAGTACCCAATGGTCTTCCTAAAGATACATATTATTCCTTTGTCAAATTACGTGAAGATCAGTTTAGCAGTTTAGTCGTGAAAACGTAGCAAATAGACATAGAGACGGTTATTTTTGCATAAATAATACTAGCTGTTACCCGCCATGTCGTACGAGTGAATTTTTAATTTTATTGATAGAGCTGGATATAGAGAGTTGTAAGTGAAAAGAAAAATTTCCATATAGCAGGGAGAAAAAATCAGTATACTGCGATTTACCGATGAAATTGAATTGTTAGCAGAAAGGGCTGATGATATTGAGAAATTACTGAATGGCATGAATAAAATACTGAAAGTAGAATTTGGCCTGAATACAAATCAAAGCAAGACTAAAGTGATGAAATGTAGCAGAAAAGACACAAATAATTGCAGATTAAATATAAAAATAGGATCGAATGCAATTGGAGAAATAAGTGATTTCCGTTATTTGGGAAAAAAAATTACAAAAGATGGTCGAAGCTGGAATGATGTTAAAAGCAGAATAGCACTTCAAAAAGAGCCTTCATGAAAACGATAAATATTTTAGTTTCAAATACTGATCTAGGAATTAGAAAAAACTTTTTAAAATACTTGTGTGTGGAGCACAGCACTTTACGGTAGTGAAACATGGACTTTAGGAATACCCAAAAGAAGGAAAATTGAAGCATTTCAAATGTGGTGCTACAGAAGAATGCTGAAAATTAAGTGGACAGACAAAGTAAGAAATGAACGAGTTTGATGGATCAGGAAAGAAGTTTCTGGAAGAAGCTTACAGAAAGAAGAGACAGGCTGGTAGGTCATATTTTGAGACATGCTGTATTGGTTAATTTGCTGGTGGAGGGAACGGTCGAAGGTAAGAACTGTAGAGGAAGACAGAGATTAGAATATATAAAGCAGATAATTGAGTACGTAGGATGTAAGTGATATGTAGAGATGAAGAGGTTAGCCCAAGATAGGAAAGTATTGCATCAAGCAAGTCGAAAGACTGATGACAGCAAAAAAAAAAGAAGTGAAAGGTGTCTCACAAACTGACTGGGAGAGAAACGATGCCTGCCTGTCATTATTATTATTTTTTTAAATATAACGACAAAATATGTTGTTTATCTGGAAAAAAGTATTAATGACACAACATTATGTGTTTTGCCGTATAGCCATAATAACAAAGAAAGATATAGAATTACTTTCGCATTTATAATATTACTAGTTTAGATTTGTGCTAAATATGTAATAGAATAAATGTAAGTTTATATCATCTAAAATAGCTTACTCCTTTTAAACTGTTATTGCAGTTTCCTGAGCACGTTAAGAACGACCAGTCTGGTGCCAGGTCCAAATACAGCAGCGTCTAGTGAAGTAAATCGGTGGTTCTAGCGCCCCGTTAAACCTTACGGAACTGCAGATGGAGTGAGATAGCGGGGTTAAGCACACGTGCGACTGGTGGTCCACGTGATTTGTGGGGCGTTGATGAAAGCAAGCGGAATGAGGCGCTGGCCGCGTATATCTCGAGGAGGCGTCGTTGCAATTTGCGCCGCTGGGGGGCAGTTTAGGACGTTCCGCGGCTCCGCCAGATTTACGGCCTCCGTAGCCGCGTGCGATTGTAGAGCGAGCACTTATTTGCTCGGCGGACGGCCCTTTAAATCCCTCTTCTCACCGTCTGTAGTGGTGCCCTCGCTACCTTCAGGTTTATCCCCAACAGTTGAGTGGCTTTTTCCAACTCACCCTCTCAGGCACAATTCCAAGTACTCTGCTCGCAACATATTTTTGTAGCATATATGGATTACAGTTTTATTTTCAGATTTCTGTTCCACTCGTAACCATTCGATAAAACCAGGATTATTCGATTTATGATCAAAATTTGCTCGACGTGTTGGCTCAGTTGCTACGGGGTTATCTACATCTACAATCATACTCTGCAATTACACAAATATTGTGGGTGGCAGGGGGCACTGGGTGACACTGATTTCAGGAATTTTATCTCGGCCGCCTGGAGTCTGTTTTCATCTTTGCTGGTAGTGGTACATACTTCCAGGCTGTACGTTGTAATGGGTAAGAAGCATCAATTGTACAGTGACATTTGGCTGTAATTGGAATATGCTTGCCCAACAGAAGGTGCCTAACTTGATAGAACTGGGCTACTTTTTGTACCTTATTGGTAATGTCGTTCTGGGATCGACTGTCAGAGGTCACTTTACTGCCCAGATACTGAAAATTATCAGCCTGATTCAATTTTTCACCCTCCAGTGGATACAAGACATAAAAGAGAATTCGTGGTGACGACTGAAGTTGATTCCAGAAAAGGCGTTTAAAAATGTTTTTATAGTCGGATTATTCGTCTATTGTTTCGAAAGAGGCCTACTCTGAAGTCAATACAATAAATTTGGATGAATAATAAACATTTAGTGTTTTATTTACCAATTCCCGATACTTTTTTGACAGAGCAGTATGTCGGGATTCACTCGGCAGTAGATGGACGGTTGCGTGCCATTGCTGAAGTAGCGTTCGTTTTGGGACAGCGGTCAGTTAGGTATGTCGTGGCGTGGTGTTAATGCCTCTAATTACGACATTCCTCGAGCAGAGCTAATGGAGCGTCACTGCGACACCTAGGAGTGGCTCGCCTTACGTGACACCGACCATTACAGTGGCGTCACACGACAGCTGTCCAAGCTGAGGAGCCTCAACTGGACCACCAAGGAATTGGGGGCAGTGGAGTCTACACTAAAAAACTAACTCACTACTCGCCCAGCAGACCTCTCCACAAAAGTCAATCCTGCACACTCACTTTCCGGAGCGATTAATGAAGTCAGTCTGCGAGTTCAAGCAAACGGAAGCGTAGACTGCACGACTTTCTACACCTACCAGAAAATGGTACTAACCTGCTAGAATTTAGATTAAATGCTTTGATGTGATGTCAAATTCACGTTCCACACTCTCGTTTTACGTAAAAGTTGCCAGAAATGAAATTAAAAATACCGAGATATGATATTGAAAAATGCCACTAGCACTGCGAAAAATGGCACAAAAATTACCGGCACAGGGACCAAATGTATCCAAACAGTTTCGTTTTCTAACAGAGGTTGTGGTTAGGTTAAAACGCGGCCTAGATGACGAGAAATATTTTTTTTTCTGAAAATTTCTTTCGGCGGTAAACCATCTCACAAATGCTATATTTCGTTGTAACGGAAGTTACCAATTGTCTCCGACTGCGTTTTATCGATGTAATATGACTGGGATCGCTCGAATCCAGCTAGTATATATATATATTTCCGATTCGTAAGTTTTCCCTCTCTGACAACGGAGGAAAAGTGCAACACCAAATAAACATTACAACAAAGCAGATAACCAACATTTCAAGAGATTTTAGTTAATTTTGCATCTCTGTGGCATGTGATAGCTGTGCAGCAATGTCATTTTTGGCATTTTTAATTTAATTTGTGGCGACTTTTTCGTAAATAAAAAAAAAAGAGAAAGAAAAAGAGTGAGGAACGTGAAGAGGACATTATATTGAAACAGTTAATCCAAGTTTGAACAGGTTAGCACCATTTTCGGGTAGGTGGAGAAAGTGATGCAGTCTCGACGGAAATCTTGCAATACATCGCCTGTTTTACTATATCTTGCTAGATCTTTTATTTGTAAAACGATTAGCCAACACATTAAGACCACTACCCACCTTGAGAGTTAATGCTGTCTCCTGACGTTACGGCTACGTCATAAGGTAATAAATTCCAAGATCCGGCTGTATGACTTCACAACCCATCTGTTATTTTATTGAAATGCAATTTTTATGTTTAATTATTAATAGCAGAATACGATTCTGCCGGTTGCCAATCAAAATATGGCCCCAAGTATTTTAAATAAATTATAATTAATTTCAAAGAGAGAAATGTAAAGAACTTAAAAAGTCTAGGCTGCTTATATAAAAGTGGCCGCAAGTAGGGATAGCGCACCACAGTGTTTGAAGACGGTGTGGTGCGCTAACTCTCTCTCACTTTCATATCTTTAACAGCTGGCAAACCCTACTTGCGGCCACTTTTATATAGGCAGCCCAAACTAAGTTCTTTACATTTCCTCCTTTGAAATTAATTATAATTTATTTAAAAAACAAGTGAACCAATTTTTAAAAATAGTTAAAAATACTTGCGGCCATATTTTGATAGGCAACACGCTAGAATCATATTCTGCTAGTAAAATATATACATAAAAATGGCATTTTAATGAAATAACGGATGGGCGTAGAAATCATGCAGCCGGATCTTAGGCTAAGGAGATTATATTCTTCGCTTGTATGATCTAACTGATGTCCATTTTGTGTAAGCTAAAAGCGAGGTGCAAGATATATGTTTCACGAGCATACTCAAGTGAAATGAAAACCGAGCAATATTCATTCAAATGAAGTGTGGTTAAGTAACGGCTAGCAGAAGATGGCAGTTTCGCTGCAACTACTTTGATTCCTTCACACGGACTGATACTACGCTAGCCAATAGCACTACGCACTATTTTCAAGCAGCAATTAGGTTGCGTACACCCTGGAACACCATGACACGTACTATTTCCTGATTGTAATCCACCCTCGATATTTCTAGCGAAGCAGGGCGTAATACCAACTATTGCTTGACCAGTTAGACATCAGTAGTAAATAAAATAATGGAGAAGCTGATAGCAACCATATCAGAAATGCTTGCGAGGAAAGAAACAGGTTTTAAAATCGATTAGTCGGCTTCAGGCATCAATATTAATGCGAATCTCAATTAATGTTGAAAGTGCAACGTATTTCGGATGAACTGGTAAAGGGGAGCCATATTAATAGTGAGCTGTATTTGACAGTGTGACCCATAAAATAGTGGTAAATAAGGTAAAAAACATTGGAGTGGATGAAAAAGTGATTTGATAGGTAGAAGAATTCTTCAAATGTAGAAAGCAAATAGTTGAGTTAGGAAATGCAGTCTCAAAAAAAGTGGGAGCAAAAATTGGAGTACCACAGGGTAGTGTATTGAGACCACTGCTATTCGTTATTCTGGTGAATTACTGTGCTGACAGTTTACTGTGTGAGATAACAACCATAGAGTTAGTTAATTGTGAAATAACTTGTGTAAATATTAGTAAAAATAATGTGGTGGGATGGTTAAATTGGCTGACATGTAAACCAAAGAGTTAAGCAATGAACATCGCTGACTGCATCTATGGTTTTGTTTACTGGTTGTTATAGTAGTAGGTTACTTAGAAAATCATTGGATTGAGTTTTGTTAAGCTTGTGAGAATTTAAATACTGAATGTATAATAAAAAAATCAATGTTAAAAAAAAAAACCAAAGGAGAATTATTTTAATGACTAATGAATAAAATTTTCTCAAGAAAAAGGTCTGTATTAAACAACGGCTAGGCGGCTAACGTTGGTCATTTTTGCCTTAAATTCAAAGTGCATAACGGGCCATATTAGACGGCAGAAGGAAGAATTAACCTCGCAACTGTCAGAAGTTAGAATGTTTTCAGATGACTTAATTTACTACATAAATTCCTAAGCTCACTCACTCACTCACCTCGATAGCTATTGGCCAGAAAACGGTGACGTCTCGCGTTGTTCTTCACTGGAAAATTAACAGCGGCCAGAGATATCATCAGAAAAAACTCGAGGTTATGTCCAAAATTTAATAGCTAAGCAAGTACTTTCAAATTAATTGCCGGAATACATTCATAAAGTTTACTTTTCATACCATTTTATTCTGAGAAAATATGGAAAAATTGTACAGCTGAAAAAACGTGGAATTACAAGTACCTTTCAGTAACTTGTTGCTAGTGAAAGTAACAGAAAAAACTTTAATAAACTTAAATTACTCTTAGTCTCTGCTGTAACTACGAATGCCAATTGTCATTGCCGCCTAGGGTAAATTTAATTTTATTAAAACCTTAACTAATGTTGCAGCTTGACCAAAATTTATACATTAGTGTTTATTTACTTTTTACGCATTTTTCTGACCACTTTCGTTGATGAACTTTGTTCATGTTCACTGTACGTGAGTTATTAGGTTATTTAAAGTGGATGCACTTCATTTTTGGGAGTTGCTAGGTTATTTAATAATCTGGAATCTGTATTAAGTTCTCTGGCAGTCTCAATCACTATGATCAAAGATTACATTATAATTACATTTGTACAGCCTCAAAAAAAAAAAAAAAAAAAAAAAAAAAAAAAAAAAAAAAAAAAAAAAAAAAAAAAAAAAAAAACAGTTGATACTTTCGAATCAAACAAGAATTCTTCAAATTTTGCAGAGTGAACTTTTAATTTCAGCCAACTCGAGTCTACGATCTTTGAAATAATTATACAATAGCGCGATCGTCTCCGTAATACATCTATTAGTACTTCGGAGTTCTCAAGCTCAAGAGCGCGAGAAACAGGTCAATTTCGTATTTGGTCAGATCAGGTAAGTCTGTCATAATCATTGACCATAGAAACTGGAACTGTTCTAGATCCGTGACGATACGAAAAAACGGTGATGGGCTTACACTATTTCTTTTCACTTATATCTTTATGCCTCGTAGACGTCGAGGTTATTAGAGGCAGGATGGGACTGGGAACAAGGAACGGGAAGGAATTCCGCCATGGCCTTTTGAAGGAAGCATCCCGGCATTCGCCTGGAGTGATTTGGAGAAACCATGGAATCGTGTTTACTCACCTAACACTGCCACCATTAAGGTGATTCAAAGCGCGGGGGTCAGCCCCACCGAAATGGAAGAGTCTCCCCCTCCCACACACACACACAAAACACTGGTTACTGGATGCCCGGATGGGGATTCGAACCGGCGTCCTCCCGAATGCGAGGCCAGAACGTTAACCGTTACACCACCACGCTCGATCTTACACTAGCGTAATATAATAAGATCAAAACGAGAAAAGATTTTGATCTGGTCAGGATATCTAGCTGAGTCGGTCATCATGTGACGAAGATAAATGCATAAAAAAGTCGACTTATTATGTATACAGTTTTTTTTAAAAAATAAAATAATAATAACTGACGGTTGATAATGATTGTAAGGTGGTTAAAGAATTGCTTGTTGAAGACTTCAAGTGTAAATACCTTAATTTAATATTTAACAGGTAACAAAACTGAGCATGACACATTGGACAGGTAGTAGGAAAAAGTTTGGAAATACTTCACGTGTTGAAGAGAGTGAGCAGGATATGTACGAGAAGACAAGATTTTGGTCAGGCTATTGCTTGAATATATTCATGTAGTATGCGACCTACATTTGAGTATCAAATACAGGAGTCGGATGGGCTTAAAGAAGGCCTGCTAGATTTGTATCTGGACATTAATGAAGATCACAATGGATAGCTAACTGATATTTAAAGGAGCTGGAATGGAATTAATTGCTATGTCGCGCATAGTAATGCAGTTACAGCGAACCTTAAGAGTCTGCGATTCGCCTCTGCTACAGAGCACGTGCGAGAAGAGAAACAGCACGACTCCACTTACCAGCTCGAACTTTTTATTCTGTTTTCGAGCTCGGTCCTCTTAGAATGCAAGGAATTACAATTGCGGTAAAACGTCGTTATATAACTGTTAACGAATACGCGCAACCGTCACGCTCTCTAGTGCTGAAACCGGTTACTACCCCAGAAACAAAATAAGGCTTTCAGCAGAGCTGTTGCGGAACGATCCGAAGTGACAGCGCCTCTCTGCAACGGGCTGCTCTTAATTTGGTCGAATTCTTTTCACTCAACTGGGAGCCTAGTGCATTAGCCTTCTTATTAGTTACTTGGAAATCCGGTTTAACTGAGTCAGAAAAAGCATGAGAAGTGAGATTCATCGAGTTATCTGCTACTTCACAATGTGAAGTACTTTGATGAGTCAGCTATAATCTTTGCAGACAAGAAGAACATTTATGGATTTGCAACAATTGCTTCCACATACTTCAGACATCTTTCAATTAAGGTGAAATATGTTTGCGCATTTTACAGTGTATTTTTGCTCACGAAAACTGTTACATTTATTAAATTTTAATTTTTGGCAATATCCCAACACCCGAAACTACACATCTCATAATTTTTCACCACCTACAAACCCCTCCTGATCTCGTATTTACTACTTCTTGTTCTTCAGTCCCGTCCATCATAGGTAACTCGGTAATTAACTAATTCGCCTGGTCGTTAATTTACGATAATTTCAATTAATTACCTCGTCCTCCTTAGGTTGCTGTCTTTGGTCACCAGAGCATTTTACCTTTCCTCAAAGGTTACAGATTATTACTTGACTGAATTAAACAGTTCTACCAAATAACACCACTGACTATTCGCTTTTCAACTCGGTATTTTTTTTAATTTTTTTTTTATCGTGCTACTCTAAGATAACATAAAGCATCAGACTTCTCCAAAGAGATACTAAATCACATACAAATATTCCAGCGATTAAATGACGAACAAAAATTCTGACAAAGGCATACAACTAACTTTCAACTTACTACTCTTCTGCCGCTCGTTTATATAGGCGCTACAGAATAATCCGGAATAACACAGAAAGCAGCTCGATGTTTCTCCAAAGGTGACAATGCAGATAACAATCAAACACATTAAAACAATCAGAATTAATACAAAATCTTTCACAATCATCATGAAATACACGGAAATGAAAATTGAAGATATTTACAAGTATTTATACATAAAATTATTGAGATAAGTCAGTCCAAACAGTTGAAAATCGTCCTGCACATATCGTGGCTCACCTCAAAACTTACAATTACAAAATCTTCATTAATGTCTCATACATAATATGATAATACTGTCCTTGATCGTATTACCTATCATTTACATAGTTTCTCTCCATAAACACTGTGCATTTATGTGACGAATATACACAAATTCACAACTAATCACACAAATCCCTAATTAATTCACTCCAAGTTTGCTATACATAATTCTTAAAATAACATATCACAAAAATGCTGGGGGCTTTCATACTGCTCTTTACGTATTCCAACTTTAAACTTCTTCAGTGTCTTTGGCAATTCATTTCAATCACTGACTACAAAAGAAAATTTTCCAAATCCCTTTCGCCTGAATTCAGTTGCCAACTTGTGATTATGGTCATTTCTTACCCTCCATGTAGAACTCCTAATCCTTCTACCAATATCGCTCTGGCCTCGCATTCGGGAGAACGCCGGTTCGAACTCCCGTCCGGGCATCCAGATTTGGTTTTTCCGTGATTTCCCCAAATCACTCCAGGCGAATGCCAGGATGCTTCCTTCAAAAGGCCATGGCAGAATTCCTTCCCATTCTTTGTCTCCAGTCCCATCCCGCCTCTAATGACTTCGACGTTGACGAGAGGTAAAGTGGTAAGTAAAAACAGAAAAAAAGGGCTACCAATCTCAATCCATGCGTCATCATGATTATAAGCCATGTTCAATCCAAACACTGTCTTCATCTATCTTCTGTCGACCCTGTTCTCTTGTTCATTCATCAATTTAACAATAGAAAGCTACTGCATTTAGAAAGTTATCGTCTTACCTGATTCAATTTGTTTCCAGTCAGTTTTCTCCCATTAGCTCAAAAAAGCAGGTTACGAGCCAATTGGAAGAAATAATTTACATTATTCACCAGGCACCTATTTTAATTTACTACTAGTTGTTAATAATGATTGAATACGGTTTCAAAGTATTGATATGAATGGATAACTCGGTATGAATTTGCAGATTTCTATCTGCTAGGTACAATGAAGCACATCTGTTTGTGTTTGCATTAATATCACACAAAACTAAGTAGAAACATCACTAAACAAAGCTTATCCCGAATTTAATTTATATTTTCGTATTTTCTATGGCCGAAGCAACACCATTTAATGTATGAGCTCCGCATTTGATATCACAAAAAAGTTTATTCTGATGAAGTGCAAAACTTGTATCATGAAACTGACTAAGTGTTTGCGTGTTTCCAATTTACACAAACACCTGGTAATATCCTACCAAGCAATGCGATGGTTGCCTGAAACGCTCATGGCTTCAGTTCAGGATGGTGATGCTGTCGTCATGCTACGAAAGGCAAAATTTTCGTAAGATTTTATAAATTATCATTCTGCACAGACAAATATAAATTTATTTTCTCTATTATTTCAAGGTAGAGTAGAGAATGCAAAATTTATGCAGAAGTTTAATTTTTCTGGAAGTTGTGAATCATTTTCCTCTCTTGCGGATAGTACTAACAAATAAGTTCTGCCAAAGCAATTGATATTTTTTTTCGTGTATTTATTTTCCCAAAGCAATTCACTTCTTTTATTGAAACATCTTAAGCAGTTTTTTTCTTGTTAATTGTGTATCCATGTTATAATGTGGTTATCTTATTGCATTTTGTACATTGAAATTTTGATATAAATGATAATCTAATCTATATATATATAAAGATGAATTTATGTATGTTTGTATGTTTGTTGGTTTGTTTGTTCTTCATACAAATCTACAGTTTTCATCCGATCTCGATGAAACTTTTCACACTTATCCTTTGAAACAAGGAGAAAAATACTGTCTGCATTTGGTTAAAAAATTATCTGCATAAATAATACATGTTGTCTTATAATTTTGAAAAATTACTGAACGGCGATAGACAGACGCGTTGGATATGGAGGTCTCTGTGCTGCTTTTCCGTGTAGTAGTCAGGTAGCTCAATGGTTAAAGCGTTTGCTTACTAATATTTGGGTGTTGGTCTCTGGTTCAAATCCCCGTTAAGATTAAGATTTTTAAAAATTGTTTTTGATCGTAAGAGTCACGCCTCGGCCGTCGGATATTCGGATTGAATTTTTAACTGTAGATATCACAAAGTTAGGGGTGCAATACGAGGCAAATCGCAGGTAGTCTTGCAATGCTGTAGGTGTACCCTTTTTTACGTTATATTGATCCATCTGGGGTGATTCGTAGTCAGTGTGTGTGTGAACTGCAGTAATAATACTATAAATGCAGAAAAAAGTCTCTGTCTTATGTTACGTTTTGACAACTAGATGCCTATACCGATATTGACGGAATTTGACAAGAAAATCTGTAGGGAGGGCACAGGACATTTTTTTCGGTATGATTAACAGTTGTAGTCACGAAATTTTGAGAACTTCGAATGGTGACGGAGAGACGGATGTGTGTGTTAGTCTGTAATGTTACGTCGCTTGCTCAAGCTATGCTTCTCGCGCATTATGTTAGTATATAATTTGTTAATAAATTTCGTTTAGAGAAAAAACGTATTATTTAGTATAGATGTCGATTTTCTCTGTCCTATTACTTTGTGTCTGCTTAAATATTCCTGGCCAGGGCCACATTTAGGCTCTGTGGGCCCCTAGGCTATACATGTGGTGCGGGCCCCCTGTCGGCAGTGGCTGAATTCTTAAATTTCGAAATATTCGAAATTCGACCTAAAAAATTTATGGCCGACCTTTTTACCTTTTTTTTTTTTAGCTCTACTACCTGCCCAGGCGAGGGTTGTTCTTTGTGGTGCGGGCCCCCCTTTGTGGTGCGGGTCCCTAGGCTACAGCCTATGTAGCCTATGCTTAAATGCGGCCCTGTTCCTGGCACCAGTTTATTTTGCCTTCTTTTTTGACATGCCTGACGGGCCTAAGTTGTAGCTCTAGCAGAGCACGAGCAGCTTAAGTTAAAACGCTGAAGATGCTTCTGTAAAAAGAAAAAAAAAAAAAAAAAAAAAAAAAAGCTAAATGCGTTAAGAAAATAAATAAACGAACAAAAATTCAATTATTTTTTGCAGTTTTTATCTATCTTTAATATTTCAGTTACTTCAGTATGCCATATATAGTTTTACCTGATTTTTTTTTCTGTTAGTCAGCCTGTTGACATAAGAGTTTTTTCAGCATTGGTATTGTTTTCGTTGCACGCGTGATGAATTTATATTCCAATTAAAAATTAGTAAAATTCTTTTTTATGACGCTGGATTATTTAGAAATTCACATTACTCTTGTTCAATTAAAAATAAAATAACAGAAACTGGGTAAACTTCTAGAAACTAATTAAAATATGCAAAGTATCACGAATTAATAATTCTTTCAAATACTTGGAAAACGTTGGCCTAAGATCAATCCGCTAAATTCTTTAATTTACAAAGTTATTCTTGAAAAAGTTCCAGTCACAAATGTAAAATTATAATCACTTACTGTCTATCTCACGATTGGGGAGAATTGAATATCTTAAGTGTTTTGACGAAATTTGTTCCTTCCTAAAAGAATTAAATTATCGAAATCCTCTCCTCATAAATCTTCGCATTTCATGCATTAATCACGGCTCTAATTTTTAGAAAACTTTTCGTCAAGAAAGTAAGTTTCTTGGTATTATCAGATCAACGCTCTATCGTGAAAAATAGCTGCACCAAATCGTGTCTGATGTTTTAAAATTTTAGTCAGCTTTCTGTAATGGTCGAGGTGAATGCTGGCGTAGCCCTTTGTTAACACCTAAATATTTTATGGAAAAATATCACCGATAGAAGAGACAGGATGGTAGGTCATACCTTAAAACATTTCGAAATAGTTCACTTGTCACTGGAGGAAACAGTCGAAGGATAAAACTGTGGAAGAAGACAAAGATTGGAATATGCGAAGCACACAACTGCAATTAGTATGTTGAGATGAAGAAAATGGCTCAAGGTAGAAAGAGATGGTGAACTGCATCCGAGCAGTCGAGGGATTGATGACAGGAAAAATAATCTTCTTAAATCTTCACTGTTGTTTCTGAAAATTTCAACACAAAGAGTGATTTTTATTAATCCATCGAATTACTGACTCCTGTTCATCGAGCGTGGTGGATGAGCGGTTAACGCTCAGGCCTCGCATTCGGGAGAACACGGGTTCGAATACCCATCCGGCAATCCAGAACTGAGTTCTCCATGGTATACCCAAATCACTCCAGGTGATTGCCGACATAGTTCTTTCAATGGCCGTTGGCGAATTCCTTGCCATTCATTTCCCCAATCCTTCACCCATCTAATAACCTCGAGGTCGATGAGGCGTAAATCCATAAGGGGCCATCCACAAATTACGTCACATGAATTTCATTATTTTTGGACCCCTCCCTCCCCCCCTTGTCACAGGTTGTCACATTTGTGGGACCCCCCCTCCCCTCCCCTGGTGTGAAGTCACATATTTTTCAATTTTAAATTTATAAATTAAAACAGCACTTCCAAAACGATTTATATATTTCTAGTTAAAAAATCAAATCAAAAATAAATCAAACATTTAAGAAAATACAAGTAATGCTCTCGGGTGACTAGCCGAGTTCTATAACTCGGCTAGTCACCCGAGAGCATTACTTGTATTGTCAACGCCGAGAAAGACTTCGTAATTATATATTTAAGAAAATATTAAAAAACATAAAAAATCGAATTAAAGATACAAAATTGAGTCATCATGTGTCCATGGATTTTGAACCCATTCCTTGATACTGTTTATTATTGGCATAATAGTCACTTCATTCTTGATTTTGATAGTGTTGGGAACATTCGATCTGTCATCACCTTCATCTTCCGCCACGAGCAAAAAAGTGATAGAAATTATGCATGTGATGTCACAAAGTTTATGACACGTCCCCCCCCCTTGTCACACGATGTCACACTTTGTTTGCCCCCCTCCCCCCCCCCCCAAAGGTGTGACGTAATTTATGGATGGCCACTAAGCAAAAAAAAAAAAAAAACAACATATTCAATGGTGATACGATTAGACCTCGTATGTTGAAGGCAACTTATTATTTATAATCACTTGTTCTTCTTCTATGGACGCCGTACGACGTTTACCACCCCATGAGAGCGTCTGGGAAGAAGAACTGGGCTGGTCGCGGTCGCATTCCCCAGTTTTCGTAAATGTTATGACTGCGACAGTGTGTATGTTCAGTGCAGATTGTGCAAAGGGTGAAAACTGGCATAGGGCCCAGTAATATGAACGTCACAGAGGGGCCCGCCAGGCTTAACGTCCCCATCCGACGGACCTATCACTGTCAACAGTTCCGTATGCCCTCACTCTGATCGCGCTGCCCAGGACTTCAGTGCACAATCTGGTGATTAGGAACAGTGCACCGCCACCTCTGCTACCCTGCCGGCCAAGTCCAACGCCAGGACTGGAACCAGCTAACCCCGTGTCAGCGCCAGACACCATCACGGTGCCGCAACCAACTGAAACAACAGAGCAGGCCTCATAATCACTGAGTCAATGGGGGTGGTACCGCCCTCTGGTGGGTGTTGAACAGCTCATGGGGGGCGCTAGCGGTCTGAGGCAGATTTAGGGGACGTTGAGTACCAACCACCGCCCTCCTGGTTTTCAACATTACAACGGAGTTTAAGGGCTGCATCAAAGAAATTTTTATTTGTATTCCTATGATCGTTTGTCGCCAAAATACGACTTGCAGATGTTAAAAATTTATAAATTACCAGATGTTTCCTCAAAATATGACACTCGCCTCGCATTCGGGAGAACGGCGGTTCGAATCCCCGTCCGGGCATCCAGATTTGGGTTTTCCATGGTTTCCCCAAATCACTCCAGACAAATGCCGGGATGCTTCCTTCAAAAGGCCATGGCCGAATTCCTTCCCATTCCTTGCCCCCATCCTTGCCCCCCATCCTTGCCCCCCATCCCTGCCCCCCATCCTTTCCCGTCTCTAAAGACCTCGATGTTAAAAAGAGACGTAAAGCAGTTACAAAAAAAAAAAAAATGACAACATTACCATAAAAATTATCGTAATTTGACATAAACTAGAAAAATGGTCTGAAGATGCATTTATACGCTATATAAATGCAATCAGAAACGTTTAATCAGTGTTCAATTTAGCATTATAGCTCAAAAAGAGGGCATTATAGCTCATAAAGATCCGAACCCTTGTGATAAGTGTATTTTTGTTTGTGCAATGTGTAGTTTATGAGGCGGGTATTGGGAACCGTCCCAGCATTCGGCTAGGTGACTGAGAAAACCGCCTAAAACTTGCGATCAGGATGGCCGGTACGTGGGTACCAGAACTCGAACCGGGTCCATCGTGTAGAGCCTTATCGCGCGGACCAAAAAGTTTTAATTTTCGCTGTCTGC
This sequence comes from Vandiemenella viatica, assembly GCA_031002005.1. Lineage (NCBI taxonomy): Eukaryota > Metazoa > Arthropoda > Insecta > Orthoptera > Morabidae > Vandiemenella > Vandiemenella viatica. Next base: position 190,712,230 of record JARYHS010011408.1, read on the forward strand.
TGTGTGTGGAAAACACAAATACACAAATAATTGGCGTATTTCCTATCATTCGTTTTTTTTCCTTTCTTCTTCTTCTTCTTCTTCTTATGGCTTTACGCCTCGTCGACGTCCTTAGAGGCATAATAGGACTGGGGACAAGGAACGGGAAGGAGTTCAGCCATTGCCTTTTGAAGGAAGCATCCCGATTTTCGCCTGGAGTGATTTGGGGAAACCATGGTAAACCTAAATCTGGATGCGCTGAGGGGATTCGAACCGGCGTCCTCCGGAATACGATCGAACCGCTCATCAATTGCTCTCGGTCTGTCATTCGTACTGCGCCGCTAATCGTCCGCATGCTAACATCTCACAGATGAAGGTTGTGCATATACGTGACACACGCTGGTGCATAAAGGCCGCTTTCGTACTGGCCGAAACAAAATCAGCGTCGTTATTTAACTTTCGAACTTGGTATTATCTTCCATTCCGCATCTGTGATATTGGAATCGTTACTCGTACAGTAGTACTTGTTCAATAATACACTTTATTTTCTGAAAGCTTTATCCTTTCGTAATTTTGTGTGGGTATTTATTCAGCACTCCACATTTGTTTGGCTAGACATTATAAAACTGTCCGAACGTGTAACCAAACTGTGAATGAAAGGTTGTGTTCCATACCAGAAAAAGGGTATAAAATGTTTTAAAGTAATGTGAGTCTGTTTGCTTTGTTGGCATGACGTTTGAAAGGCGACATCAGTCGACATTTCCAGGTAAAAGCTGGTTGGTACCACTGCATACAGTGTACTACAAATCTGAAAAACTCAATTGTTTATATTTGTTTCGATTTAATAAATTATCAGAGCAGCTGCACATAAATCAACAGCAATTTTTTTAATAATTTCTTTTTTAACAAACGCCCAATTATTTTTGTATGTTTCAATTAAATGTTGAAAACATTATACAGTGTCAATCTTTCCACCTTTTCGGTTTTAACTTTTAATCAATCTGATAACTTCTTTAAAAAGTGTTATTATTACTTTAATTGGGATGGGTCATACGCTCTAGTGACAATTAACTTGGTCATCTAATCAGCCCTCTTTATTTTTCTTAAATTATCTTATATAATTTGAGTGTTAAATACCTTCCCTTACTACTGTCAGTGTTTTGGGTAAATTATTGTTATTGAGATAAAAGAAACATTAAAACAATAAGAAAATATGTAAGTTATTTAGTTAATTTTCCAAAGCAATGAGTGCTCAATGAATTAATGGGCAGAGTAAAGAGTTTCTGATTCAAACAAGTAATGTTATAAATAAACTCTTCGCCTCGGTAATGAGCATAAGAGTTGATGACGTGATCGCGCTGGGTTGGATTTTTTCTCCCACCGTTTCTGACAGCAGAGTACAATGCTGATGCATGCACAAGGGTTTCAGAGCACACTCTGCCGTCAGATCTACCACAGATCGCCGACTATCCTGCTTCACAGAGCAGGCAAGCCTCCGACCTCCACCTTTTGTGATGAGGCGCGGACGTCCACCACCTTGTCGTGGGTTCACCGTCCATCAACTACTCTGCATAGAACGCATAGCACGCGAACAGCCGAGTAGCGTCGCTGTTTCCGAGTTGCCTGTTCCCAGGCACCGCTCCCACAAACCACCAGCTCGTAATTTAAGGAAATTCCGTGGCCTGTGCGTACACATCTGGTGCCGTACAACCGCGAAAATCTAACAAAAACTTTTCGAATCCATGCCACTCCGAATTGCTGCTGTATTGCGCTCCAAAGATGGACCAACACACTAATAATCAGATGGTCAAAAAATTTTGGCTGACCAATGTGTATTGTATTCGTATATATCACATTAGTTGTTTAGTTATATGATAAATAAATAACAACCCGCAAGCGCATTAAGGCGCCACCGCTCCGAATAGGTTAGACAAGCATCATAACAGGCGACGAAACGTGGATGTAATAACCCTTTTATGTACTTGTTTCTCTTACTACAGTAGAACTCCAATTATCCTAATCGATTGGGACCAGACCCCATTCGGATAATAAAAAATTCGGATAATCGGATTTTTTCCGAAAAACGGTCTATAATTAATTATTGCATGTATTTTGAAAATGCATTCTTTTCCAAGGTTTTTTTAGGTGCTTTGACACATCAGGGATGAAAATTTCACCGTGCCACTGGGTAAACAATGCTGCAGTCATCCGAACTCTGAGTTGGTTTTTATAAAAGAGGGAAAGCTTTTTCGCAGTACGTTTCCATCTTAATTAAGAAAGAGATTCGGATAATCGGCGATTCCGATAATCGGAGTTCGCATAGTTGGAGTTCTACTGTACGTGAAAGATTACTTTTGAAATCAGAGGTTTACCGATTCTAGATGGGCAAGTCATTACGGCAGAATAGGTATTTAGGGAAAGGAAAATGGGCATATTCGGTATAAATGAACCAACATCTAACTTACTTAGAGTGATTTCGGTGATAGGCTTGGCAATAATGAAATAATCGATATTTATCGTCGATATGTTTAATATCGATATATCAAAAATCGATAGTTTTTTAAACTATTAAGTTCCAATTTGATGGTTTTTTTTTGTATCAAACCAATTAAGTATCTGACCTCATGCGTTGCGCACATATTTGAAAAAAAAATAAAAAAAATAACGAATTAGTCGCAATGTAACAGTGTTTCGTGAAAAAAAAGGCTGTTAAATTTTAACAAGTTTACCTTAACAACCGCATCATTTTTTTATCGACGTATGAGCTTGCGTATTATCTCAACGAACCACTAATAAATAGGAAATTAGACCCAGTAAAGTCTTGGGTGAATTGTGATGACTTCACGCTGAGGTTCCTGCTATGACAAGTCTCTCCTAAAGGGAACAGAGAGATCTTTCGATGTGTATACCAGACGAAAACTGGTTTCGTAGATAGAAAAATAAATAAGTTGGTAAATGAATTTCTATATGTGTCTTTAATTTTCTTAAATATTTGAGATAATTACAGGCTTTAGAAAAAATATCAATATGTTGATATTTTTTTGGATACATATCGATACTATTTGTTAATATCGATATTATAATATATATACTATTTTCCCATCCTTATCGGTGAACGATTGAGAAATGAACCCACGGTGAACGTGAGTCCGGGATCCCATGCTAGAAGCAGTGTATATAAATAAGTTACTCAATGTCTGTAATTCTCCTTTACAAACTCATATCTTTAGCCTGCCCTTCCCAGAGCACACCCGGTATTGCTCTGTGTAGCCGATGTAATAGGGATAAGGTTAGTAATAAATGGACTCGCAGGAATGAAGCATTAGCTGAGAGCGTGACAACCAAGTACCGTGCTTGGAGTTTTACGTGCACACCAAGCAACTGGAAGATGCAGGTTTGAGCGGAACCTTAATAAGAGGCTTTACGAATGCCTACCTACAATATTTACAGTCGTTGAGATGCGGTGGCTTGCCCTCCCCTAATCTCACGCACGGGAGACATCCCTCTGTTTCTTGCCGTGGCCCGGACCCACAAAAAACCCGTGTGACCGCGGGAAGCAGGTGTTGCTGCCTGGGGCCACAAATTATGCCGGATTACGCCCAACGCTGCCTCCACTCTTTCCTGGAAACGTTTATAACGCAGCGGAAAACGCACCGATCGCACCTGACCAAACAGCTATCAGCCATCACCGTCACGACACAATAAAAGCGATACGGAAAGGCGTAACGACGACCTGCACGAATCATTAGGACTGTAGTTCGCCTGCTATCTCTTTTACCTACCAACTGCCGATCACCGAGCTGGTGTCTCGTGTAAACGAAAATACCGTCTCTTAACAGCTGTTATTTTATTCCGAGTACCTGGGTTACCAATCTTCACTCGGCATCTTTCGATTTCTGTTCAATATGCACGATTTTCAGTAAGTATGATTAAAGTAAAACGTTTTTCTTGAAGGCTTCCGAGGAATTGTGAAGTGCAAGGTTCCTGGCTCTAACCAAAGAGAAACTTACTGGTACCTGAAACTTCTACTACATGAAGTTAGAGCCGTTTACGAGATACCAAATACAAGAATTGGTCTTTATTTTATACAAAATCATGTTACAAACTTGAAAAGCAAAACATTATCTTCATATGAAATTTCATCCTTATCGCTAGTGCCATTATTGAGATTGTGGTATTTACCACCCCGTAAATTTCTTTTTAAAGAAAAATGCTATTATTATATCAAATACAAGTATTAATGCTAATCAGGAATTAATTAATGGTGCAATATTTGTGGCTATTCACTTAGACGAGTACATCATCTGTGCTTAATTAATTCACTCAGTTAAAATTATGCTCATATCTAGCATTACCATCTTCTGATCGACCATACCTTTCTTTCCAACTGATACGAAAAAAAAAAAAAACTACTAGAAGTAACCATCGCTATGAACATTAATAGAGCACAAGGTCAGATGCTTCAAAAGGTAGTATTGTATTTATGAGAGCCTATTTTATTGTATGGACCCCCGTACGTGGCTTTTTCAAGAGTTTGTAGATTCATTAATTTTTATTTTTACCGTCAAAAAGTCAACGATGATCACATTATAACTGCTAATATTGTTATCAAAGAAGATTGAAGAAAAGACATCTGACAAAGCCAATAGTTTTTAAATATCTACTTTTTAAATGTTTTACAATTGAATATGTTAGTATTTAATGATAATGAATTTTTACAGTAAAAGTGATATTTATTACTACTCTTCAAAATAAAATATCTATCATTAGTAAATACTTGCATTTATTTATTTCTACATCACTATACTGTGTTACCGCTCGGTTACTGCCCACGATACTACTCGCACGGGTCAACTAGTGTACAAAAATTATTCGTTTAAAGATATATCAGTTTCTTGCTACTACCAAACAGAACTTAACTGACATCAGTCGGCTTACTGGTACCTGAAAAGTCTACTAGATGGTGTTAGAGCCGTTTCCGAGATACCAAATACATGAATTGATGATTTTTGTTTGTTTGTAAAATTGCGTTTTTACAGGTAAAACGCCTGTTTAGGTAAACTTAAAAAATAAAACGTTATCTAATTATGAAATTTCATCCAAATCATTAGAGCAGCGGTTCCCAACCTTTATTGGCACACGCCCCACTTTTAAGTAAAATTTTTCACTTCCCACCTAATATGAGAGTCTATCTAATATCAGAATGGGAAATGTTGTATGACCTCGATACGCTATCTACTATACTATCCTACGAAAAGGCAAATTTTCGTATAAAGCACATAATATCAACAAAACAAGAATTGATAACACATAAAACAACAAACATATTATAGACCGGAAGGCCTCATCAAGCAGACAACTAAAATTTCATGATTAGAAGTAATTCGATCGGCATCTTAAAATGCAACTGATGTGCCAAGTCGATTTTTGGTGGAAACCACCTGCAGCCCCGATTTCGCGCTGTCTGCAGTGTAATTACAAATACTTGGTTGTGATTCAGTAACATTTTCAAACCTATTATTACCAGACGCGGAGGTTTAAGTTTCGTCACCATTTGAATAGTCTCTTTTACGGCACGACCCATTCCTCAACCAACTTTCCACAATCACATTAAATCTACTCTCAATCAAAATAAAACGCAAATAATAACTCATTCCAACAAGCAGAGAAAGACTGTTTCGATCAAAGACTTTGGTTTCGATTCAAGAATAAACAAGACAATGACAATGGAAAACTGAAGGTGAAATGCGCACCTTCTCTGCTCTAAAACTGGGCAGGGAAGAGGGTGTTCAGGGGTTGCCGTAACGATTGCGCGATTGCTATCTCACAGCGAGGTTATTGCATAATACAGGCTGACTGTTTAAGAAAACTTTTTTTTTTTTTTCTCACAAAGTATTAATGTAAGCTAATAGCTTTCATGATTATTGCACTTGTAAAATATCGTGTTATATTTTTTAAATAAATGAAATAAAAGATATATTTTTGTGGAAAAACCTCGATTGTTCCGCGACCCACCAAAAGAAACGCCGCGACCCACCAGTGGGTCGTCACCCATAGGTTGGGAACCGTTGCATTAGAGCCGTTTCCGAGATCCCAAATATATATACAAGAACTGCTCGTTTAAAGATATAAGATACGCTCATTATTTGTATACTTGAATAAATATTAACAAAGTACACTCTGCTTACGATTTTTGATACAAAAAATCACATGTTGGTCAGGAAACAACTCTAGTTGCGTTTTTTTTTTTTTTAGAACACAACATCTTGCTGCCGTTCTTCATTGATCCTTTTTGATAACGTTACTGTTTAACTATTTTTAAATTGTCACACTTCTTAATCTAGTTTTGTTTATACACAGCTGGTGGCAATTTTATTTATTTTACATGTACAGTGGTGCCAACTTAATGCTTTATCTAATGTTATAGTGTCTGTGTTTATTAATATGTCTCTCTGTTTCTCTAATGGTGTCAGTTATTATGATTTAATGTTGAGTGTCTGCGTGTTTTTCAATCTTAATATGTCATGTGTACTCTTTAATGTTTTGAACAGTATTAAATTAGTGAATTCATTAAACACATTTTTGTTTCAATGCGATGGCTTTGTGAATGTGGTAATTTTCCTGGGCTGTAAGTAAGTCTTTTTTGTGATCGTTAATTTTTCATATCTGTCTGTATTGTGGTGGGTTAATGGTTATGGTGTAGTTAGTGTCCAGCAAATCTTGAGTGATTTGTACATGTATGGCTCTGATATGTCCATTATATCTTGTAGTGAAATTCCTAGTAGTCTGTCCTATGTATTTTGCTTGACATTGTTGGCATGTGAGTAAATATATTCGTGACTGCTGGTACTGGTCCATTTCATTGTTGATGTTTAGGTTTCTGTATTGTGTTATTTGTGTTAAGTTGTTAAAAGATGGTATTTTCACTTACGAATCTTTAACAAACAACTGCGACAGAATGGCCGATAACCAATTGACTGGTTTCTCTTGTTCGTCCTCTGTTTCCTGTAATGCAAAATCTCGCTTAACAATCAGTAAGTGGTCCAGCGGTAATTACAGCATAATAATAAAAATACTGGTGATATTGATGTGTACACTCGCAGCAAGTATTTTTCTGTGCATTTTCCTCGCATATTCTTTCCTGTGTATTTTATTGATGTTTCTTTCGCACTGGAGTGGACGAACGAAGGGTGTCAGGGATTGGAATGAGTTACCAAGAGAAATGATGAATAATTTACCGAAAACTTTTAAGGAATTTAAAGATAAAATTTGTAGAGGGCAAATGTAGGTGGGTGCAGGATAGGTGGAAGATGGGTGTGTAGGGATATTGCCACCGGAGCCTGTGCTCCATTGCAATTAAATTAAATTAAATTAAACGATACGATCTTCATTGAATTTGTGCAGAAAATAGGAACTTTGTCTTAGTTATTTTCGTAAACACTTGGCTAGGAGAATTGTAGCCAGCATTAGGGTTCGAATCGTCATCCGGACATCCAGATCTGGGTTTTCCATGGTTTCCCCAAATCACTCCAGGCGAATGCTGGAATGGTTCCTACAAAAGGTCATGGCCAATTCCTTCCCGTTCCTTGCCCCCAGTAATTTTCGACCTCTAATGACCTTGCCATAAGCAAATAAATAAATAACATGGCAATCTTTGGGGACTGCTGACATAATTGAAAACTCAAAATTATTAATATCGTAGCCACAACACGTCGTACTTACAGGTACAGACATACTAAATAATAACAAATAATTCCGTGTGGTTGTAATGAACTAGTGACCGGGGTTCTAGTGGGTGCGCATTCTGCCCCTGTCTTAGTCACCTTAACCTAACCCGGCAGTCCTACCAGCTACAGAGTATCTACAGTATAATGTGGAATCCAAACCACGGAAGCATTCTGTGTACTTCCATTACACAGGAAGCTATGCCAGATGAGAAGGCCGGGTTAACGGTCTATGAAAAACCCCGCCGAGACAGAGATTCGAACTGGGGACCTCTCAGACACCTTAACCACTGAACCACCAGACCGCAACAGATGTACTATTAACATTAGAATTTCGTTAATGCGAAATTATAACCCATCCAAAAATCGCCCAACGCGTCTAAAGAAGATTTCACTTCAAAACTAAAAATCTAACTTAATTCAAAACCCAACGGTTCGTCGAATCTTCCCGAAGGAAATGTACCAAACTATTGTGTCAGAAGCAAGAAGTCAAATTCCTTTCTTCAGGGGCCGGCAATTTAACGTGGAATTAGTTAGTCTAGTAAACAAATGAAAATTATTAAAATGTTAAAGCACTTCTTCTTCTTAAAGCCCTTTCTGCAATCGGATGTTAGCGGTCCACATAACTACTCTGGACGAGACACTGCAGCATGGAAAGCCTCTTCTAACGTGCGGTTGCACTATCTCCGAATTTCCTTCAGCCACTAATTCCTTCTCCTTCCAACAGAGCTTCTCTCCTGTATCTTTCCTTCAGTGATGAGTCACAACAGCAGGTATCTCTCGCCTCTCATAATGTGTCCTAAATATTGAGTTTTCCTATCTTATAGTGAGCAGAAGTTTTTTTTTGTTCCTCCACTACATGAAGTACTTCTTCATTTGAGCTTTTCAGCACGCAAGATATGCGTAAGAGACAACGACAAAAATACATTTCAATTCTTTTCTCTAGATTTTGGTGTAAGGTCTAGCTCTCACACCCATAGAGAAAAATGGAAAACACTTAGCAGCGAATCATACGCATTCTCAATTGCAGACTGATATCCGACCTTATGAAAAAAAAAAAAATCATGCTAATAAATTGTCTCCTTGCCTGTTCTATTCTAGATTTGATTTCTTTTTTGCAGTCAGTCGGCTCATCCATCAGAGTGCCTAAGTATTTTAAGGAGGATACTTATTCGGTCTCACTGCCTTTTATTGATAGGGTTACATGGATTTTTCTCTTAAGTTAGAGAAGACTACAACCTTGATCTTGGAACGTTTGACAGCCAGGCCAATCACATCACTGTGCTGGACTAAAATGTCTATCATGGCGGTGGAGTGCAGGTTGATCACTAGCTATGACAACTGTATCATTTGCGTACCTGTTATTATTGATTACTTTTCCATTCATAATGATCCTATTTCCCTGAAAATTACCTCGTAATAAATGTCGATCAAGAGAGGTGATAGTACACAGCCCTGTCGAACACTTTACCTGATTGCCGTCGCTTCTCATGTTGCTTGGTCAGTTTTGACATCTGTAGTTTGATCCAAACACAGCATGATGATAATGCTTAAATCATTAAGGCAGTACCAGAACGTTGCGGCTCAATGCCTTGAACGCGTAGCGCTGGCAAATTTCTCCCTACGGCATATAACATAAGGCGGGTATACATCAGTACGAGGCAACGCACGAACGGGACCGAGGCGAGGCGTAACGTACGCAGGCCTACACTTTGGTTACACGAACGAAATTCACCGAGGCATCGAACGAGGCACGTGTCTGTCCATTCGTTAGTTCTGACGAGTTGACAGCGTAGTGAAGTTAGAGCGTGGATATGGATCGTGGTGACGATTTAGCAGTGGTTAGTGCTGCATTCATAGCGACTGCTAGTTTAGTTAAAGAGATAAATAAAATACGGTGGTGGGCAGCTAGACTTTATTGGGATAGAATGCTCACTAGTGGTAAATTATTTTTAAACAGTATGACGGAAGAAGAAGAGAGTGGCTATTTTCGCAACTTTGCAAGAATGTCACATATTTTTATTCGGGAGAAAATTTTAAAGAATGATACAAATTTTCAAACAGCAGTAATCGCCGAAGGAAAGTTAGCTGTAACACTGAGTTGCCAACTGCTGATTCATTTATTAGCTTGCAATATGTTTTCAACATACTGAAGCAGTTGATTTCAAGAATTATACCGTAAGTATGCAGAGCTATATAAATATTTTACAATTGTAAAAATGGAGAATAATGCCGACTCACATTGGAAGCGTTGTGGTTTCCAGCAAAGTGTTAGACATTCTAAGACGCTCTAATTACTGATTCGTCATATAAACTTTGCGGAGTTCTTGCCGCGACTAATTCAAGCGTCAAGCACAAGGCCACGTCACCGCACATCTCCGTGCTCGCTTTTTTTCTTTTTCTTGCTTATGACTGGCTTTACGCCTTGTCGTCATCGAGGTCATTAGAGGTGGAAAAGGATGGGAGCTAGGAAGTGGAAGCAATTCGGCCATGGCCTTTTAAAGAAAGCATTCGCCTGGAGTGATTTGGGGAAACCATAGAAAACCAAAATCTTGATGCGCGGACAGGGATTGGAACCCGCGTTCTCCCGAATGCGAGGCCAGAACCTTACCTCTCATCCACCACGCTCGGTTCCGTGTCCGCCATTCGCCTTCCCACCGCTCTAGCGGCGCATTCACAGTACAGCTTGTAAGACCTACGATGATCCGATTTTCGATAAGAACTCTTGATGGGCCGTGAAAGGGGTTACAGGACTACATGTAGGACGTGTTGGATGTTGTTGGACTCCCAGGCAACCAATACGGGACTTTGCTGTCCAACAAGCTATGGATGTTGGAGGAAGCTATTTGGCGAAACATCCTACGTGTGTGCGATTGGGACACATGGTGTGCCGCGAGAAAGTATGGGCGGAAAGAATTGCTTGGAACCCCCTCTATTATCGTGAATGGGTGAGCGCATCCTGTGATAGTTCTACACAGATGTCCTACAAGTTAGACCGTGAATAGGCCGCTTTACTTTACAATTACATGCAAGATCAAAGTTGTAAATTCGTCGCTTAGGTAATAACACCGTTCAGTTCATTGTTACTTTTATTGTAAGATTGTCAGAAAAAAACACTTTGTTGGTAAATAAGCGACGATCGGCAGAATCTAGTATAAAGAGAAAATAATAATATATATTGCAATGTGAACAACACATCCGCAACAAAAATTGCGGAAGCGGAGGTAGGATTTCACACGAATGTTCCGCACTTGCGGATGCGGATATCCGTTACATCCGTAACACGTACACATTCATATGCTCGCCTTGGAACCGTAGGTGCGTTGCCTCGTTTTGGTGTGTACCCGCCTTTACATTTCTGAAGCAAAGAGTAATGTGACTTTAAATGTTTTCTCTTGCTTGTATGGGATTTTCAACTTCCAAAGGATCAAATATACTCTTTTTCAGAAAGTGATATAAAATGAAAAGGTACGTGTATAACTGTGAAGAGCTACCTTGTGTGAGATTTTGAAGTGGGGTAGTGAAAGCCCTACAGCAGTCTAACAGCCAAGGTATTAGAGCACACAGTAACTTGTAGCTGTTTACCTGTCTGCCCCAGATTCGTAGAAGTGCTCTATGTCGTTACCTCGCTGTCTGTATTTGCACTGCGGATAGCAGTGGACCTAGGATAGTGCCGCGTGGTAGGCAGACCGCCTCCACCTGTGGTGCGGTCGTGCCAGGTGTTTGCCAGAGGTCGCTCGATACACACGGCGTGCACGTCAAACAGCGGTCCCGGGGGCGATTCTCACTCCAGGGGCTCTCTGCAACACGTACCGCTGCCTGGGCGACCAGCCAGAGACTGCGCACAACTCAACAATGTCCTCACTAACACGCAGGTACTGTGCAATACGGACTTATGCAATTTAGAGTTGCTTGCTACATAGACGAGTCTGGTTTCCTCTGAACCGAGCAAGGCATTATCCAACTCGATTCAGCAGAGATGAACTGCCTATTGAGATTTTAATTTAATTTAATTGCAATGGAGCACAGGCTCCGGTGGAAATTTCCCTACACACCCATCTTCCCCCTATTCTGCTCCTACCTACATTTACCCTATACAAATTTTATCTTTAAATTCTTTCAAAGTTTTCGGTAAATTATTCATCATTTCTCTTGGTAATTCATTCCAATCCCTGACACCCTTACCTAAAAAAGAGAATCTTCCTACACCCTTGTGCCTGAAATCTAGTGCCAGCTTGTGGTCATCTTTTCCCTTCCATGCACTACTTTTCATACCTATTGCAATATCTTTCCATGCCTCATCGCCAGTATATGCCCTGTACACTCCCATGACCCTCCTCATTCTCCTCCTGTCTTGCAATGAATCCCATTCCAGCACCTTTATCATATCCGTTAATGATTGCATTCTGCGATAACTTCCAGAAACAAATCTAGCAGCCCTTTTTTGCACCCTCTCCAACTCCTGTATTTGATACGTAAAATGAGGGTCCCATACTACACTACCATATTCGAGCAATGGTCTGACCAAAGTTTTGTAACCCAATTCCTTGACTTCTCTCGTACATCCCCTCATCACTCTCTCCAACAAGTGCAGAACTTTGAAACCTTTTCCTACCACCTGTCCTATGTGTCCTGCCCAGTTAAGTTTCTGCATTTTTTTTGAGGTGGAGGTGGATCTTGTTCGGGTGATTTTACCCATGCGACAATGTGTCGCAAACTAGTCAGAACAATAATGTTCTTTGATTAGGTTTTTTGGTTTTGATATGGGCAAGGTTCTTCTTCAGGAGATCTGACGCCATTAATATGCCATCATGATTTCGATTTTCCTAAATCAATCCAGGCGAATGCCGGGATGGTTCCTCTAATAGGCCAAGGCCAAACTCCTTCCCGTCCCTACAACCTACCCACTTCCCTTGGGTGGAGAGGCACTCTGATGACACCCAGTTACGTTGTGGGGTAGCCCTAGATATCACAAATCTGCATTTAAAAAATGTATTGATAAGCCAAAACATTATGACCAGCTTAATAGGGTTTTGGTCCAGCTTTGAAAAGCAACGCAGCAGCGATCCGCCTTGGTATGAAATCCACCAGTCCTTGTTAGGTTTCCGTAGGAATTTGGCATGACATTGTTGCGGATTGGTTCGTTGGCAGTTCAATTGTTTACCTTGCATGATTTATAATCGCCACCTTCCACTATCTTATCTAAAGCACATATATTAATTTCAGGAAACAGAGGTGAAACCATTACTTATGTTATTAATATTTGAAAAGATCCTAAAATATTGGTTTATTTGGTACTCATTACTGCTTACAGACAGAGGTATATTTACCATTAATCTTGAACATCTGTCTATGCAAAATAAAGTTCAACGCAATACCTTGTCTTACAGGTGCAACATAGCAAACACACAATTATCGTTAATTGAAGCTAAGAAATTGTAATACATGTACATTACAAAGAGTTACAAATTCCATATGCAACTGAAGCAAAAACTCTCTTATACATGACGAGAGCGATTCTTGTATGACAATGATAACAAGAAAATATCAGATTTAAATGGATTACATAGGGCGCCAGGGAGTTAATTTGTTCCCACAAATAATAGTCATTGAAAGTTTCCAAACATGGAAATCAGTCTTTCAATTCAAACTGGATAGTGAAAACCAAAAAGCATTCGGCTTTTAGACACAACTAGCTCAGGAATTAATATCCGGCGGCATAAGAACTCACACTCATCGAAGCCTCCAGAACGAAATCATTCGCAGTACTCTGGCAGGCAGTTGCCAGCGCGATCGTTCTGGACGGAATGACCTCTTCTCGCCCCTCAGAGCTCGTCTCTCATTCTCCTCGGCGAGTATCATGAAAAACACAAAATTTGTAATATTTCCAACCACGTGAGGAAATAAAAACATCCGATTGGCTTCGCAAAAGTCTCCCCTCTATGCTGGCTAATACATTGCCTCTTATTTGCTAAGAGTCTTCGGGTTTTGTCGGGATTGTTCGGGAGGATATTGTAACGAGCCGCGCTGTCGCCACGTTACAAGGTGCATTTTTATTATATATGTAATAATATAAGAGTAATTTACATAAATCTTGGGCGACCACGTGAATAGATTTTTGTTGTAATTTTATAAAGTACGCAAGATTCCAAGTGAGGACTGTAATGAAATGGTGAACTTATACAGTGTATCGTAGCAAAGCGAATATTCAAGAATTATTGAGCTATGTAGGCTTGAAGCTAATCTTGGTGTTCCCGAGCCTTGGCGACAAAAAGTCGCGGATTTGGGATTTGCCAGACCACACACACTGCTCCCTGGGGATGGGTCACTCACCGAGCGGGAAAAGCCTGCCGTCCGAAACCCGAATGTTCTCTCGCCCGGCGATCTTAGCCGAATATGTCCGACCTCTGTTGGATTCTTTGGCCAAATCACATATCGAGGATATCACGTGACATTAGGTGCCGACCTGAAGGTCCAATCAAAATGAGCGTATAACTCAAAATCCTGGGAATTTTTGTTGTATGTGAGCTTCGAGACTACAAATGGGCGGAGCAAGAAGTTTCCTCGTGGACCGAAGAGCGAGGAGCTGACTAGATTCTAACTTCGATCGCACCAGTCTGAGGTTGACTTGGAAAGTTGACTTCTTTCGAGATCTGCAGCTTGCCTTGCTGGAGCGAGCGTATCACCGCAACACAGCCGGTAATGCGATGATGCGCATTGCCAGACCAGAGATGCCTATAGCCGACTTGTGAGATAATCTCACATATCGTGGGTCCGCTACACTCATCACAGACATCAGACGCAGAACTACAATGGTAATTGATTACGACCAAGCCATGTGATTGTGCATTCCGTGAAACAGAACCCGTAAGCGACTTTGAGAGGATAGGTCCATGTTCTCACTTTGTAATTGTAAAAACCCCTGAGCTAGCGGCATAATTTGCCAGAACTAGTTATTTTCGAATGATATATTGTTCATTCTGGCACCCATGATTTTCTTTTTAACTGTAAAGTCACAGTATTATGATGCCTTTGTCTGAGGTAGTCATAACTTGTATTTTTCATTGTTTCCAATTGTCATTATTTCTTGCATTTTGATTCTGAGATATATTTAAAAGTAAATATAATTGTTTGCTTGATCATGACGGCTAATTGTAACTCTGAGCGTTGCTTTTATGATTTTGCCAATTTGTGTTAATGTTAACGGTAAATTCGCTCAGACTTGTAATCGCCAGTGATGAGAAAATAAATGTCATATTGTGACAATTTACCTGAATTCCAACTAACGTCGAAATTCTTGCAAAATTAATAAATTTTCACTCCTTCATAAAAATTAAAATTAAAAATCCACAATTATTAATCATAAAGGTATGAAAGATAATTGTAATGTGGTTGCCCACCAAGGCACCCACCACATAATGTCGCCCAACGCTGGTGCCAGATGAGACATTACTTCTTAATGTCTGCGAATTGGTGGCACTAATTCAAATTATAAGTTTGAGCCCAAATTCGGAAAGTTTCATGGAATGTTGCACATGGTTTTTTGGCTGTTTTATCATTCTTGTAGTCAATAGATATTCATACAAGATTTTATTTTGATGTTTCACTTATATTTTAATGCATAAAATTTATATTGTTTCAATGCATAAAAATTTATTTTGTTTCAACGCATTAAAAAGAAATTTATTTGTGTATTTCAATTGAGATGCAATACACTTTGTATTGTAACAATTTTGTGATCATTTTTCAAATTTTTAAATGAGTAACTTCAGTGTTGATTTCTTAAAGCATGGTAACTTCTAAGAAAATTAAAGACACGCATGTTTTGCCTATGTGTTTGAAAGTAAGTCTGCTTTCATGGTGTTGTGTTGCATGATTCATCGTTGCTTTTCTCGTGCTGTATTTTGGAGGGGTATATGTATTTGTGTGTATTGAAATTCGCGGTATTTTTGTTGTTGTGAGTCTAGATTTCGTCATTGCACAATTGCGGTGTAAATTCATTCGTTGTGTGTTCTTATGAAGCTGCGATCCCGTACAATAAAAGGTTTTGATATGGATGATCAGTCTGATAAGCAAAACTCTCTCGAAATCATGAACGATTCGATTCAGTTAGCGGAACAACGCGAAATATCGGATGCAGGGGAGGGGAACGTAAGTTCTGAAGTTCCGACCCACTCATATAGTTCGCAGTCTACTTTGTCGCCACAGGAAAAAAATATGGAAAATTTTCCGTCACCTGTCGGTGAAATGATACAGAATACGCCCGCACATTCAGAACAGACACAACAAATAACACAAATTCCCATAGAATCACCACTCCTATCACAGCAAATGATAAACATATTGATGACTGCAATGGGGCAGCAATTTGATTCACAAAGGCAGGAATCAAGCAGGCAATTTCTGGAATTAAACAAGCGTTTTGATTCACAAAAGGAGGAAAATAAGAGAAATTCAGATTTGCTTAGCCAACAATTTAATTCACAAAGGGAAGAATTTAAAAGAAATTCGGATTTGCTTAAGCAGAGTATTGATTCGCAAACTGCGATATTAACAAATTTGGACGTGAAATTATCCACCTTCCGTTCTGAAACACAAAAACACACAGAGGTATCAACTACCGCGATTACCGATGAATGGATCGAAATTGCACAAGTGGAGCAAACCCAAAATACAGACCAACAGCTGGTAAGCTCTGAGGAAGGCGAGCATTCCACCATTACGTCTGTCGATTGTATGGTCGAAGCAGTTCCGGAAATACAAATTTTCAATCGGACACTGCTCGAAGACGTGACAGTGACGCGGCAGATTACTGAGCATAGTGGCAGCAAAAGCGTTGATACAGTGCAAAAGTCACTGCAGATCGCAATTGTGAGTACGGAATGCGTCTGGTCAGACGCGCAGTTCCGGAAAACTTGTATTAAGCGTTTCGGTTTGAGTATCCATGGAACAGAAAGGCATGATAGCATATACACCGCCATGATCGAAAAACAACGGGAAATTTTTCTGTGCCCGTTCAGGTCAAAAGACAAGTATTTTGCTGCAGAAACTAAATTCTGGCAGATCAATGAAATCAGCTGGAAGGGAAGACAGACGAGAATGTTGTGTAACACAGGTACCTGGTCGTCAGCTGAGCCCATTAGCAAGGCTAAGGGATCCGCCAGCACAATGCGTCTTCCGAGAATTTTGTTAGGGAGCGCAGATGTTGGCCTTAGGGTCATCACTGAGTGCCAAACGTTTCTCGCCTCGCATCAGCGTTTTATCGCATTCAATAAATATGCGATGAGCGTGTATTCCGAAAGGAATTATGTGATAAAAAGAATCCATGGACGTCTCAAATTCTTCTTGTAGGCATTGTTTAACAAGTTGTGTAGCATGCAAAATACAATGACGAAAAGGCTGACTATGAATTGACCGATTTGGATCATAAAATTTTTATTTAAATGTACAGTATACATTCTTTAAGGTTAGACGCCTTACCGAAATTTATCATGCTTAAAAAACGCCGATGCCGGTTTCGCTAGTCTAAACCGTCTGTTTTGCTGGAAAGATTAGATAAACGGAAAATTAAAATTCCAGTTACCAAAATTTGCACTTACAGTTAAAGCTATTTAGGATATTTCCATATTCGGAATTTGTAATGCTTATTTCGCTATTCCGAACTTTATATTTTGTCCACGTGAATATTAATAGTCACTTTTGACTTTCACGCTGTTAATTGGACTTGATTTGATAAAAATCCTGAAATATTAAATGTTTTCCTGAGCCAGATAAATTAATACGCACCCGCGGAAGAATGAAGCTCCATTAGCAAGCATAATTTCTTGTCTTCGCAATCACAATGAATCTGACAGCGATACAAATATTGTGATATGCTTTCTAAGATGTATTTTGTGACATAAACGAAAGGGTTTCAACATTTTGTGATGCATGAGTTCGATGTAACGTTTTACCTTAGGTAGTTGCATTCTATCTTTTCTGAGCAGAAGTGTACAGCGAGCGTAATATCGCTTTGTCTGTGTTGATCGAAGATCGCAAGTTATCTCGTCAACGAACTTTACTTCTTTGTTTGTGTGTATCTGTAAAGGGTGGCTAACGTGCCATAGATAATGCCCTATAGAACACGAAACCTTGCCAGAAAGATTTGTTTAAATTGAGTTGCTCATCACAGAAATTAGGAATCTTAAGTTGGATTACAGATATAAAGGAGAGTTTTCACAATACCTTGCTGTTATTTTGCTAACGATAGAGGGAGGTCGAAGAGCAAAAAGTTAAAGGCGACTGCGTTTGTAAAGGCTAAAGGGGAAAAACTTTATTTACGGGATATATTCAATAATTCAGCTAACTTTGCAAGTTAAGGTAATTATATTTGATGCTAACTTCAATTAAAAGGGAATTTTGTATATGATAATTGCACAGATGGTGAAGACGTGAACAATAAGATTATTGGTGATATCGAAGTTTTTCATGCTATATCATTTCATACTAAGTAACGGTATCGAGGGAGCTGGGGACAGTTACCCTCGAACAGCTGAGCTCATTAGTGCAGGTAAGCAGTGGCTCAACCGGCAGTTTCCGAGAATTAGCAGGTAGCGAATACCCCAGGATGAATGAGAAGGGAAACAAGTCGTTCCACGCCTCGTTCTAGCGGTATTTCGCGTACCCTTACTGTAAATTGTATAGTATTCCGTAAATTAGATTAAAACTATTGTTGGACAGTATACATTTAGCTCAGAATTGTGTGTACTCACCGAAAATAATTGCAATGTTTATATTTTTGCTTTATATAGATTTGTAGTGTTCTGCTAGCGTGAAATCTCAAAATTGCTTTGTATTGGCAAAAGGAACACCTGAGATCGGACCTTTCTATGCACAAAGCTTATAACCTTTTTCATACAAGCTAAAGAAGCATAAGTGTATAAAAGAAAATATTCGCTAACTGGGATGGATTTTCGGCTTAAAACGTGGAGTAAACGATATGTTAAAACGGTTATAATAACTCCTAAATAAAGAGAAATATTATATTCTTTGAATGTCAAGATAATCTCGAGTCATCAATAGACCCGTTGTGAAGGAATCGTAATGTTACTGAGGAATGATAGTTACGCTATTCATTATCCTTTCATTTATGTGCGGAGTGGTTATGTGCAGGGTTCGCTTGTATGCAAAGATGCTACAACGACTTTGGTTGACGATGAAAGTTCACGTCAAACCGCATAATGTGTATAATGTCTCATATGGGAATGGTAAATTTTATAGAAATTCCATTACATATACCCATGAGCAAATACAGGTACCTTTCGCCATAAAATTCGCAATCACTTCACAGACGGTATGTTAAAAGTTAGAGATGTCGACACCTGAGAGACTAATTAGGAGACCACCTAACATTCAACCAGTAAGGTTCATAATTTACGTAACAGACGAAAACATGCACTTACATCGTTCATTCCACACCACGTTGAATTATAAGTAAATGCCGCGTCATTAAAATCTAAGATTACAGTTAGTGATGTTTGACCATGAACACGAACACACCTTCTCTATGAAATGCTTGTTCAATTAACCGTCGGTCATGACGCAAATCACGTCACCGAATCCGACTAAACTATTCCGTTGTTTTGAGATTAAAACCGCGCAATGTAATGAGATATTTTACGCTCACCTCTAGCATCTTTATGGATGTTTGTTGAAGGCAGAATTATTTTATGCACATGAGTAAAACATCACGCTAAATTGTAAATACAATGTATAGTTCAACCACTTTCTGCATAAGTGTTCTGACAATGTTTTGTTTTATTAATGTGTTTCATTTTATTAATTTAATGATAAGATTTGATACAAGTTATTTTCAAGATTATTGTTTAAACATGTATGTAAATAATTTCTTTTCATGTATATTTTAGTATTGTGTTTAATATAACTTTATATTTGGGAAGGCTACCTGAATTCACGTGCTTCTGTTTGTAAAGAATTGTAAGACGGCCAAAAGGACATATGATCCCGTTATATATTCACCTTACAAGGCAGGAATACCGATGGTTATTGGAATCACATTTAAAATTAATGTAATTAGAAAAATGCTTAAGTTTTTGTTGAGTCACAATGGAGATAGAATTAGGTAGTTAAAAATAAAATTATTGTACCATAATTTCATTTTTCACCAACGGCCGGCCATATTGTAACGAGCCGCGCTGTCGCCACGTTACAAGGTGCATTTTTATTATATATGTAATAATATAAGAGTAATTTACATAAATCTTGGGCGACCACGTGAATAGATTTTTGTTGTAATTTTATAAAGTACGCAAGATTCCAAGTGAGGACTGTAATGAAATGGTGAACTTATACAGTGTATCGTAGCAAAGCGAATATTCAAGAATTATTGAGCTATGTAGGCTTGAAGCTAATCTTGGTGTTCCCGAGCCTTGGCGACAAAAAGTCGCGGATTTGGGATTTGCCAGACCACACACACTGCTCCCTGGGGATGGGTCACTCACCGAGCGGGAAAAGCCTGCCGTCCGAAACCCGAATGTTCTCTCGCCCGGCGATCTTAGCCGAATATGTCCGACCTCTGTTGGATTCTTTGGCCAAATCACATATCGAGGATATCACGTGACATTAGGTGCCGACCTGAAGGTCCAATCAAAATGAGCGTATAACTCAAAATCCTGGGAATTTTTGTTGTATGTGAGCTTCGAGACTACAAATGGGCGGAGCAAGAAGTTTCCTCGTGGACCGAAGAGCGAGGAGCTGAGATTCTAGATTCTAACTTCGATCGCACCAGTCTGAGGTTGACTTGGAAAGTTGACTTCTTTCGAGATCTGCAGCTTGCCTTGCTGGAGCGAGCGTATCACCGCAACACAGCCGGTAATGCGATGATGCGCATTGCCAGACCAGAGATGCCTATAGCCGACTTGTGAGATAATCTCACATATCGTGGGTCCGCTACACTCATCACAGACATCAGACGCAGAACTACAATGGTAATTGATTACGACCAAGCCATGTGATTGTGCATTCCGTGAAACAGAACCCGTAAGCGACTTTGAGAGGATAGGTCCATGTTCTCACTTTGTAATTGTAAAAACCCCTGAGCTAGCGGCATAATTTGCCAGAACTAGTTATTTTCGAATGATATATTGTTCATTCTGGCGCCCATGATTTTCTTTTTAACTGTAAAGTCACAGTATTATGATGCCTTTGTCTGAGGTAGTCATAACTTGTATTTTTCATTGTTTCCAATTGTCATTATTTCTTGCATTTTGATTCTGAGATATATTTAAAAGTAAATATAATTGTTTGCTTGATCATGACGGCTAATTGTAACTCTGAGCGTTGCTTTTATGATTTTGCCAATTTGTGTTAATGTTAACGGTAAATTCGCTCAGACTTGTAATCGCCAGTGATGAGAAAATAAATGTCATATTGTGACAATTTACCTGAATTCCAACTAACGTCGAAATTCTTGCAAAATTAATAAATTTTCACTCCTTCATAAAAATTAAAATTAAAAATCCACAATTATTAATCATAAAGGTATGAAAGATAATTGTAATGTGGTTTGCCCACCAAGGCACCCACCACAATATGTAGAAATTTTCTCACGATACCGAGCGAAGGGCACATATGTGGATCCCTTCCGCAGAATTCCCCAGAGTCCAGCCTTTCTCACCGGTACTAGTGTCAGAGATAATCCCCGCATTGTTTCGACTTCCCGGACACTTCCGGCTAAGTCAGACTGTCGCTCACGCTAACACAACCCTTAGCTAGACGCGGATTTCTGTCTCCAACTCGAACATGAATATCCATTTGTTTCTTATTTATATTGAATCAAACAATAATTAATTTACATTGTACGAGATGACCCATCTAGTCTTCTCGCTACAACATCACTACGCACAGGTCACCCAATTCCCTCAAATCACAGGCCCGTGGTTTGTGAGCGTGAATCAGGTGCCCGATGGCGTCCCAGATGTGTTCTAACGGGTAGAGATCAGACGACTTTTGGGACAAAGTTATCAACATGGGTTCACTATTCAGGTCCTCAACCCTTTGTAGCACGATTCTGACCTTGTGACACGGACAGTTATCCTGATAGGAGATGCCATCGCCTCAGTGGAAGACATGAAACATGGGGAGATGCATGTGGTCCACAATAATTTTCACGTGGTTCACAACTCTATTTATACCTTCGATCACTATTGCAGGTCACACGGAAGTGCATGTGAAAGTCTACTCTATCCACTGTAATGAATTAATAAGTACAAAGTCCACGCCTTATCACAGAACGTGGAGGGTGGAGGCTTGCCCGCTCTGTAAATCATAATAGGCGGTGATCTATGGCATATCTGATAGCAGAGCGTGCTCCGAAACACTTGCGCCTGCACCAGCATTGTACTCTGCTGTCAGATCCGCCGCAGATCGCTTTACAGAGCGGGCAAGCCTCCGAGCTCCACGTTCTATGATGAGTCGTGGACGTCCACCACCTTGTCTCCTACTCGTGGTTTCACCGCCCTTCAATCACAGTGCATAAATGCTCACTTCATTGGCACGCGAACAGCCGACCAGCCTCGCCGTTACCGAAATGCTCGTTTCCATGCCACGACCACAAACCACCGGCCCGTAATTTAAGTGAATTGCTTAATTTGTGCGTAGACATCTGGTAGCCAGCAACTCCGGACACCTAACAAGGACTTTACGAATCCATGCTACGCCGAATCACAGCTGTTTGCGTTCCAAAGATGGATCAACACACTAACAAGCATGTGGTCATAATGTTTTGGCTGATCTGGTGTAGAATGTTTGGTAAGAGGGGGAATCTACTGCAAGTCAAAGAAAAATGCAGAAGAACGGGATGGGACACCCGTTGAGAGACGGGTATCTGTTAACAGTCACCTTGGAAAGACTACAAAAGTGAGAAGAAGGAGGTAAAAGGTGATATAGGTGACATCAGGGGAAGAGGAAACTACACGGACATGAAGAGGAGGGTAGAAGACAGGAAAGCTTGGAGAGCAGGCATGTGAAAACCTGCCTCAGGGCAGAACACTGACAATGAAGGTATTATATGAAACAACTAACTTTTCTCGGGTGCATTAAATAACAATTCAGTGTTTGTAATTAATTTTACGGAGAAATTACTTTTAATGCTTAATGTTGACCTCTGACTCTTGGAATAGTCATTTAATAATGTTAAAATCTGAAAATTACTAACTGGAACTGTTTGTCAAGGAGGAAAGCATTATCGTTGATTATTTAATTTAATTAAAATTGGAAAGGAGCGCACACCCCGGTGGCAATTTCCCTACACATCCATTTTCCTCCTTTCCTCCTTTCCTGCACCCACCTTCATTTTCCCTTTACAAATGTCAACTTTAAATTGTTTCACCGTTTTTGGTAAATTATTCGTCATTTCTCTTGGTAACTTATTTCAATCCCGGATCCCCTTACGTACAAAAGAAAATCTTCCCACACCTTTGTGCCTGAAATCGAGTGCCAGCTTGTGGCCATGGTCATCTTTTCCCTTCCAAGCATTGCTTTTAATTCTTAAACCAATATCTTTCCATGCCTCATCAGCAATATACGCCCTTTACACTCCATGCCCCTCTTAACCCTCCTCCTGTCATGTAAAGAATCCCATTCCAGCTCCTTTATCATATCTGTCACTGATTGCATTCTGCGATAATTTCCAGAAACAAATCTAGCAGCCCTTTTTTTGCACTCTCTCCAACTCATGTATTTGATACTCAAAATGTGGGTCCCATACTACATTATCATACTCAAGCAATGACCTGACCAAAGTTTTGTAGCCAATTCCTTTACATTTCTCGTACAACCCCTTATAACTCTCTCCAACAAGTGCAGAATTTTGAAAAGTTTTCCTACTACCTGTGCAATGTGTCGTGCCCAGTTAAGCTTGTTATCAATTGTAATGCCAAGATATTTACATTTCAAGTCTGCAACAAGCTATTCTTTGCCCAACCTTTAGTTTTTTATTTGTGTACCTAATAAGCTGACTCTTCTTCGGCTGGAGGGTGGTGTAGCGTGACAGGTGTCGTAGGTAGTGTCTTGGCCGTCCGCTCTTCCGTCCATTACAGACGCTGATGCATGCACATACATTTGTCGGCGACGCCGTCGGTATGATTAGCGAAATCCGATTCGCCGTCCGGTTAAAACCCACTCTAAATGTTAATGCCGTCTGCGAGGAACAGCCCGCTCGATAGACACTACAGTAGCAAAGGCTACCAGAGCCTCAAGCCACCCAGACATCACCGGAATAACACGGGTCCCCTACATCAATCATCAAATGATTCACTTAGAGCAGCACCTGTTTACATATTTCTTAAGCAATATTTATAATGATCTTTTCGGACTACCAACAGATCTAGTGTCCAGAAGAATAGCCAGGAGTAATCAATCATTAGATTTCATAGATTTTCGTTTAGATTGTAACATTATCACTAACCACCCAATCATTTTTATTATTAACTTAGTATTATTATAATTATTATTAATATTGAATTATGTCTTATTGTATTATAGAGTAACCAAAGGGGCAAACTTTTACAGTATCGTGCGAGGCCTACTATGGGGCATCAAGGTTCCCAGAAGAACAAAACTCGCCTTGTACAAATCATATCTCATCCCTGTTCTCACATATGCTCTGGAAACATGCACACTAGCATCAAAAGACCTTATCAAGATCCATGCCTGTAAAATGAAGTTTCTTGGAACTGCCTCCAGAAAACGAGACTTGATCATATAAAGAATGATTAGATTAGATTAAACCTAAAGTTTAAGGAATCAATAGAAAAGACACTTAAGTCATGTAGACTCAAATGGTTTGGGCGTGTTAAAAGAGTAAAGATGACAAGACTACCAAAAGCTTATTTGGAAAAATAGGATAATGGGCTAACGACTATTGAGAAGACCAAGAAGAAGATAGATAGACCAAATAAAGGAGGATATAGAGAGAAGAGGATGGAACTGTGAATCTATTTTGGACAAGGAAATGTTTCTAGACAGGAGACAGTGGAAGACGATCGTCTGTAACCAATAAGATCGAAACACAGGAAGGCTCGTAAACTAGATCGGGGAAACTGGAGATACTCCCTAACGATAATTATCATTGAATCATGCAGCATTTGCTAACTGTAAGTATCTTGAATATCTGTATTAATGTTTGCAATTGGGTTTAATTTAATTTAATTTAATTGCAATGGAGCACAGGCTCCGGTGGCAATTTCCCTACACACCCATCTTCCCCCTATCCTGCACCTACCAACATTTGCCCTCTACAGATTTTATTCTTTCAAAGTTTTCGGTAAATTATTCATCATTTCTCTTGGTAACTCATTCCAATCCCTGACACCCTTACCTAAAAAAGAGAATCTTCCTACACCCTTGTGCCTGAAATCGAGTGCCAGCTTGTGGTCATGGTCATCTTTTCTCTTCCATGCACTACTTTTCATACCTATTGCAATATCTTTCCATGCCTCATCGCCAGTATATGCCCTGTACACTCCCATGACCCTCCTCATTCTCCTCCTGTCTTGCAATGAATCCCATTCCAGCTCCTTTATCATATCCGTCACTGATTGCATTCTGCGATAATTTCCAGAAACAAATCTCCACAGACTGTAGTTTGTTTAGTAATCCCTGGTCGCATAGTGTTGTTATCTAAGTTGCGTAACTATCTTTGATGCTGGGCAACACAGCTCTGCGGCAGCGATTGTTGGAGTATGTTTAGTAATCCCTGGTCGCATATTGTTGTTATCTATGTTGCGTGACTATCTTTGACGCTGGGCAGCACAGCTCTGAGGCAGCGATTGTTGGTTGTGCGCCTGCATCGTAGCAGAGCAGGGAGCGAGGTAGTGCGCTTGCAGGAGGTCGTGTGGCTCCAACACAGTCCTTACATACACAATAAAATAGCTTGTTTCACTGTAACATAATTGTCTTTTTTATAAGAGAATGTTCAGTAAACCAACATATTTTTTAAAAAATTTCTTGTTATAGAAGAAATGTTAAATTTAATGTCAATAAAGAAAATAATGGTCTAACAAAATAAATAGTAGGTAAAATAAATGAAAGTTATGCAGTATGAAACTTAATTCTGTAATTTTAAAGACATAGAATTAAAGTATTCTTAATTGTGACTCTCTCTTCAATAATTATTGTTTCAATTTTTTAGTTTAACGAATCCCCGGATTTTATATCCAATCTAGGGAAATTTTAGCTGCCATCTGAGGATATTCAAAGCCACAAGGTTGGCAGCACTGGTCACGTCGCTGGGAGAAGGTTGTATGACGCGAGTTCATGCTCTTTGCAAAACAGTGAAATTTATTGGAAACTGGTTCCAATGTAACATAACTGTTTTAGAAGTTATTTCATGGAACGGTATTAATTAAATTCACAAGTATTTCGAACAGAACAGTGAGGGCTTTTTTTTAATTCCTAGACGTGGTAATAATTCGTCATTACTTGGTGGTTATACGCCACAAAAGCGCAATTAAAACTATCGAGCTAACGGCTTGCATGCGTTGAGAGAGGAGAATTGGGCCGTTTTCGTCTAAATAAGACACCGTCATCCACTAACGGACTGGTTACCTCACAATTGGCTGACCATTTACACCACATTTGGCGACCAATAAAATGATAGCTCATATCTGGGAGAAACGGCCAGGATAGCTCACATCTGGGCGAACCTGTCAGGATAGTTCATGTTTGGTGATCCTGCCAGGATAGCTCACATTTGGCTACCATTGTCAGGATGGATCAAACTTGCGCGAACCAGCCAGGAAAGCTCACGTCTGGGTGAACCTGTGAGGATAGCTAACGTTTGGCGACCCTACCAGGATAGCTCACATTTGGCTACCATTGTCAGGATGGCTCAAACTTGCGCGAACCGGCAAGGAAAGCTCACGTCTGGGCGATCCTGTGAAAATGGCCAACGTTTGGCGACCCTGTCAGGATATCTCACATTTGGCTACCAATGTGTCTGTGTAGCTCGAACTTGTGCGAACCTGTCAAGATATCTCACATTTGCGACCAGTGGCGTAGCTAGCGTGGGTGACACCCGGGGCGGATATCGATGGTGTCACCCCTCGAAAATTTAAATTCAAAATTAAGTAAAATATAATATCTTGTAAGTGTAAAATATCATATTAATAAAATATAATTAAATAAACATTTATTGTTTTTAAAATTATAGCTAATAAAATTGTAATATTAACTTCAATTAAAAAAACACAATAAACTAAAAACAATCTTCTCTTTTTAGCTTTAACAGCTGCAAACTCGTAAATCACATCTTAAAAATTATCAATTTTAGTTACTTCATGTTCAATAGTCAATATGGCAAGATTTTAGCCACGTGTTGCTCACCGGTGATCGAAAGTGGTTTTAGAGAGGCCTCTGAAGATCGGGCCTCAGTCCGACACTCGGCCGTCATTGGATTGGTTTATGTTTTGACGGTGCGGATCAGTATCGGCTTTCTAGATGTGGAGAAGCGCATCGAGAGAGTTCGGAAATTTACCTTACCTTACGACTAAATGTTGTTTTCATGTTATTGTTTGCCTTAAAAAAGTATTTTTTTTCATCCATGTTCATCAGATGTTCGTAAAATGTAGGAAGAGTCCTAGCATCTTGGCATTAAAAAAATCAGAGCTTTGCCAGAGTTGAAGACCAATTTTACGACCCACAAAAATTGCAGCCGAAATCCGCATTTGTAACCGAACCTCCCACACCCGAATAGCACGCCGTAACCAGACGCAAGACTAATCTAGAAGTACTGAAAAATATGTATTCAAACACATAAAAGTGGATTCGTGTCTTTTGATAACAAAAATATATGGTATAGAAAAAGAATATGTTTATTTTATCATGTTTGAAAACTTATTTTTCATCACACCTATATTCGGACTGGTGACTCAAATGATTACTGCGTGCGATTTGAAAACTGTAGGTCCGGGTTCAAATCCCGGTCTCGACTGTAATTTTTGCGGGCCTTAAAACTGACTAAACCAATGGCAAAGCTTTTATCTTTTAATGCGAAGGACGCTCGGTGGTTTGAATTTCACTTTAATCTGTAGGTCTTCTTTTCAAATTAGGTGACTACGATATAGGTGCACTGCGAGTTTCCAAATAAGAAACTCTGTGGCTAGAACATTGAGATAACATGAAATTATTATTTTTACTATACACAATCTTTACGACTTATATTTAAATTAAGATATGCTATAATCTCGTTCTTCACTAACAAAAAGTATTGAGTGAATCGAAAAGAACCTCAGACAAAACAAACACGTCAAGTGCGAGTGATTGACATTTCATTGAGATTGCGTTGATACTGTCAATACTGCGCTGGGATACTATTTTTGTACATAAAATATCAACCAGTTAGGTGATTACGTGAGTCAGATAAAAAAGTATTTTAATGTACATTCGTACCAAAACTGTGCAAAATAAAGTACAGTACTCTATTATAAAGTAGGGTGTCAAACCTACCTGTCATTCCCAACACTGATTCCCTGAAACAATCAATTGTAAACGTTAAAGGAGACTAAAGACCGGGTAGGAACACGGGCGAGCTATGGAAAAGTTTGGACGCGAGGGGGCGAGCCGTCACTCGGCCGGCTGTCGTTGCGGTTAAGGTACAGGCCAGTATTGGCAAAGTGCAGTTCGACCTTTACACTTAGCAACTGATACACAAACTGGTGCAAATTAAAATCCCAGCACCCAGACGGTGTTGTGATAAACGAATGAAATTTGGCCCCAAATATGCCCGCATGAAGAGTTTAAATGATTTAACATTAAAAGTTTTACATGTAATAATGTGAGAATTACGGTACTATATATCATGTAAATTGCAATTTTTTTTTTTTTTTTTTTTTTTGACGTACAGTGTGGTGTCACATGACACGTGATTGCCCACAAGTTTTTGTTGTCTAAGTATGCCAAGGCGAAGGTGACAACTCTCTACACCCAAATGTCTAACAGTGAGAGAGGTCGGAGAATTGACGTGTTTTGAAAGGGTGCATCATATCGTGAAATCTCCAGAACGATTTGCCGCAGTGCAATGTCAGTATACAGACTTGTTACACAGTGATGAAAAAAAGCTCTAATACTCCTAGAGCAGGCACAGGTCCATACAGAAGGATAACAGCACGTGAAGACTGCCAAATGGTGTGGGTGGCTGCTGCTGGCAGATGGTTGACTGCAGGCCAGATCCAAGTAGTGGTTACACATAGTCACACCCCGCCTCCGCCCCTCCCCGGATGATTCTAAACTAATTGCTTGAAGCTGGGTTACACTGTCTGGCCCCTGTGCATTGTGTCCCATTAATCTAATTTTATTGCCATCACCATCTACCCTGGTATAATGCGAAACACAAATGGACATGTGAATGGCGTACATTTGTGTTTAGAGAAGAGTCTCAATTCTGTCTGTGGCAAAGTGATAATAGACGACATGTTCGCAGGCGTAGTGGAGGAACGGCTTATCTGCTGTGATTTCAGAACCTCACGCAAGTGCCGTCACCGGTGACATGTTTTGTTGACAATCAGTTTCGATACCATGAATGAGTCGGCTGTTGTTGAAGGCAATGACAGCCCATCACTATGTGGACGTGGTACTGTATCTTATTGTGATACCCTACATGTTCAACACCCGAATCGTATTTTCCAACAAGACAGTGCCCGTTCTCATATTGCGGCCATCGTCACACAAGCCTTGCAAGGAGTTTCGATCTTGTAATATGGACAGCACGGTTCCCAGATTTGTCCCAAATAGAGAATTTCTAGGATACCAGAAGTAGACACATTAGATCACATGGTCACCCAGCACAAACTGTGCAACAACTGACTGCAAAAGACATGCACGCGTAGTGAGACATACACCAAGAAGACATCCGAACACTTTTTGTGTTAATGCCGGCAAGGATCCACGAATATATTGGTGCTCAAGTTGGGCGCATTTCTCACTGACAAATGTAAAAGGTAATAACTTAGCCTGATCCATTTCCATTTGTTATTATTTCTTTTAGGTATGGCCCTGGATATATTTTCAAAGTTTCCTAAAATTCTACCATTCATGTATGCGTGTTGTGATTTTAATTTCCGCCAGTGTAACTATAGGGCGACCATAAGATTTCGCTATAAATTTAAAAAAGTCGAAAGCTACCCATTTGTTATTGAAACGTTAACATAGGCTGTATTTAAATGACTTCACAACCTCGGTATTTGGAGGACCAAGGGATATTGAGAGGAAAGTTAACAGAAGTGGCTTATCCAAGTAGAAGCAATTCCAGACCCAGATGGGGTCCCATTGGAGCAAACCCGGGATCCGGGTCCCACAAGTTGTGAGACCCTGGGGGATACTGTATAGTCAGAGAAGCAACTCTACAGTCTACATTAAGTTCCTTCATAAAAATAGAGGAATAAATAAAATAAAAAAAAACAACGGTCAGGTAATAAAAGAACATGCCTTTGAGATATCTGCCGCCTTTACATGAAGTACTTAATAAGTGAAGTATTTTACTACCCGTCTAAGAAATAAGTAGCTACAGACTCCTAAATATGATATGTATCGAAGCCCATCTCCATGTGTAAATTTTAGATTTCTAGCACCGCTCAGTAGCGTATAAATAAAGATGTAAACGGCTCGAATGTTCGTTCAGTTTATGACTAAAGCTCAATTTTTGTTTAGGAACAGAATTTCGACATCCCTGTCGATTTAAGGAACCCATAAGAATGTAGGTACCTGTATTCGACAAAGAGGTTACCCATAATAGAAATCTTCTTCTGTAAATTTATGATGGAAAATTCTTAGAGAATCATACGCTTATTTATTTGATCGCGATCATATTTGTATATTCTCAATCAGTAGAAAGCATATCAAACTTACATGAAACTAGAGTTAAAGTGCTTAGGGGCCATCCATAAATTACGTGAGGTGAAATAGGGGCGGGGTGCAGCGAAATCTCACAATTCTCACGTGAGATTTTTTTAAAATTGTGTTGGACTGTAGAGCTAAAAAAAAGTGTTTACGGGAATGTCGATTTTAGGTGGGACCAGATCTCACGAAGTCTCACCAGAGAGGGGGGGGGGGGGAGGAGGGTCCGAAAATTAGGAAAACACCACGTAATTTATGGATGTCCCCTTACTAATGTTACGATTTCGCTAACAAGATATGCGGTTCCGACTGTTTTAAACACATGCCCTACAAAAACTGATTACCGACAGACGATAACACTTGGACTCGTCCGGATTGACTTGAAACCTGACCGTATTGCTAGTTTAATGCAGTTTTCTGAATCATTTTACTTGCATAAATTCGAACATGATATGATTTCATGTCGAGTATAGGTGTACTGTCGACAAAAGGAAGGTACGCAGAGTGTATATCGGATAACACGAAATGTACTCAATTCGAATCTGTCAGATGATAAATTCAAAAATTACTAGAAAATACTTCAAGTCACTTGTGCATCTTAGCTAGAAAGCTAAAAGAATTCTTAAAAAGCAAAACAATTTTGAAGCCTAGACTACGCCTATTCCAGCATACGCTTGGTTGCTTTTTTTTTTCATTTTCAAAGGAAAATCTAACATTTTTCTTGAAATAATTTCGAGGAATTAGAATTTAACTGCCTAATTACCATGATTTTAACAATTTTAGATATATCCTTTAATTTTAAAACTTCCTCTCTTATTACAAGAAAACTTACATTATATCCACCGCCGCTCGTAACAATCCAAACAACTGTGACGGACGGCAAGCACAACGAGTTCCTGTGATTGTTGGAGCAACAGAGCGATGCTCTATTGTTTAAGCGCGCGGTGTAGCAAATAATATTATTATACTCTATTGTACTGGATCGTATTTGAAAAAAGCGATAAATCAACTTAAAAAGAAATATTCAGAACATTAAAGTTAGACGTGTTTCGACACCAAAGGATAAAAGAAGTCTATCAAAAATATATATAAATATATATTTTTTTGTATCACACTAATTTCGATTACTATTTTCGAAATGCGGGTGTCACCCCCAAACGGGTGACACCCGGGGCGGACCGCCCCCACCCCCTCCCCCTAGCTACGCCACTGTTTGCGACCCAGGCGGGATAGATTTGGCTACCAATGTCAGGATAGCTCAAACTTGCGCGAACGGTCAGGATAGCTCACATTTGGGCGAACCTGTCAGGATAGTTCACGTTTGGCGATCCTGCCACAATAGCTCACATTTTGTTACCAATGTCAGAATAGCTCGAACTTGCGCGAACCGGCCAGGATAGCTCACATTTGGGCGAACCTGTCAGGATAGCTCACATTTGGCAACCCTGCCAGGATAGCTCACATTTGGCTACCAGTGTCAGGATAGCTCGAATTTGGGCCAACCTGCCAGAATAGCTTACAAAGTGCCTGGACCGACCCGCGAAAGTGTAAAAAGACAGTGTGAGTCACGGCTGCCGGTGCGTCGCACTTTTTTCTCTACTTCCTTCCTTTCGAAGTAGTGTATATGACAGTATGTCCGTAAGCAGCCTCGTGTATCTTTTTTATTTGTACTTTATTCCTTCTATATACTTTCCAGATATTTAGCGTTATTCGAATTGCTTCTTGCTGGTTTTAAATATCTGGTTCAATCCGACACCTTAACATCTGAAAAATCTTTACATTAATGTCACCGAAGTTTTCTTTCATTTACTTTTTGGAATAATTCATTCAGTTCCGTTATGTCACTAAACATACAGTTTATTGCTGGAATTAATACTAACAAAATAATACACAATTACTATTTATCTTCGGATATTTTCATGATACATTGCTCCCCATTATCACACAATATTTTACAAGCCATACATTAATTCTTTTTCATTGCTCCCTCGGGCTGTATACATTACATTTAACATTTACACAATGGAACTTAATTAAAAGTTCCTTCTTAGAAACTTTTTTTATTTAATTCATCGTCCGTTCATGCTTTCATAAAAAAATAATAATAAAAATTTTAAAAAATCTTTTTTCTCTTCTCATCATTTGTTTTTCAAAGATGCTCCGCACAGCCTTTATTGTCGTCTTTGTCCTTTCAACTAAATTATCAAAGTTAAATGATAAAATCTATGACCTCACTATATTTCAGATATATTTACAACAGAAACCATAATTTTCGGTATACCTTACAACAGTCAAAAAGATGATGATTCTTAGTGAATGCTTGTATGGCCCCTTCATAGATGCCGTTGTAAACGTTTCTGGAGCAATTCGGTGTGAAAGTCTACTAATGTTGTTGTTGTTGTGGGGGCTTTAGGGTGCGTCGACAGCGAGGTCATTAGCGCCAATGATGATGTGAATACAGCGCGAGCAGGTACCAGTGTGTCCGTCATTGTAACAGAGGGCCTGCCTGCTAGCGCTCTTCCGCATTGGGGCCGAGTGACAGCTCCTCAATTTGTGGAAGCGCCCAGCGCCGAAATAAGAGCGCATTTGCAGATATGACTCATCTTTATGGATTGCGCTTCCCGGCTCGTGGGAAGCCGCTCGCCTCCAAACTGATTCATCCGCATTTATTATGAGATGTCAGTCAGCAGCTGCTCCGATAAAAGTGAGCATATGATGTGTGTGTCGATGCATACGTAACGCATTCCTGTATCTTTATTTTTTTCTTTCATGACGGACGAAAGTATCTGAGAAGCTCAATGGACACTCTGAAGAACTGAATCTCTACTGACAAATAGATATAGCACAGCATTTCGGCAGTAAGCTAAAAGTGGGCGGATTCCTACGCATTTCGCTATCGCTAGACGGTGAATGCTTTGGAACAAATAAAAGCGTGAAAATTTATACCAAATTTGATTGTTTAAAACAGATCCAATTCCAGAAACAGATTATGCAGCAAATATGTGGAAAAAACTCAATAGAAAATAGTGTGAAAAGTCCTCCATAAGAACCAAAGTTACTTGCTGATTCCTCCATATTCGGAAAACTGCTGCAGAATGACGGAATTAATTACTCAGTCCTTTTATGATCGCCAAATTAAACGACTCAGGAACTTAGTACTTTCCATTGGTTTTCGAAGAATTATCGGTTTGCCCGGAAGCAAAGATATTTATACTTCCTGCAAAAGTATGTTACCTACTCTCTAGATACTTTCAAGCGACCGGTTGCTTTTCAAATAACAACGGAATAGGTAGACTATGAACTTGTAATTTTCGTAGAAACCCCTTCAAAAAAATAAATATAAACCAGACATTAGACTTCTTCCACAGTATTTAAAGTTCATTAAAAAAATAAAGGTCATTCCATTGCTGTTAGCTCTATTCCAAGCGAGCTTGTTTGATTGCTATAATCATTACCTTCAATAGGCGCAGAATGTGTTAGAGAACATTCTGGAGCGCTGATAATTGCTACAACAATAGAAATGATACAAAAAAATTAAAACTTGAACAAAATTACGAAGAAAAAGTTTTAAACGAAAGAAAAAGTTACTTAGAAGCATTTAAACATTCAATTAACAAAATTAAACTAGTTCAAACATTTGAAATTCACATATAAAACACTATGGCTCACACAACATTCTTAACTATGGTCTTTTAATTAACAAGTTATACCTGTATTCTTTTTAGTCTGATTGCAGTGTATTCCAACCATTTTTATCCATCAAAATACCGCACATTCATAGGAATAATATACAAATTTATAATCAACAATTGCGTATCTCTTCAGACACAAAGGTAATGGAACGTACAATACATGGCCTATGTTAGTGATGGGTGTTAGCAGGATATGAAGGATATTCGTCGAAGAATTAGGAACAGTGCATGGAAAGGAAAACATGACCATGATCATTAGTTCGCACTCGATTTCAGGCACAAGAGAGTGGAATTTTTTAAATAAGGGTGTCAGGGATCAAACTATTAACCAAGTGAAGTGATGAATAATTTACCAACAACGCTGAAGGAATTTAAAATTAAAATTCGTAAATCGCAAAAGTAGTTTGGAGAGTAATTTAACTCAAATTACATATAAGATAATAAAAAAATAAAAAAATGGGTATTTACATGACTTAGAACTAAAAGAAAGAAAAATTTTAAGAAAAATCAAAGGAACAAACTTTCAAGATACATCAAGAATGAAACTCTCTAAAAAAAAAATAAAAACTCTCAGATACTATGCGCAAAAGGAGACTAAATTTCTACGGACGTCTTCTCAGAATAAACTGTGGTAGACTAACCAAACAATTTTTTTATATCTTCCATAACCGCATAAATAAGCCTAATTGGTTCACAGAAATTGAAAAAGACTTAAGAGAATTAAATATTACGAAAAAGTTATTACTTGACAGAACAGCGCAGATAAGAATTAATATGAAAGTATGAAGTTCCAAAAAAAAATCTAAAATAAAGTCGAAACCTGTCATCTCGGAAGAGGAGAGAAGAAGATGGTCTGAGAGAATGAAGAAATACTGGGCGCAAAGGAAGAAACAACATGCAAAGAAGTGACTGATTCATCGTACCCCAAAGAGGGTGAAACGAAAGAAGAGGAAGATGACTAACGGAATTGCCATCGGAGCGTGTTATCTATTGTAATGAAATTAACAACAATAATAAATTAAAGGTTGGAGTTAATAGGAAAATGGGACTTAGGACCGTTAGGGTTATTCGTCTAAAGAGCACGTTGTTAACGATGGGCCAATATTCCGGATACAGCTGCAACGATAACTTTTATAAGTCCTGTGTCAATAAACGAAGTATCGCGGTACATGGATGATTAGAACGACAAATTAATTTTTTCCGTTTGAATATTCTGATTTCGTGCTGCAGGCTGTAATTAATATTAATGAAGGGACACATTGCTGATACGAATCATTTATCAGGCTATTACACTGCGATAAAGCGCGCGCATTTTTCCAGGCGACGCAATCGGAAGGCGTGAAGGTTAATATTCACCGCGATTTATGTGTTTTTAGTTGACGCCATAAATTACTGCCCATACAGATATACGCTGTAATAGCTACTTATCTGCGGTAATGCTATACGATCCCTGAGTTCTCCGGCACGTTTTGTTCACTCATTACAAGCGAGACGCTAAGCTTAAATAACGCATCGCATTTGACTCGCAGCGGAATTAGTGCTATAATATTTAAATGCGATCCGGAACCTCGATGTGTATAACTCCAAAACAAATTGGTTCGTTTCGATAATCAGCATTAAAATCCCGCTGCACATGAAAAACGTTTGGTTCATTTTTAGATTTTTAGCTGTACTCAATGTGACATTGAAACTGAATTTTTTGGGCACTAATATTCAGTATTAGCTTCGTAGTACACTATAGACTGTTTTAATCCCCCTGAAGTGCTAATCTGTGTAAATTTTATGATACTATCACCGCATAATACCTTTATATGCTTTTACCAGACGTCATGTCTGTAAAATTCCACTTACTTCTTGATAGTTTAGTGCTGCTTCAATGATGTTGTATCGCTGGCTAGAGAACAAAACAATCCGTTTAACGTGCATGAGAACGACGAGGTGGCAGCGGGGAATAAATCATCCCGAAATAATCCTGAGGAAGGCCTCAGGTATGGAGCAGAAACGTTGGCAGTAGCAACATCGTTGATGGAAAGCTAAACCCCCAAAAATTAGGTGGAATTATAGTGCCCTTTATATTTTCTTGTAAATTTTTTGTTTTAAAAGATATTTATGTGGTTTTTCTACATGTAACTACTTCTTTCCCGATCAGTTTTCGGTTTTGTTTTTCACTCAAGGCTTTACGCTTTTTTATTATACAAACATTTTGTTTATACATCTGAGATAATATTTTTATGTTACAATCACCGAATGACATGCATTCCCTGACATGTGAATTTATGGATGCCTGAAAATGACGCATAAACTACACAGCCTGGGAAAAAAAGTGAAGCACCGACAAGGGGAGAAGAAAACGAAATTAATCTTCTCAATTTGAGAGGATATGTGATGTTATTTGAAAGATTACAAAATACAGCCAAATTTATGAGGAATTCGGCAGTATGAGCCCATTTATCAGGATGACGTTGCACCCCCTCTGGCCTGGATGTATGCACTGATTCGGTCAAATAAAGCCGTTGTATCCTCTCCTGAGGCAAGCTCGCCCTGATAGAATATGTGTGAGACCAGTTCGAACGTTAACTCCGTCCCAGTGCCAGTATCCAGGATATCAAGGACTAGTTACAACAGTTGTGGGCCACCTTGCCTCAGAAGAGGATACAACGGCTTTATGACAGCCTTCCCAACCAATTGAGTGCACCCATGCAAGACAGAGGAAATCCAACGTCACACTGTTATGTCCATCAAGTTTTTGTAAATTTTGATCGATTTTGTAATCACTGATACAACATTCGCATGCCCTCTCAAACCATGAAGAATCATTTAGTTTCTTCATCCCCTTCTGCATGCTTCATTTATTTTTATTTTTTTTATTTTATTTTTTATTTTTATTTTTTTAGTGAAAACTTTTACAGGCGCGCTAGGTGCTGTATGGACGGGGTATATCTATGAGTTCGCTATGACGTGTTGCGCTTATGATGTGCGCATTGGACACTTTTTGCACTTTTTGGATGGGTAAAATCTTGTGAGTTTGCGTCACCAACATGCTGTAATATCAGTATCTATAAAACGAAAACCGGATATATTGGTCTTAAAAAAACTTGTAAACTAGGAAGCAAATTTCCAACACTATAACATAAGCTGATTTTAAACCAATAATCCATCTTCTTTTATCTACTTTTTCAACGCCATTCTCGGTAGATGTAAACCTATTGCCAGAAAATTTGTTAATGAACAATTGTGATTTACAGTGTGACAAACTTGTTAAGGAGAAATTCCACCAGGTTGACTTGAAAGAATTATACAAAGACATATCTGTACATGCAGAAATTTCCTGCGTTTTAGATGGTTTGCGGATGATTTAGCTATTTTGAAACATGTGTGTGAACAGTGTTTCAGTCGGTTTAAGACAGTTCCAACATAGAACAGGAATCACTGATGCTCATTCGGAGCTCTTTTTGTGAATAGCTAATATTTCAGTATTGATGCACCTAGTTCTGTAAGACAAAGTCAAAAGTCGTATTAAAATATTTATACTTTTAATACTTCATTAAATATACAGGGTGTTACAAAAAGGTACGGCCAAACTTTCAGGAAACATTCCTCACACACAAACAAAGAAAATACAACTATGTTATGTGGACATGTGTCCGGAAACGCTTACTTTCCATGTTAGAGCTCATTTTATTACTTCTCTTCAAATCACATTAAACATGGAATGGAAACAAACAGCAACAGAACGTACCAGCGTGACTTCAAACACTTTGTTACAGGAAATGTTCAAAATGTCCTCCGTTAGCGAGGATACATGCATCCACCCTCCATCGCATGGAATCGCTGATGCGCTGATGCAGCCCAGGAGAATGGCGTATTGTATCACAGCCGTCCACAATACGAGCGGTGAATCGAGGAAGTACAGTACATACTAACGAAACTAAAATGAGCTCTAACATGGAAGGTAAGCGTTTCCGGACACAAGTCCACATAACATATTTTCTTTGTTTGTGTGTGAGGAATGTTTCCTGAAAGTTTGGCCGTACCTTTTTGTAACACCCTGTATACGTATGTTTCTTTTTAGTGGGTTTTTTCGCTCGTAAAAAATATTTAAGTATTGTTTTCAAGAAAGTAGAGCGTGCAGCCCGCTAGAAACTTCTATTTTTAAAAAAAAAAAAAAAATTCCGGCTGCTGAAAAGGTATGGTACCACTGATCTAGGGTATTCAAAGAGATCGCCACCTGTTTCCGGTGGCTGTGAATCCCAACTCCTATTTGGGTATTATATCTCCTTTGTTCTATCAAATTAAAGTTTATTTCCTCCTTTATAACTGCCTAAACATCTTATGAAAGGAACTTAATTTAACAGCCGTCTCTTTCCATTTTGCTGCCGCATCATTTTCTATTTTTTATTTTTTAAAAAAGTTAGTATTCGAACGCAATGGAATATCTGAATGCCGATTTTCTCGACAACGGCTTTGCCACATTACAGCTTTGGCCATTAGATTTTATTACACACAGTATGAACTGAATCTGAGTTTTACAATTCGCGACCTCCCCTTATGAATATTGAAATCGGAAGTCACATTCAAGGCAAAATACGTCACCGACCACCACGAAACCTTCAACCGTCGATGAGTGGCTGCTAGCGACCAGGCAGGTTACTTTATTTATTTTATTTATTTAACTGTACATTCAGATGGTTCGTTATCTAGAGTCTACAACGAACCGTTATTTCTTAATACTGTATTGAAATTTATAATAAACAAAAATTTTGTAAAATTAACACAAATCCTATATACTACGAAAATGGTACAAACAATTAACTATTATTACTACACACTGTAATTTATCAACCTGTTAGTAAAAAATATTACCCACTAATACTAAATAACTGAACATCTTGAGTTTTCAAAAGTTCGTTTAACGCTGGCATCCATTGAAGAAATAAGCTTCGGTAAATTCCAGAAGCCACACTTCCGGCATCAGCGTCCCACTTAGTTGTTTGTGTCTCGTCCGTTTAGAGTATCTTGTCTCATTCCTTAAATGGCTTGTTGTGTTCCGGCAGGTTGCTGGCTATGCTGAAGCCGATACTGCTCCCTGGCTGCATCTGACACAGCATCTGCCAGCTTGTCGAGTTCATTCAGGAGGAGGTTGTCTTTCATAATTTCCTTGACAGTTTTCCCCATGAGCTTCATTCTGTACTGTTTGATTTGATCATCAACTAGAGCACATTCAAACAGTTTATGTTCAGGTGTTCCTAGAGATCCGCACGCACATAGATCATTCTCTGTCCTATTGATCCTATGAAGATATGTTTCATACGGTCCATGACCGGTGAGGAAATGTATTAACCCTCGGGATGGATTGAAGTGCTTCATACGTATCCTCTTTCTGATGTCAGGAAGGATTTCAAATACTCTCCTTCCGGTTTCAGAATTGTTCCA
This sequence comes from Vandiemenella viatica, assembly GCA_031002005.1. Lineage (NCBI taxonomy): Eukaryota > Metazoa > Arthropoda > Insecta > Orthoptera > Morabidae > Vandiemenella > Vandiemenella viatica. Next base: position 190,751,948 of record JARYHS010011408.1, read on the forward strand.
CTGCTGTTGCCATTCATTCAAAATACAATTTTTGATGTCTGTCTTCTTGGTTGCCACTTGACCCAGGATTTCTGTTATCTTGTCTAAGTTTCCTTTTCGTAGCCAGTAACATGCTGCTCTTTTTCTTATTTCCAGATCTAAAGGACATATTCCGAGAATGACTGTAAGTGCATCAGTTGGGGTACTTCCGAATGCGCCTGTAAGACGCAAGAGAATTCCTCGTTGCATTCGTCTGATATCCCTTGCAGGTTTAACCAATCTTAACCTATGCGCCCATGTGCTCGCTCCATAACTTGCAATAGCTGTGGTAATGGCACCATGGTACAGTCTTATAGTCGGCAGTGGGATTAGAAATCCTCTTTGCCCAATGCTAATTATTTTGTTCATTGCTGCAGTCGTTCTTTGGCATATATAGTCAATGTGATCTTTGAAATTCCTATGTTCATCCAGAACAACTCCTAAGTATCTTACTGTTTTGCAGGTTACTCCGTGAGCCAACACGAAACCCGTTATGCGTGGCCACGCCGCCGATCCGGACTAACTGCATAAATTATTGCTTGACCGAATGACTGGCCGACTGCTCCTGACAGCGTGTGGACTAGTTTCCTACCAGCTGCTCCAGTGGCCAGACATTGTGTCTGAGCGATTATCTCCAGGCAGTTGCGAAGCGTTAAGAAACGGTCGCCGGCCGGAATCTTTTTATATATATATATATATATATATATATATATATATATATGGCATTCGGCTACTGGGCCATACAGCCAGCTCAATATGATTTGTTGCTATCAAGTATTGACACAAGGACACTACAACACGGACAAGACATTCACAGACACAACACTAAACACCCATGCCCTCGGCCGGACTCGAACCGGTGACCTTCGGTACGCGGAGGCCGGAATCTTTGGGCACTTCCCAAGCATTTTCAATGAGTCTCTCTTATTGCCTAAGATCCGCCTGCGTGATTTCTACGTCCACCTGTTATTTGATTGAAAATGCAGTTTTTATGTATAATTGTTAGTAGCAGAATACGATTCTACCGGGTTGCCTATCAAAGTATGGCCGCAAGTAGTTATTCGATATATGTGGGCAAAACATGCAACCGCGGTTAAAAGTCGCTGCAGCTGGTACAGCTTTACGATGAGATTGTAATGACACTTCAGCATGTCGCAGCATGACGTCAGAAGTTTGCGGCCGGTAGAAAAAACGTCACCGACGAGGATCGCAATGGCCAACCCAGCGTGGCATCATTATCCTCCCTCCCCGTGGCTCCAAGCAACTTTCACCTTTTTCCTCAGTTCAAGAGACACATAGGAGGCCAATGACTCCGTTCAGAGAAGAAGATGAAACACTTCACAACAAAGGGTAAAGGAGGCGTTAGAAATTGCAAAACGCCCAAACAACATCAACGAAGACAACGGGCTCAAATTGCACGACGCCTGGCTCTCGCTGTTGCGGAGAGAGCATGTCACGTGTCACCTCCCATCAGACCGCGCCGCGCCCCGCCAGGCCAACGATCCACGTGACTGCTCGGACCTCTGATTGGCCGGACAAATCGAACCATCTAGACGGACGCGGGCCTCGGCTATAAAACAAGACCACTCGCTGACCGAAGACGCAGTTCTGCCCTGGAAGAAGACCCCAGAATGAGGGTCGAAACGTCGGTTTCAAGAAACATGACGCGGCGCCACCCGGACAGCCAAGAATCAACTGACTCTGGCCGCGGAAGCCTACGATTACACTTCACAACAAGTTAGCTGAACACGAAAGGGCAGGAATTTTAGCAGCAGGAAATATACAAACACATCCCACGAAACGCCAAGTGCATAAACCGATATGGAGACTATGTTGAAAAACAACCTAATGTATTTTTTATCAGCTAGCTGCTTCATATATTCTAATCTTTGTCTTCCTCTACAGTTCTTACCTTCGACTGTTCCCTCCACTAACAAATTAACCAATCCTGCATGTCTCAAAACATGACCTACCATCCTGTCTGTTCTTTCAGTAAGGTTCTTTCACAAATTTCTTTTCTCGCCCATCATTTACAGAAAACCTTCATTTCATGCTTTATCTATCCAACTAATTTTCAGGATCCATGTATAGCACCAAATTTCAAATGTTTCAATATTTTTTTCTTTCTAGTATCCCCAAAATCCACGTTTCGCAACCATAAAGTTCTGTGTTCGACATATAGAGTTTTAAAGATTTCTTTTTAAAACCTAGATAAATATTTGAAACTAGAAGATATTTCTTTTCCGTGAAGGCTCCTTTTTCTTATACTATTGAACATTATTCTTGTTTCGGCCACCAGTTGTACTTTTACTTCCTAAGTAGCAGATTCATTTACTTCTTTTATCGCATCCGATCCTGTTTCTTTTATTTAATCTACTATTATTGGTATCATTTCCGAAACATTTCATCACTTGCTTTGGTTTTTAATTACTCGAAATTCTTCCTTCAGAATTTTTTTCATGCTATTCAGTAACTTCTCAATACCCTCAGCTTGTTCTGCTAACAAGACAATATCACCAGCAAAGGGTAACGTACTGTTTTGTTTTTTTCGTCCTTGAACACTTATGCCACACACAATTTTTTCATTTCCTTCCTTCATTGCTTCCTCTACATACAAGTTGAATATTAACGGGGATAGACCACAACCTTTCCTTACACTTTTTTTAACTGATACATGTCTCTCACGACTCTCTAGTTTTATTATATCCACTTCAGTTATAAAGTATTCTTCTATCTCGATATTTTAAATCTGATTTGTTTAAAATATTGAATTTCTTGTCGCACCTAACATTATCAAAAGTTTTTTCTAAACCAACAAACGCCATAAAAGTATCTTTCTTTTTCTTGATACGCCATTCAAGTGCTAATCTTAAAGCTAGAATTGCTTCTCTTGTACCATGGTTTTACCTAAACCGCGATACAAGTCTTCTGAAACCAAAATTTAAAGCACTAAGTTCCGAGTTAATTAGCAAAGGACGTATGCACAGATACATGACTGTAGTAGATAGTTAAGTAGTTGTTGGTATCTATCTACCTGTCTCCCTCATAGTGTTAACATTTCACAATGCGGTGGAGCGCCAAGTAGTATTTCGTGCCGTGTCGTCGTCTATCGGCAGTCTCTTATCTGACGGTACCCCTCGTGCATGGATGTACGCTGCGACTCATAAGAAATGTTTATTTTCTAGCGGCAATAAAACGCAGCAGGAATTGGAACTGTGTGATCGCCCGCCCGACTTTATGGCTTCGAATCCCGGCAATGAATTTAAAACCCCAATTTCCGAAGCGGCGACGCTGCTATCGGAACGACTGGGGGGGGGGGGGGGGGAGAGAGAGAGGTGGTGTGCCGCCCCGACTTCAACCCCCACCACACACCCACACGCACACACATGCAGAGACCTACCCAATTGCGACACAAGTCTAGGGTCCCGTGGGTAGCGGGTAAGCAAAGTACGGTCGCGTTTAGAACGTAGAGACAACAACCACCTGCGCCATAACACAGCAACACAGACCAGATGCAAGTGGTGACACTACAACCTTGCTCCTGTGGCCTCTATTCGAATATCCATGCTTTGCGTAACTAATGACAATTCACTATGCCAGATTGTCTCTCAACGTAACTCTAAATCAGGGGTACCCAGTTAGTTTATCCTAAGTACCACTTGAAGAAAGAACTTCAGATATCCCATTCGGTAATGTTCAATATACGAGGCGCGTCCAGAAAGTAAGTTCCGTTTGGTAATAAAATGAAATTGTACACAGATACAGAAGAAATTTTTATTGCACAAAATTCTACAACTCTTAAACTACTTTTCCACATAACTGCCGAAATTTTGCAGGCATTTGTCATAGCGTGGCACCAGGTTTTGTATACCTTTTTCATAGAAATCTGCCGCCTGTGTCTTCAACCAGTTGGAAACAGTTTCTTTCAGCTCGTCGTCATTGGTGAAGTGATGACCGCCAAGGAAAGACTTGAGATGTAAGAACAGATGAAAGTCGCTAGGAGCGAGGTCAGGGCTGTACGAAGGATGGTGAAACACGTCCCAGCCAAATCCCTGTACGAGGTTTTTCGTCACGTTTGCAGTGTGTGGTCGTGCGTTGTCGTGAAGCAAAACAACACCTTTTGACAGCAGTCCCCGGCGCTTATTCTGAACTGCACGGCGCAATTTCCGAAGTGTCTCGCAATAAGCATCTGCTTTGATTGTTTGACCTCGCGGTAAGAAGTCAATGAGTAGGATGCCTTTCCAGTCCCAGAACACTGTGCACATCATTTTCCGAGGTGTCATGATTTGCTTCGGCTTAACCTTTGGTGGGGATGAAGTGTGCCTCCATTCCATTGATTGCCGCTTACTCTCAGGGGTGTCGTAAGAAACCCACGTTTCATCTCCTGTGACTATCCGTCTCAGAAATTCTTCGCCGCTTTCAGCATAACGGGTCAAAAACTCAAGTGCACTACCCATCCGTTGTGTTTTTTGTTGCACAGTGAGAATCTTTGGTACCCAACGTGAGCAAAGTTTACGGAATTTCAGTTGTTTGGTAACAATTTCATGCATCAGTGATCGTGAAATTTGGGAGAAGTCCATAGCGAGAGCACTAATTGTAAACCTACGGTTTTCCTGGATCTTTTCATCAATCGCGTGAACCAGTTCTTCTGTAACCAAAGGTGGACGCCCACTTCGTTCTTCATCGTGCACATCACTACGCCCGCCATTGAACTGTCGGACCCATCTTCTCACCATCGAATCACTCATCGCATTTGGTCCGTAAACATCGCAAATTTGCCGATAAATTTCACTTGGTTTCACTTTCCTCGCATTCAGAAACCGAATCACAGACCTGATTTCACAGGCGGCGGGATTTTCATCAACGCCGACATTTCAAACAAGCACAACAAAGCGTACGTAACTGACAGCGATCTCCAAATGGCGCACGTTCTTCCCCTTGATACACATCGTCTACAGCGCATGTGCGGAACTGCAATCGCAGCGCTGCAGCGGAGATAAATTGAAACGGAACTTACTTTCTGGACGTGCCTCGTATATTTACTGTCTTTAATTGTTACACCTGAGAAAGGATGATTGTTGGATTTCTACAGCCAAGCTGGGGAGTAATAAAGAACGTAATGGAGTGTGGTCTGGTTGGTATCCATAGGACAGACTGACCGAGTGTTCCCTTGCGTCGCCGTCATTAGTTAGTCCAATGATAGAGATGCCCTTAAAACAGAACGGTTTGGTTTGAAACAATAGGAACAGTGTTCTCAATAACGGCGTTGTGAGTTAGTCTGCTTGGCTATTCGAAAGAATGAAAGACCTTATTGAAACCACAGTCGCAAACTGTCAGCCGGAACATACCTGTCAAACACTGCACAGATGTCGCTGGCATAAATAAACGAGCAAACGGAAAGAAATATTTGTTAATAATAAACTGGTTATGCGTGGGAAGTGCAGGTCAATGAAAATGCAGAAACCATCGCTAACCTCTCAACAAATAATCTATATAAGAATTAAGTCACAATAACGAAAGTAGAGAATCATGAGAGACGCGCATCAGTTAAAAAAGTCGTGCGGCAAGGCTGTAGTCTATCCCCACTAATATTCAAGTTGTAAGAAGAAGAAGCAGAAAAGGAAGTGAAAGAATGATTTGAATTTGGCATAAGTGTACACGAAGCAAAAGCGAGAATGCTACGATTTGCTGATGACATTGTCCTGTCAGAAGAACGGTCTTAGGGTATTGAGAACTTACTGAATACCATGAACAAAATACCGAAGGAAAGTTTTGGTTTAAATGTGAACCAAAGCATGAGGAAAGTGTTGAAATTTAGCAGAAATGATAACAATACTAGTAGATTAAATATAAAAATTGAATCGGATGTGACAGGAGATGCAAGTGAATTCTGCTACTTAGGAAGTAAAATTACAACCGATGACTGAAGAAGGAATAATTTTAAAAGCAGAATAGCACTAAATAAAGTGCCTTCACTAAAATGAGAACTATTTTAGTTTCAAATATTAATCTAGGACTCAGAAAGAATTTTTTATAACTCTATTTGTGGAGCACAGCACTTTATGGCAGCGAAGAATTGACTTTAGGAATACCACAAAGAAATAAGTTGAAGCATTTGTGATGTGTTGGTGTATAAGGATGCTGAAAATTAAGTGGAAAGATAAAGTACGAAATGAGTAAGTTTAGGAAATGATGGGCAAGGTAAGTTGTTTGTTCGAGAGTCTTACAGAAAGAAGATACAGGATGGTGGGTCATATTTTGAATCATGCAGGATTGGTTAACTTCTTTATTTTTGGCGTACAGCTTTACGCCTCGTCGACTTCGAGGTCATTAAAGGTGGAAAGGACAAGGGGCAAGAAAGGGGAAGGAGTTCGGCCATGGAAGCATCCTGGCTTTCGTCTTGAGTTTTGGGGGAACCATGGAAAACCAAAATCTGTATGCCCGGACGGAGATTCGAACCATGTCCTCCAGAATGGGAAGCCAGAAACTTAACCGTTCACCCACAATGCTGGGTGTTAACTTGTTAGTGGAAGGAACGGTCGAAGGTTAGAACAGCAGAGGAATACAGATAATAGAATATATGAAGCAGATAATTGAGGAAGTAGGTTGTAATGGGTATGCGGAGATATAGAGGTTAGCCCAAGACAGGAAGCGATGGAGGGTTGCATCAGACCAGTCGAGAGACTGATGACAGCAAAAAAAAATCACTACATCAAAGATTAACACTGCAATAATCGTAACGAAACTGTGGAATTTAAGTTACGGTAAAGGTTACAAGGATATTAAACAACAAACTTTCAAGCTTTGCTACTAAAATAAAAAAGCAGACTGCACAGGGCGTCCACGTGTGTGGTCACTCCGCGTCGCTACAAGGCAGCACTCACGGCTCGCGCCTGCGGCGTGCGGCAAACAGCGAGACACAAGCGCGATGCTGAGTAGCGGCGTATCGACAGGCAATGGTCCAGTAGAAGATTGCTATTATTATTAACAAAACTTTTAATTAAAATATCGTGATTAACATAACATTTTTTAGCGTTGTGGCTAGGGTCGGGTTTTATACATGTGACTCAAATCCTGAAACATCACTGTTTCCTCCTGTGATGCATTATTATTATTAAATTTAATTGCAATGGAGCTAACGTTCTGGTGGCAATCCTGTAATCATCCAACTACCCCATTTTATATTACTATTTTTTAAAATTTTCTTTCATAATTGGAGTATTAAATTCTTTCCCCTTTCACTTTTCCGATTAACAAATTTTAGTTTTAAATTCCGTAAGCGTTTTTGGTAAATTATTCGTCACTACACTTGGTAATTTGTTCAAATCCCTGACAAATTTAACAACAAAATTTTTTTCCACTCTCTTACGCATGAAATCGAGTGCTAGCTTGTGGTAATGGTGGCCTTTCCTCTTCATGTAACCTTTCTTTGACCAATATCCCTCCAAGCCCTATCACCAACATACGCCCTGTACATTCCCAGCACTCTCTTCACCCTCCTCCTTTCTTCCAATAACTATAAATACAGCTCCTTCATCATATCAGTTACTGACTGGATCCTGCGATAATTTGCACAAACAAATCTAGCTGCTCTTCATAGCACACCCTCTAACACCTGCATTTGGAAACCAAAATGTGGGTCCCAAACTACACTACTATAATCAACCAATGTTCTGACCAATGTTTTGTAACCCAATTCCCTAACTTCTCATCAGTAAATGTAGAATTTTGTAACCTTTTCCTACCACCTGTGCTGTACCCAGTTGAGTTTGTTATCTAACGTTATGCGAAGATATTTACACTTCAAAGCCTTCAACAAGCAATTCTGACCCCACCCTATAATCATAAACAACATTTAGTTTTTTTTATCTGTGTACCTAATAAGCTGACTCTTGGCATTTATCTTCAGTCCATGCAGCCCTACCGATTTATATATTCTATCCAGGTTACCCTGCAGCTGTTCACAGTTTTCAATTGTTTTGATCCTATTATATACCACTACATCATCTACAAAAAACCTAAATTCTGACCATAACCTATCAACACAGTCATTCATTAGAATAATGAACAGCAACGGTCCCAATGTATTACCCTGTGGCACTCCCGTATTTAATTCCTCCTCTTTTGATAATTTTTTCCTACTCTAACACTTTGCTTTCCGGCTTTTAAGAATTCCTCTACCCAGCAAGCAACTTTATGATCCAGTCCAATAGATTTCAGTTTATTTAAAGCATTTTATGACTCACTCTGCATTAGAAACATGTAGTGCCACACTATCAACTTGGCCTCTCTTATTCACTTCATCTGAAAAATCTTGCATATAGCCCACCATCTGAGAATCACGTTGTAGCGCATCACCATGGGGGGGGGGGGGAAGAATTATTAATTAATTCTTAATATTTTGCGCTATACAGGGTACTATAATTGAATATCAAAATGTAAATTATTCAAATGAGAAATGGATGACTTTGGGATTTGAAAACTGTCACAAAAAGACATTTTAATAAAAAAATTTACAATGGCATCTACAAATCTGAGCGTATTTACTATTACGTTAATAAACAAGAGGTTGTTCAATTTTCTAAGCAACGCTCAGACGTACAATGAGCCCTTTAAATGCAAGCAAACAAGTATAGTTGTACTTTAAAAATCTCACAATTATTCTAATACAAAGTATGTTACCAGTTATGATGATAGCAAACAGTAATGAATTTTAATGGGTTGGGACGCCACGAATGATTAACCTGTCATTCGACAGTTACACAGTCTAGCTCAGTGGTTTTATCAGATCAGAGCAAGGATCTTTATCTCAGATGCGCTTAAGGGTACAGTTTCAAAAGGGAGTTGCAGGCTGAATGGCTTCGTAGAAACATATTACCGTTCCACGGCAGGTAGCGCTGGGCGGAGATGACCACCTGGTCGATCGTCGTAACTGGCCACGCCGGCAGTACGCGGCAAGTCGCAAGTTAGAAGAGCGCCTCAGATGGTCTCCAGGACACAAGTCAGCCCAGCACACATGGACCCCAAGTCACCAGTGACTCGTCTGGGCTCCGGAATGGAATGATCCTGGCTGGCCTCCCGACTGGCAGGAAGTCAGGAAGGAAGTGTCCTCGTCCTTCTCTGACTCCGCCTCTTGTGGCTCGAAGACGACATAGAACATAAAATTCCCCGAATCTTAGTACTATGTTCCCTGTGATTAGCTGACCATCTGACGTCATGTGAATCTGTAGCTTCTCTTCGCCACGTTAAGTTTCGGCATTCTTCGAGAGCCGATGCCTCCTTCGGGAGGAAGGAATTCTGTTTACGGCCGGCCCGACAGAAACCCCTAATCCTCTTACCATTCTGCCAACAAGGCGCCAGCCCGTCTGCCCTTCACTGAAGCGTAAAATCCTTGCCTCTCACCCTTTCATGCGCATCTTTCGAACATACAGTGGACATCCCAAGAAATGGAAAAATATTCTATTCCTTTACTTTATATACAATAAAAAGTGATATGTATCGGGGAGCTTAGCGAATCGTTACAACGTGTATATCGTTGCCTAAAGCCATTTTGTGGAACTGCAAACCAGTTTCTTTCCTGACAGACATTTCTGATACAGTTGCAAATCAATCTCTCCATCATTTTGCCTATCACTGATGTCAAACTAATTGGCCTGTAACTTTTAACCCTATTTGGAGTCCCCTCCTTTATGAACCGGCACAACTATCGCTCTTTTTCAATCCTCAGACTCATTTTAAATAAAATTTTAATATCGTATCACACAATCTTTAATGCATCTGTAGTAATTTTATCGACACCAGCCCCTTTAAGTTGTTTTTAGCTTTCTGAGTTACTTCATAATTTCCTGATAATCACAAACTATTTACAACTTCATCTTCTGCGCGAGTTCCTCATCCGCTGCAGCAATAAACTTCATACAAATTAATTTGTTTTCTACTTTTACAGTCCTACTGATTGTTTTTATCACTTCTGCAGCTTTATCCATGTTTCCGTCTCATTCTTACGCCAATGTAAGCTTTCTTTAACCTTCTCCCTTCTTCACTCAGCAATTATTTCTTATCCTCGACTGCAAATCGACCAGCAACTTCTTTCCTGCAAGTATACTGATAAGAGACCTTTAGTATTTTACGATTTAAATATCGTAATACACATAAATAAATGCATTATTTTACATTCGTAATTATTAATAAATTCTTATTAATTACAATAAAAATAGTCGTGTGTGTCCCTATAATTCACCCTGCAGCCACAACTACCTAGGCAGACCACTGGTGTTTGTGAGTGGTAGTAGCCTCGAGTCTCCCATCGTGGGTTGCATGTTGGTAAGTGTGTGGATGTGGGAGATTGGTGGTTGAAAATGGTCGACCTGGGGCATTTTCATATTTCGACCAAAGTGTTGTATATTTTTTAAAGAATTTTCTAAAATGTACTAGAATATTCTTGAATGTACTAACATGTTCTAGAATACGACATGTTTTCCAGATTTTTCAGTTATTAACAGAAATAAATATTTTAATTGCGACATATTTAGTATGTGAACCGATTTTTATTGAACTTTCACTGGGGACATTTAGGTGATGCTTCTCATAAGCGCCGGGGCATTCTCATACAAAAACGACCAGTAATCTGCATTTACCATTCACTCAACTTAATAGTCCAGATACATACTCTAACACTATGCATAAACAGGAAAGAAACTGCCCTTCCTACGTCTCAAAAGCAGTGTTGCAGAATCGACAGTGTTGCGCTCTACAAAGATAAGAACAAAATAAAAAATACTTTCAACAGAGAGTATACGCAATTACTAGGGTCTATAGACAGCAACGTAGCTGCTCTCTGCAACAAGACAACGGTTCTCAACAGGACTCTGTTCAAGACTATGCAGCAAAATATTCTAATTCTTCTTCTTGTCCCTATCCGATCCGGGTGTCGACAGTCATCTTGGCTGACTTTTCTCTGCTGGTTGATGCTCGGATTAACTCCGTAGTTGTCTTGGAGGTCCATGATCTCATATTTTTAACCAAGAAGTTCTTCTTCTGCCAGTACTTCTCTTTCCCGGTATTTTCCCTTGGAGAACAGACTGCAGGAGTTCATTACGGCTACTATTCCTCATGATGTGGCCAAGGTACTGAAGCTTCCGTGTTTTTATGGTGGTCAGTATCTGCATATCTTTTTTTTCATTTTGCGGAGCACTTCAGCATTTGTGGTGTGGTCTGTCCATGGTATTCTCAACATTTTTTGATATAGCCACGTTTCAAAAGCTTCTAACCTTTTACTGATTGTTTCCGTCAAAGTTTCAACGCCATAAAGGAGGACAGAGAACACATAGCGCCGCAGGAGTCTCATCATCGAGGTAATCGATAAATTACGACATTTAAAAAGATTGTCTATTTTATTGAAAGTAGCCCTGACTTTACCCATACGTGACTTTATTTCATCAGATGGATCCCATTGGCTATTTACTGTGGTACCAATATACGTATACCTCGATACACATTAAATGGTCTTTTGGTTGATCATAATATGGCACTGGAAATTGTTGCTTGCAGAGATTAACACGGGGAAAATGTAAATACTTAGGTGGAAGTTATCTTTTAGAACTTCATTTTTTATTTAAAGTGGTAGGCGTTGCTAAAAATGACGAAAGTGATGAAAATATATTGGTGGAGAATTTTAAGCAGTTCAGAAATTAAAACTGCAGTGTAGACGGCTTATTGCTTAAAGTTATAAATTAAAAAGAAAATTGTTTTCAATTTTCAAGGTACACTTGGTTCCTTTCTTTCCGTTATTTCTTTTAACACATAAATAAAAATCATTTTTAACGGGTTTGAGATAAAATTCTTTATCTTACAGACGTCTGAAATAAAATAAGGGATTAAATTGGGAGAAGATTTAGAAAGAACAAGATTATCATAATAATATTTTCTGAGCCGCACGCCGGCGGCAGAACGAGGATATCTCATTCTGTAGCTAAGCGGAATTTTAAGGAATGAGCACATCGAGAAAATATGCTGAAACGAGTAGTAAAGTTTATGGATATAGCAAACTTGTTTGAATATGCTTCTATTCTATTTTCTTTGAAGAAAGTTTCAAGTTCACTCCAAAGAAGCTATATAGTGTTGATTTTTCATGGATTTTACAGTTGCTGGACAGCGAAAATAACTGTTTATAATTGCCACGTGTTCCGTAGAATGTTTTTTGGGATATACATCACAACAGGTTGAATATATTCATCGTACATAATTATGACTGTAATAGTTACTTTGTAAATAATTATTAATGGTATTGGTTTGGAGGTAAAGAGTAATATGACCCGATGTCAAGGAATAAAGGAGGAGAGAAGAAGGCGTCTGTCTCAGCCCTCATTTTCAACCTTAGACGTCACTGGACAACTGTTTGTTTACGGGCTGCCGCGGAAACGGTTGAAAACAAAAGCCAACCCACCGCGATGACGTCATCCACATTTCTGCTCGCTACCGAGGCGAACCGCGTGATTGTGACAGTGGTTATATCGGACAAGCGCAGGGGTATATTGTGTAGCGATGTGTCGAACACACTAGAAATGTTTGTCTGGGGCAAGAAGAGAAATCAGCTGTGGCCGAACACAGTGTCCAAGAAGGACATACATTTAATATCGTAGAAACTGCAGTTTTTTTGGGTTTTTTTAATGGCTTTGGCATCTTAGGCCATACAGCCAGCCTGATGAGCTTTTTCCAGATAATTAGACACACCACAGGACGGACATGACACTCATAGACACAACACTTAAACACCCATGCCCGCGGCCGGACTCGAATTGGCGACCTTCGGCACGCGGAGCTAGCACTCTAGCCCCACGCTACCGAGGCCGGCAAACTGCAGTTGTAGCCCGGGTCAGAGATTTTTGGGACAGCATTTATACAGAAGCTGTAGCGGTAAGAACAACTGATTCTTTAGTTAGCAGAGACAATGGTTACCAACTCAGTGCCGCCTGGAACCCGGCTATCAAAATGCTGAAACAGCTTCGCCTCGGTAACGAGCAGAAGAGTGGATACGTCATCGCGCTGGGTTGACTTTTGTCTTCCACTGTTTTCGCGGCAGCGTGTAAGCAAACAGTTATCCAGGGACATCTATGGTTGAAAATGAGGGCAGAGATATACGGGTTCGAAACTTCTCACAGGTGTGGTTTTCCTATGAGAAGAGTTTATTTACACATAACTCCGTGTATAACTTCGTTCTTGCAAGAAATGTAATGTCGCCTTCTAAGATACAATAGAGGTCGCAAAATGTACTCCTCCTAGAAGAAAGCAAAGGAGTTGTCAAATGTAAAAGAAGAACATATTACATTTGTAACAAGACGTACGTTACAGGTTCTATGCGTAGTTAAGTATCTAAAGTTAAGCTCTTATATAATAACCTATATAAGGATCTACTTTATAACGTCAATACCAACGGATCATTTCTTAAAAGCGGGCGCGTCGCAGAATAATTTTATTTTAAATGAAGAATGGAATTGCTAACATTTTTGTCGATTTTCCTAAGAATCCGAAGGTATCTAGATTAATCGGAATAAAATTTCTATATTTCCAGGTATAAAATGATAAGCGCTTGTGGGGAAAATAGTTAGTAGTAGAGTATGTATACAACACGCTTTATGAAGTAAAGCAATTTCAGCATCTGCAAATAGAACAGTTTGTAAACAATTCAATATTCCGTCATTACATCCGCATTACTGTAATATTATGAGGAACTGGCTCCTTTGATTGCCTAATTACGTTTTCACCACAGCTTGGCAGAAAACCATTAATCCGTTAATCGTTAATTAACGAAGTTAACAAAATTGAAACAGTGTAACTTTTAACTTAATCTAAAAATCATTAGCGGATTTCTTAATTTCCGTTAAATTTAACTTCCGTTAACTTTAGTCCGTTACATTGGCTGTTGATGTCATTTCGTTTGTTTGAATGACGCGCCACGCCACGCTCGTATGGCGAACAAATTAGGTAATTGGAAACACGAGTGTGAGTCCGAGTGTGATACATATATATTTGTTATGTTAGGCAATGCGTCGGAGGAACGCTAGAGTCGTGGAGTCTTTGTATGTTAGGTCTGCAAACCTGCGTTCACTTCGACCAGTGATTGATTTTGATATTTTCACACCCTCACTTTTTTACAACTAGAAAAATAGTGCCACTTTTGTGTGTGTGGTGGTTTGCTGTTTGTGAGTGAAAATACATTAAATTGAGTTTGTTAGATGAGTACAAAATGGAACCTGAAACTCTAGAATTTGTTAGTGATAGGAGTAACACCAGCAATAGTAACGAGAAGAATAAAAATCTTTTGCTACATAAATTAAATTATGATGCATTTACATCAAGATTAGGTGAACAGTTCACTTATTCATGCAAACTGTTTTACTTAACTTTCTACGGTCAAGGCCCACGTTCTAGTCTTAATAATCTTAAACAACATATGAAGATAACTTTTTGATTAATTGTGACAACCTGTGGTTCTCACGTTTCCTGATTCGAACAACAGAATCCATTACTACAAATAACTCCTCTTTCCCGTAAAAGTGGGGTCACGGATGATATAAAGTTTGTTTTTATTTTGAAGAAAGGTCCGCATACGTGCTTTGTCACACTTGTTTGTGACTATGTTCCACTTTTTTTAATATTACTTTACGCCTCGTCGACATAAAGACCGGAAAGTACTGCATTTCCGATAACTGAAGGATTAAATTACCGAAGTCTAAAAATAAAACATAATCCAAGGAGTTAATACTGCTTGCTGTTCTGATATGTTACATAATGTTTGTTTAAAAAGTGACAGTGTTACCCCTGATTCACCACAAAAGGGTTGTCCTCCTGAGCGATTGTATTTGGGTTCATGGAGGGGAATGGATATTACTGATAGTTCTATTGGTTCAAATGATATGTTACCACAAGTTACCCATAGGTATGGTAAAAAGTATAAGTTTACTATTTTAACCAAGGCAAAGAAATATGTGAAGTCATCTACTCTTAATACACAAGCAATGGTTATTCTTGTTAATTTAATGGAACCTTGCGAAAGCTACAATATTAGGGATCTATGACGCATATCTGTCCCATCTCGAAATGATTATCACTTTTTTTGTGATCGAAGAACCGAACAGAGGATTTTTAAACCATTTACTTGGACTCGTAGCAGGAAAGAGGTTCAAAATCCTTCACCTGTTGGAGAGAGTGATGAGGGGATGCACTAGATAAGTAAGGGAATTGGGGAACAAAACTTTGGTCAGACCACTGCTGGAATATGGTGGTGCAGTATGGGATCCACATTTTGGGCATCAAATACAAAAGTTGGAGGGGGTGTAGATGACGGATGCTACATTTTTCTTTGGAAATTACCGCAAAATATAATCGGTAGCTAATATGATAAACGAACTGGAGTGGGATTCGTTGGAAGTTAGAAGGAGGGTGAAAAGAGTCATGGGAGTGTACAAGGCGTATATTGGTGATGAGGCATGGAAAGATATTGGTGGGAGAGTTATGAGAGGTGCGTGGAAGGGTAAAGATGACCGTAAACATAAGCTGGCACTTGATATCAGGGAAAAGGGTGTCGGAAGATTTTCTTTCATAGGAAAGGGTGTAAGGGATTGGAATAAGTTACCAAGAAAAAGGATGGATAATCTTCTAAAGCTCAAATTAGTAGAGGGCAAACGAAGGTAGGAAGAGGAAAGGACAAAGATGGGTGTGTACGGAGATTGCCACCGGAGCGTGCGCTCCATCGCAATAATATTCAATTATATTAAAACATATTTTTGCAGATTTTAAGTTAGACTACAAGCTCTCAAAATTTGAAACCAGCATCCAAATTACTGCGGTAGTTTTTTATGATGGTATTTCAGACTCTCACAAGCAACTCGCTCGAAGATTTGTAACAGTATAGATGCGTCCATCATTTTGTTAGTTTTTTGTCTCAGCAAACTAATAAAAAACGAGATATAGTTTGCACCCGTTAAAAACATTACATTTATTATCTAGCTCTGTAAAAATAAATCCTACTTTTCGACAATAGATAAAATCATAAATATAATCTTCTCGGGGTTCCAGCCGCGTAAAAAATTCGCACTTGTGGGACGTTTTGAAGGTGTCTGTCTCCGCCCTTATTTTAAACCACAGATTGAAGCGGTCCACTCGCGGAAGCTTCATATTTTACAAGCAAGCGTTTGTCGATGTGAGCAGGAGAGACTATTTCGCAGCGCAACCATCGCGGCACCCTTTGATTGCAGACGTTTTGAGATGGGAAAGGAGATAAGCTGACCGCATTCCTTCAGTGGGGACAGTGCGGCCCGTGCCAGTGGTGCGAGAAGTACAGAGCATGTGTGTGTGCGTCTGCATGGAAGGATACACTATTATTTGATAATAAGTTCAGACAAGTTTTGTTTTTCTTGTTTCATGCTAAAACCCTCGTTTTGAGGAGAAGATTGCAGCTGGAAAGTGAGACGCCGTTCGAAAGGATAGTCATCGAATGTGTTCCAAAGCAAGTGCTCGTCCAGTGAAAACACAGTGCGACGATTGAAGTTTGTTTTGTGTGTGTTGTGCACAGAAATTCCAGAAGAACGGACAGCGCTTACTACAGTATAAACATCAACTAGATGTTAATTACACAATTTTTATATTCCGCCAGAACAAACCTAGTCAAAGTGTGGCGCATTGTACACGAAAGCGAAAACCTGTAGAGAATTATGCTCTCTGATTTTATTTTGAGTTAGTCGGACTTTGTTCATAATCTGTCATTTCGTTGTTTATTTAATCAATTTTTATTATATAGATTTAATTTTTGTTTTATGTGTTAGTCAATGCAAATCATCTTTTCTTATATTGATAACAATAAATGCAAGTGTCAGTAGATAAAATTAATATATTTTTCATTGTAATAAAACAAATAATTACATTTCTAAATGTTTATTGAAAATTCTGGAAGGACTCCTTCCATGGCGCCCAGGCAAAATTGAACAAGGTATTTTATGTAAAAAATTTAATGATAGAGAGTAATAGTAACTGGTGGCAATCCTTACTCCCGGGAACACTACAAGATGTCATTGAATAACTGTTATTCAATGACATCTATAGTTGAAAATGAGGACTGAGATAGACGCCTTCGAAACGTCGCACAAGTGCGACTTTTTTACGCGGCCGGAAGCCCGAGAAGAGTTCATTTATTTACAACGTCGTACTCAACTTCGGTCTTAGATAAGATAATGTATTGAAGTCTCACCACTTTGCGAGAAACTTGATCAGTTATTACCATTCTGCTATTACAGTCAATAAGGACAGCAGCTTGCTGCTTTGTATCACCCAGACGTGTTGTAGTACCAGCAGTACGATAGCAAAACGGTTGCAGAGTCTCGGAGCTTAAAGCCTCGTTAGCGAAAATGAATGTCTGGCGCAAACTGCCTCTTGACACGTACATTCGCGCGGCACGAGGCCCGAGGCTGAACTACGCTGCTATTGTCTGGGCGGCATCAAATCTTGGCTGCTCTCGAAACTAACAAACGCAGCCATGAAAAATACATTATCCTGTTTTGGCTGTGACAATGGAATATATAAGTGATCAGTTCATGCAAAAAGTTCTGTTGCTGTGCAGTAAACCTATCGATATTCTCCATCTTGAATCAACGAGAAAGAGGAGTAATTGTTCCAATTACATTTTAACTAGTGTTTCTTCTTGATAACAACATAGGTAAGAACACAATAAGTTAAACAAACAAGACTCAAAAACTCAAATTTTTTCTTAGAGTGTTTGGCTGTTAAGCTGCAATTTCCGTAAAATTCTATAAATTTCAAATGGTCACCAGTTTAAGATTGATATTAGTATTTCGATGTATCTTCCACATTTATTATTATTATTACTTGATGACCGGAGCGAAAATTTTGCGAGTACGATAAATAATAAGGTTTGTGGTTTGTAATAGGACGAAGGAAAAACCGTCTCATTTTTACTATTGTTTATTTGTTTAGTGTAATAGTTACGTAACAAAAGTGACGCAGTTTGTTAATGTCTCTGTGATAACTGCTGCTGTTATGTAGAGGCTTGGCTCTGAACTGTCTCATACGCGACACTTTCACAGTTGTTACTTTTGTTCTTCAAATTTAAAATTCCGAAAAATTTCGTTCTTAATTTATAATATTGAATAATTAGAGACCTTAATCTTTAAAGGATGCCTCATTTATCAATTTAGGTTAGGCATCAACGGAAATAAATGACTCGTAACAAACAAACAAAAAAACTCGTAATCCTATTAATGATTTGCCCTTTAAGGGTCAAATTCAGAAGAAATCCTTTCTTAAGAAATGATGTGATCAAAGGGAAGACCTTAATCCTTACAATGATACCACATTTACTGATTTATGTTTGGTATGAAGGGAGATGATTACTTCTTACAAAAAAAATTAGTAATAATATATGTGATTATTCCGTCGCTATGCCCAGCTGAGGAACGCGAAGGAACTTGTCTTGCAGATGTGTTTTTCTTCTTTTCTCAAAATCTCTTCATCCTCTTCCTGAACTCTTTCCTACGTTCCACCGTGTTCCTTCTTTTAATATAATGTTTGCTGGTAAATTGGTGGTTATTGACCATGCTACTAAATCGGCATCTGTCCTGCATGATTTCTTCTGTGATTCTGATTTTATAAAGATCATTTTCGATTTCAATTATGCATTTTTTTTTTTAATTTTCATTGAAATGGCCAGTAGAGTCCGACCGAATGTTCGGCTTCGGCTACGGCCACCTTCGGCCGCACATTCGGCTTCGGCCATAATCAGCCCAATGTTTGGCTGAAGCCGAAGTTTTACGTCCAGCCGCCGAAACTTTTACGAATACTGTCAACGTAGTGCGCCAACAGACGATACCAAAGAAAACGACCCATTCGGAAAAAATCATAAAAGTGAGTGGCAATTCTATTGTGAAGCCAGTGTTAAATACCAAAGCTTGATTAAATAAAAAAATAAAAACAGAGATCATGTATACACCCCACGATTTTAAAAAGGAAGTTTAACAATCCACGCGATATCGTAGAAAAAAAGTAGCGCCACCATAATCATCCGAATTTTTTGCGGATTAATGTATTACGTATGGATCTCATCATCATAAACATGCTTCCGCACAACCTCGTTGAAGGAGAAGCACTTCCCAGACTTAATTTTACTGATCCACAAACTCTACCAAATACAGACAAGAGCGAGCGAAATATTTTAGAAAGTTTTTAATGTCAGCTATGTACGAAAAAGTAAACAGTAAAGTTACATTGGTTTCAGAAAAAGGCTGAATGCATCAGTTTTACCACGAACATATGAAGTGATCAAGCAAACACTTTGCAAAAGGAAAAAAAAAATTAAACTGGCCGATAGTGCATTGGAAGATCGTACAGGGCAATATATAGCACAAAAAATCACTGAAACTGTTATCACATGCAATAAAAAAGAAAATATCCATAAGGGTATACGTAATAATGCTTCAAATATTAATGCAAACATGCGCTGTGGAAACTTCGTTTTTATTGGTTGTGTCGCTCACACTTTACAGCTAATGATTCACAACGTAATTTTTAAAGATATTGCTATAAAGGCAATAGTGAAAACGTGTCGTAAAACGTAAGAAGAGAGATATGTTAATAAACGGAACAGAAAAATGCAGTAAATCTGTATATGTCAGTACATGGTGGAATAGAAATTCCAACTGCAGAAGAATGGATACAAATGAACAATTGTATAACTGTGCTGAACTGTTTATATTATGCAACAACTTATATTTCTAGCGAATTATCATCAGTATCTTTAATTATATCACTGATTGCTATCTTGAATTCAAAGGATGAAGACTGATCATATGGTACTGCTCAAAAGCCGCTTGTGTTGGTCTGTTAACAGGAGATTTGCTTTCGCAAGAAAAACCTTACAGTTATCGATCCACGGTTTAAACAATGTATTTGACTAGCGACGAAACTGTAAATACGAAGACTGAAATTTTGGCATTTCTACATCAAAATTGTGCACTGACAATGACAAATAAAACGGATCATTTGAATGTTGGTGAACCTGGACCCTCCTGTTCAACACCAAATTCTACTCCTGAAAACAAATTCCCTGCAGGTGATTTATGGGATACCCTTGACAAAATGAATTTGTCTGAGACTGTATTGGAATATTTTGACATCTGTCACCTGCCGCTTGAAGAACATTTGATTTGTTATTTAAAAGAACCTTTGCTGTTGAGGACCGATAATATTTTTCAATATTGGGCTTCCAGTTTTTTATTTACGAGCGATAGCAACCAAATATTTGTCAACTCCTCCCACTATTCTTCCTAGCGAACAAATCTATGACGACGAGCTAATTTAAGCTGACAATGTTGAAAAAACTATTAGTTGTAGCTTATA
Organism: Vandiemenella viatica; assembly: GCA_031002005.1. Classification (NCBI taxonomy): domain Eukaryota; kingdom Metazoa; phylum Arthropoda; class Insecta; order Orthoptera; family Morabidae; genus Vandiemenella; species Vandiemenella viatica. Next base: position 190,772,372 of record JARYHS010011408.1, read on the forward strand.
ACATCAGGGTGTTTGGCTTTGATTATTAAATCTTATTTTATTAGTGCCGATCTACTTTTCGTTATGATTACATTTATTACATTTTTAATTAATCTGTATGCGTAAAACTATAAATATTGGTATTGATTCGGTTTTAACTGAAAATTTAATATATGATACTAATTTAGACAGCAAGATATCGTATTTTAAAACCTAGAATAATTTATGTTAGGTAAGAAGATTGAAACTTGTTTTTATTGTTGTTAAAAAACGACAGTATTACTATATTTAAGCAAACATGTATTTGATTTAGCAAAGTTAAAACTCCAAATAATTAATTATTAATTTAATCCACGAGACAATTATTCTAATTTAATTCTGGCGGTTACTGTTAAATTTTATAGTTTCTTTTTATTATCTTATATATAAAAATCAATGTTTGTGGGTTTGTTCGTCTTCTATGCATTCCTATACCATTTATCAGATTGCAATGAAACTTTGGAGAGTTTTCGAGTGAGCATCTGCGAAGGTTCCTGTGAAAAAAAAAAAAATCAAAAAGTCACCCCCTATTCCCCATAACACCCCATAATTTAGGCAAAACCACATTTTTTATCCGATTTAGATAGGAATTTGTACACTTATACTTTAAAACAAACATAAAAATACTGCCTACATACGGTTTCCGAATATTAATCCCCTCGCCCCCTTTCCACTCCCATAATTTTTTCACCCCATAATTTAGGCAAACCACATTTTTTATCCGATTTAGATAAGAATTTGTACACTTATACTTTAAAACAAACAGAAAAATACTGCCTACGTATGGTTTCCGAATATTCATCCCCTCTCCCCCTTTCCAACCCCATTACGTTTTCACCCCATAATTTAGGTAAACCACATTTTTTATCCGATTTAGATGAGAATTTGTACACTTATACTTTAAAACAAACAGACAAATACCGCCTACGTATGGTTTCCGAATATTCATCCCATCTCCCCCTTTCCACCCCCATTACGTTTTTATCCCATAATTGAGGCAAACCACATTTTTTATCGGATTTAGATAAGAATTTGTACACTTATACTTTAAAACAAACAGAAAAATACTGCCTACGTATGGTTTCCGAATATCCATCCCCTGTCCCCCTTTCCAACCCCATAACGTTTTCACCCCATAATTTAGGCAAACCACATATTTTATCCGATTTAGATAAGAATTTGTACACTTATACTTTAAAAAAGAGAGAGACATACTGTACACATTAATTTCACAAAAACCCAATCCCTCTCCTCTCTTTCCACCACCTTAATTACCCCCTCTTCCCCATAACACCCCATAATTTAAACAAACCCGCAAACCGTTCGTCCGATTACGGTGAAGCTTTGGTGAGTTGTCGACGGGATGACAGAGAAGGTTCCTGTCAAAAAAAAAAAAAAAAAAAAAAAAAAATCCCACCCCTCCTCCCCATAATTTAGACAAAACCACATATTTCATCAGATTTCAATGGGAATTTGCACACTTATACTTTGAAACAAACAGAAAAGTACTGCCTGCATATGTTTTCCAAAGCGCATGCGCAGTTTAAAATTTATATGTAAATATTTTTTCATTTAATCTATGTGCCTACTCAAGTCCAGCAATAGTGAAGCATTGCCGGGTAAGCTAGTTGCTAAATAAAAATAACTGCATTTAATTTTGCTAAATTCCGTTGTTCAAAACCTGGTTTGGTACTATTTTACTGTTTTATTTTATTCTAATAAATAAATATTAAAAACTGTGTTTATCTTATCGTAAAGGTGTAATTTATAAAAACAAAATAACAGTTCAGTATGTGCATGTCATATATACTTCGTGTCAGTATTGTAAGATATATAATTATTTGGCCGAAGGTTATCCCAAGAGCCGAATATTCGGCTTCGGCTTCGGCCAAAAAATGACCTTCGGTCGGACACTAATGGCCAGGTTGAGAATTCTTTTGGTTAGTCTGTTTTTATTAATTCTGATAATATGGCCGATTAATTTAATTCGTCTTTTCCTGAATGTGTCTTAATTTTTTTCCGAGTACTGATATAGTTCTTGTGATTTCCTTTTCATCCAAATTCCTCCTGTACATACTGGGCTAAGATTTTCCTTAAAATTTTCCTTTCTTGTTTTTCAATATCTTTAATCAATGATCAATAATCAATGTTTCCGATGCGTATAATGCCTGCGGTTTGATTACAGTGTAATAGTGTCATAACTTGTCAATTCGGGATATTGACTTTTTGTTGTATCTGTTCCAGGTGATTCTGTAGGTTTTTTGTAATTTAGATATTCGCTCCTAGTTTGCTTAAAGATTTAGTCTTGCAGGTTGAATAATTTCTCCTAGTTATATGAGATTGGTTACTTGATAGATGTTGCCAAATCGCGTTTTCATGGGTTGTTCATCTTGGTACCCCGAATATCCTTCCATATATTGGGTTTTAGCACACGAGGTTTGGAGACCACATTTAGCTGAAATTTCATGGATTTTTTCAAGGGAGTAGATTTCCTCTTGCCAGTTATTGGAGAGAATTGCTAGGTCATCAGCAAAGCTCAAACACCGCAGGTGGAATTTATTTCAGAGTAGCCTGCCAATGGTTATTCCTTTTACTTCTTTCTTCCAGGCTTTGATTACTTTGTCCAGAACAAGATCAAACAAAAGGGATGTTAGACAATCGCCTTGTTGAAATCCTGATCTGATTTGAAACGGTTCAGATACTTCACCTAAGAACCTAGCTTTAGAGATAGTATCCGTTAACGTCTGTTTAATTAATTGTTTTCTTTTCCTGTCTATATTAAAAAGTATTTGTCTGTCAGTAGAGTCACAAGCTTTTTTTGAGGTTTACAAAAGTATCAGCCAACCTTATTATTATTAACCTCAAAGTCCGACAAAATTTATTCTCAGTTTATTAATTGTTGCAAAATAATTCTCAATGCAATTCTTCGTGCCTTGCGTTGTTGCATAATGTTCCATTTGTCATCTAGTTCCATGATGCATTTCAACCAAACCACAAACTCCGATAATATTGCCGCTAGAAAATAAAACCTCCAATCACACGCGAATTAATACATTCATTGTATGGCAACTTAGCGACATCCTGCATCGTGATATAAACTTGACACAAAATCTTCACGCGTTCTTACATCTCTCTTTTTCGTTATTCGGATCCATATCAAACCGCTTCGACGACTGACATAGTTACATGAGGTTGAAATAACACAAACACAAACGAAATCAAAAATTAATTTTAAAAACATATTTTATGCCGGATGATATTAGTTTTAATAAGTGTCTATTCCGTATAGCTCACGATCAATGTTGAAATAATTTCATTCAAACTTAACAATGTAGCACACCGCGAGTCAGCATTCCTCTCCTTTTGTCTTCAATCTTCTTGCGACAGCATTGATGGTGGTCCCTTTGTTCATGAAATCCACTAACAAAACACCTTTTCTTTCCCAAAAAACAGTTGCCATAATCTTCTGCTCTGACACTTTGAACTTTTTGGCCGTTGAGATGGGTACGACGCCATTGTTGGCACTGCCTTCTTGACTCGGAAGTATAGTGACATATACAAGTTTCATCACCAGTGACAATTGAGTCAAGAAATGCCTCACCGTCCGGTTCATAACGTTCAAGAAATTCACGTGCGGCCAAAACGCGATTTTGGCGATGCTCCGGGGTCAACATTTTTGCACCCATCTTGCACTCAATTTCCTGTAATAAAGCTTTTCTGAGACAATTTCTTCCATAAGAGTACAATATATGTATGGGAACATTTCATGAAGGTTGTCAATAGTCACACGACGATTACTTTGACTGTTACGAACCCCTCCCCCCCTTCCATGCAGGTGTGCCAACCTTTGAATAAAAAATTTATCTGCGCCCTTCAGAGCACTTGTAACCTTTTTTCTGGATTTCCCTTGTATTTGCTTCATGTATTCTAATATTTGTCTTCCTCTACAGTTCTTACCATCTACTGTTCCCTCCATTAACAAATTAACCAGCCCCGCATATCTCAAAATATGACCTACCAGCCTGTCTCTTCTTTCTATAAGACTCTTCCACAAACTCCTTTTCTCGACCATAATTCGAAAACACGTTCCTCGTACTTTATCTATCCACTTAATTTTCAACATACTTCTATAATAGCACCATATTTCAAATACTTCAATTTTCTTTCTTTCTTGTCCATGCTTCGCTACCATAAAGTGCTATGCTCCACACAGAAAGGACTTTCCCAAACCCTATAAGTCCTAGATCAATATTTGAAAGTAAAAGATTTCTCTTTTCCATGAAGGATCTTTTTGCTAATGCTATTCTGCTTTTAATAACATCCCCGCCTTGGCCATCAGTTGTAATTTCACTTCCCAAGTAGCATAAATGACTTACTTCTCCTATTCAATCCGATCCTTTACGTGTATTTAATCTACTATTATTGGTATAATTTCTGCTACATTTTATCACTTATGTCCTGCTTTAGTTTATATTTATTCCAAAATCTTGCTTCAGTATTTTGTTTATGCGGGTCTAGAATAGTTGGCGTTTTTAGGATCGAAAGACCTGACATGTCCACCTTATCTGGCTAGAATACAAACTTAATTTTTCGCATTAAAATCAGAAAAATACAAAAAAAAATCACCTATTTTATCCCACGTTTTTTCATCCGCAAAGTTTTACCATATGTATTTAACTAAACTGACGTATTTAATTCAAATGATTCGTTAAGAAAAGCAAAATTAATTAAAATATTCTGGAAATTCTTTGCAGTTGTTTAGCTATCAAATTGCGTTCATAACCCGCATTTATAGTATCATATCTGTCCATTGTTATTCCAAAATCGAAGGTGCGGTGCGTGACGTCACAGCGTGAGTGACCAATAACTATCTACGTAATGTAGGCAGTTAGCAGAGGGAATGGTAGGCTACGCCTCGGCTGAAAAGTTCTGGAGAGATGAACTGGGATGCCTTCCCGTTGCTTTCACCAATGTGACGATGTTCGTAAGTGTGATGATGCGTGTATATTGTGTAGAGCAATGGTCCGCAACCGGTGTGTCGCGGCACACTGGTGTGCCGCGAAATTTTACCCATTATAAGGAATTAATTGCCAAGTTTTTTATTAATTTTTGTTTCATGTGCCTCGAATTGCTACGTGTTATCGTATTCTAAGAAATTAAATGTTATTTATTTACTCACAGTTGCTGTTAGTTTTGTTTACTCATATTTTATTTTATTTTTTATTCCTCATCTCTACTGCTGCGTTTTGAGATTCTGTTATATTTACCGCATGTACTGTGTATGTGCTTCAATCTAAACTGCTTGGATTAGCAGGACTTTCCAAGTCTTGTATTATTTTATTACGTTGTCGGTACTTCAACATTTTTTTCCGTTGCACCGACATCACTGTAAAAAGAATCGGCTATGTAAATGTGACTTCTTTGAAGTGTATAAATCCCGCTTCTTACAATTACTCCAGTTCCATCATAGCTGTGCTCTGAAGTGGTCCGAAAACTGTGTTAGCAATTGGTCTTGATATTTTCTATTACAATTAGCAGACTATTTTATTTCTTCAATATGGACAAGTTCCTTGCACTCATAGACGGAACACTCCGTTCATCTAGTGAAAGCGTTGAGCCAGAAAGAAAGAAATAAAAGTTGATGCAGCGGAAAAATAGTAATAATTCCTTATCCTGTGTGTGGTTTTTTTGTTGTTTTTTTTGTGGTGAATTAATGTCTCAAATTCCCGAGAGTATCGTTTCTTGTGAAAAACTCAGTACCGCTGCTATGGTTCCCAGTAAATTGAAACGACATTTGTCAAGAAAACATTCTCCTCTGTCAAGTAAAGATGTCAATTATTTTCGTTGGTTGTTGGAAAATAAGTAAAAAACAAAGAACGTTCATGGCCACTACAGTACGTGTTTCGGAAGAAGTACAGGAAGCAAGTTATAAGGAAGCCGAACTTATCTTAAAGGCCAAGAAACCACATACAATAGGTGAAACGCTGTTGAAACCTGTTTGTAAAGAGATGGTGAGAATAATTCTGAGTTTAGAAACTGCTAGTGAAATTTCAAAAATTCCTCTTTCTGCTGACACAATCAATCGCCGAGTTATCGATATGTCTCGTGATATTGAAGACGATACGAAGGAGAAAATCAACAACAGTCAGCAGTTCTCACTTCAGATCGACAAGTCCACAGATATTAGCCGCCTCGCACAACTTCTATAGGCTTCGATGGAGATATAATTGTAAGTAACTTCATCTTTTGCAAAGAACATCCAGAGCAAACTACCGGTGAAGAAATATTTCGTTTGACTGGTGAATATTTGCTCCTTAATGAATTAACATGGAAGGATTGCGTTAGTGTTTGTACAGACGGAGTGACTGATATGACAGGCCCAGTGAATGTATTTGCAGCTAAAGTAATTTAAGTAAATCCCAACGTACGATGCGATCACTCTCTCATTCACCGCGAAACCATTGTTGCTAAGTCTCTGCCACCTTCTATGAAAGATGTGCTGGACGAAGTAGTAAAAGTCCTGAACTTCATAAAATCGCGGCCGCTAAATTCCCGACTTTTTCAGTTTTATGTCAGGAAATTGGTTCAGAGCACACTACACTCCTGCTACATACAGAAGTACGCTGGCTGTCACGAGGAAAGGTGTTAACGCGAATATTTGAACTTAGAGAAGAGGTCCAGGCATTTTTGACTGTTGAAAGACATAAGTACGCGGATTGGTTCACAAATGGTGAATGGGTATGTAAGTTGTCATAGTTGTGATGGACTTAGTTATAGAACATTTAGAAGCCCTGCGGCAGAGATTCAAAACGTTCCTTGGAGAATGTGCTGAATATTTCAACTGGGTTCGTGATCCATTCGTTGCAGATTTGGAACAACTCCAATTAATATTCAAGAGGAACTCGCTGATTTAAAAGCTGACAGAACTTAGATATTCCTTTAGATACATTTTGGCAAACAATAAGAAATGAATATCCGGCTTTGGCCGCCGACATGGCAGAAAATGTGTAATTGCCATTTTCAACTACATATTTATGTGAATTGGCATTCTCGACGTTGACTAAGCATTAAAAATCCAAAAGATTTAAATCCTTCGATGAAGAAATTTCTCAATGGATCACCCACCTGTGTGCAGTTAAGCAGGCACAAGTGTCAATTGATGGTATGTGTACAATTATTTACTTTAATAGTAGCATAAAACTGCCGCCCGACCGGTAAGGTGTGCCGCGAGATTTATGGATACCCTTATGGTGTGCCGCGAGTGGGAAAAGGTTGCGGACCTCGGGGGAAAAGTATTCATTCTGTGAAAGGGGGAAGAGAGTGAAACACGGTGCTGGTCCATTCAGGCCCACTATTCCGAAGGACACCCGGTACCTCCAGGCTTGACGTTACCATCCGATTGACGAATCACCGACAACCGTGCCGTATGCCCTCACTCCATATGCACTGCGGAGAGGTTTGGTGGACAATCTAGTGATTAAGAATTGTGCACCCCCACGGCCCCAAAAGACAGATCAATCAGAAATGATCAACGGCATGGCGATACAGAAGACAACGGGATGTCATTGCATTAAATACTGAAGGGTGTTTTGAAAATGATGCGTGAGAAGTTAGTGGAAGAGTCTAACAGAAACAGGAGATAGATGGTGGGTCATATTTTGGGACATGCGGGATTGGTTAGCTTGTTAGTGGAAAGAACAGCCAAAAGGAAGAACTACTCAGGAAGACAGATGATTGAAGGCGTGGGTTTTAATGGATATGTTAAGATGAAAAGGTTAGCGCACTAAGTTTTTGTTGTTGTTGCTTAAGGCCCCTCGACAGCGGGGTCATTAGCGCCATAGTTAGCGCAATAGAAGGGATCGAGGATTGTATCAGACCAACTGAGTCAATGTTGAAAAAGGAGACTTTGGGCAGTTCATGTCTAAATAACACGCCGTCATTCAATATAATTGGTAGTTTACATTTGGTGACCAATGCAGGATAACATACAACGCTGTCATGTTTCACATCCATAGGTTAAAAGTTGGCGTGTAATACGTTGGGCAACCACTCACGTAATCTTTTCGAATATTCAGTAATTTATATTAATTTTGTCTGAGGACATCGATCACGCCTTGCTGTGAGAACCTAACCGTGCTATCCCGTTTCTCACTAGAATCGTCGAACCGAAACGAATGGTCCGACCGTCGAAGCTGGGCCCTGTGATGTCTAAAGCAAATTATAATCTGCGTTTGGAGCTGCCGGGGACATTAGCGGAGTGCAGACTGTGGCAATGAGTGCCATTGCGGCGTGGACTGCGATTATGACTGCCGACTACTGCGATAACACCCACTAAAAAGCCACCACCAGCGCCACTGTAATTGCTTCCCGGGGCGCAGAATTACACCATTAACCTGGAGTGAGAGTAGTTATTTAGCGCACCCTGGTTCAAATCCTGTATGCTAGTCACACATGATGCTCAAATATTTAGGAACCTACCGTGTCCTTAATCAAGAGCAAGTATGTAGACTTGTTTACAGTTTCAGGATACGCCACTACACTTCGATAAGATGATCTGAGTGGCTGCTAAACTTATTACAGACAAATTTTTAACCTATGACTATGAAATATGGCAATATCGTAAAAGCTATCCTGTCGTTGGTAGCCAAATGTAAGATACCAGTTATTGGATGACGGCGAATTATTTAGACGAGAACTGGCCAAAGTCTCCTCTTTCAATGCGTGCAAGCCGTTAGCAAAATCAAACAAACAGAGGTATTTTGACATTGTCTGGAAATTAAAATCTAGCTGTTCTCTTCGAAATACTAATGAATTTAATTAACATCGTTGCTTGACTCAACTTTTATAACATTTATGTTACATTGAAACAAGTTTCCGATACATTTCACAAGATTTTTTAGCTTGTGTACGAAGAGCCTGTACTCGCGGCACACAACCTTCTCCGAGCAGCTCGACACAAACACACTCACACACACACACACACACACACTCACACACACACACACTGCCCCGCGCTCTATCTACAATGCAGGAGCCCAAATTAACAACCGCCGCCCTCATAGGTGTGCTGACCAGCGTTAAAGATTTTTACTTAAAAATAACAATGCTGTGCTACTCCAGTTACTAAGGGGGTATCCATTAATTTGGTGAGCTGCTTTTTTCGTAAATATGAACCACCCTCCCCCCACCCCCCTCGGTGATATTTGGTGAGATCTTATGGGACCCCCCTCACCCCCTCCAATGGACGCTCTCTAAGCAAGCAAACTACTGTCTGTCAATATAGTTATTCAGTATACTTATTGATAAACCCTACATTACTCAATAAGGATTAAACAAAGGAAAAAGGAAAAGGCTTTAGGCAATATAAATTACAAGGATAGGGAAAATGACTCATCACTCACCAAAGTTGAAGGCAGCGAAGGGAGAAGTACATATATAACGAACACAAGAATACACAATATTTCGGTTTTAAACCTTATTCATGCTAAATGGAATGAGTCATGTGGCTCGGGAGATGTGCACACGCCGAATGTTTCTACATGACTGAGTGCATTATCGACAAGAAACTAGGGAGGGGTGCACACGCCGAAGTTTTCTACATGACTGAGTGCATTATCGACAAGAAACTAAGGAGGGGTGCACACGCCGAAGTTTTCTACATGACTGAGTGCATTATCGACAAGAAACTAGGGAGGGGTGCACACGCCGAAGTTTTATACATGACTGAGTGCATTATCGACAAGAAACTCGGGAGGGGCGCACATGCCAAAGTTTTCTACATGACTGAGTGGATTATCGATAAGAAAATTCGGCGTGTGCACACCTCCCGAGCCACATAACTCATTCTATTTTGCATGAATAAGGTTTAAAACCGAAATATTTTGTATTCTTGTGTTTGTGATATATGTTCTTCTCCAGTCACTGCCTTCAACTTTGGTGAGTGATGAGTCATTTTGCCTTTCCTTGTAATTTACATTATTCAATAATAATGATAGTAAATTAATAATATAAAATTATATGGGGTTAGTGATAATATTACAGTGTGAAAGTAACATGTGTTAAATATCCACAAATTCGACATAAACGTTGTCAGAAGCAGTCGGAAAAGACCGGACAGGATGGTATGGGGAGAGAGAAGACAACGAATTTGGCCAGAACTAAGAAATCACGGAAGAAAACGCCAATTTACGCACTACATCTTTTATATACTCTCCAATTTGTAAAACTGCGGGAAGCAGAGTGTGCTTTGTATCAAAACTATTTCCTGCTTTGTGCATTCCTTTTCCCGAAGGGAACGAGGGAAGGAAGAATTCATTAAAGCATCAGTACCTCACATTATTTTTCTTCTGTCATGAAGACCGAAGTAGGCTGATCATGGTAAAAAGAAGGGATGCCGAATGAGTAGCTAGAGAAATTGATGAATCTTGATGGTGAGGCTAGAGAAATACGGCTGGAAGGAACAGTGGAGAAAAAAAAGACAAAATTGGATCCGAAATAAGAAAAGAGAAGTGTAGACGGACGGGAATTCAAGTAGAGTATGTAAATTATTTATTTCTACAATTACCCCTGCTTCGCGCCGAACTTGGTGTGAGTAGTAATGCGTTAGACCTTTTTTTAAAAAAATATCTAGGACTTAGAAAGAACTTTTTAAAACTCTATGTGTGGGGCACCTCACTTTATGGTAGCGAAGCATGGACTTAAGGAATACTAGAAAGAAAGAAAATTGAAGCATTTGGAATGTGATTCTATAGAAGGATGCTGAAAATTAAGTGGATAGATACAGTTTGAAATGAATGAGTTTTGGAAAGGATAGGTGAGGAAACAAGTTTGAGGAAGAGGGTTACAGAAACAAGAGACAGGTTGGTAGGTCATATTTTGATACATGCAGGGTTAGTTAATTTGTTAGTGGAGGGAACAGCCAAAGTTGAAAACTGTAGAGGAATACAGAGATTAAAATATATGAAGCACATAACTGAGGACGTGGATTATGAGGGGTATGCTGAGATGAAGAAGTTAGCGCAAGATATGAAGGGATGGAGAATCGCTTCAAACCAGCCGAGAGACTGAAAACAGCAAAAAAAAAAAAAAAGTGAAGCATAAATGTTTGTAATGCGGGAGTTTGTAACATATAACATAAAATAAATTCTATTATTTCTTTATTATTATTGAAGAAATAGATAACCAAGGTTACATAGTTAAAAAACAATATTAACAGAATCGAAAGCGTTTAGTATTTATTTGTGTAGTATCGCAATCTTTGGTGAGTGTCTTGCAAATGAGATTGAGATCTGTGCCATCTTGCTCCATTCCCGGATCACGGCGCATTATAAGATATACCGGAACTTCAAAAAGGGAAACACTTGTGGGTTGGTCCGAGGAATGAGCAAACCCGGTGCATCCAATGTCCACTGGTTGAGTGGTTAAATCTCCAAATGGTTACTGAGAAGTAAGCAAGGCACTTGTGCTGAGTGCTTGAATTAAATTTCACTTCTCACGATTCATCATCTCTTATTTAAGTCATTACGTACAAGTCACCGATTTCGCCACAAAAATAGTTTAATTTGTCACTATTCTATTTAATTTAACTCATGAGTTGCTTTTAAGACTAAAAACCATAAAATAAATGCCTGTTTGGATGAACTAACTGTTGTTTAATGTTATCACGCTAACAGCCCGGCGCTTTCAGCGATACAGCTTACCATATCTTTTTGCTTACGTTTTCTATTGAATGTTAAATTACCACCAGGATGTGAGTATCGTTGACTGATAATTGCAATCTTAAGCTCATAAGTTCTTTGCAAAATCCATCACGTTTCGTTGCGGGTAAAAACGCGGATGGGTCGGTTCACCACCACTGATTCAGTCAAACAGAGGCGCATACAATGTCTTCATATCGTGAAGATGCTTTCGGAAGCAACCTTTTTTTTTACTTATGGCTTTACGCCTCGTCGACGTCGAGGTCATTAGAGGCGGGATGGGAGTGGGGACAAGGACCGGGAAGGAATTTGGGCATGGCCTTTGAAGGAAGCATCCCAGCATTTACTTGTAGTGATTTGGGAAAACCATGGAAAATCCAAATCTGGATGCCCGGACGGGTATTCGAACGGCCATCCTCCAGAATGCGAGGCCAGAGCGTTAACCACTTACCCACCACTCTCGATGGAAGCAGCCGTAAGTGAATTTATCTCTTAACAATGCTGATCAGAGTATGCACGAAGCATGTTTAACTCAACTGTTTTATCCCAACGCGTAACGAAACACTAATTTTCATTACGTATTATTCTTTTTAATTAATATTTCATAAATATATGAGAATTCAACATCATTTTAACTGAATTTACTATATTTTAATGTCAATTTGGGGTTTATTTGCTAATTATGTTTATATCAAATCCAACAAAAGCCTGTACTTTAGACTTGCGGATTGTTATTTAATTGATAATACAATTCAAATGCGGCTCATCAGTGAAAATATGAGGCTGTAGTTTCTAGATAGGTTTATCTATACTCGTAACAAAGCCGACACCAAAAAAAAAAGTGTGTACATTTGGGATATAATAAAAAAAAAAAAAAAAAAAAAAAAAAAAAAACTACTAGGAGGTTCTATTGACAAGCTGACTACACAACTTTCGGAACCTACCCGAAACTGGCACTAACCTGTTGAAATCTGGATTAATTGTTTTTTATATAGACCTATAAATATCACGCAAAACTTAACCATTTTCTGTCTGAGTTTCTTTTGCCATTCCAGTATTCTCGCATTCATTTACTGAATGCAAGTTTTCTCTCTTTTGTCCAAGTTGCACCGGTCTTCTTGGCTTTGATTTCTGGCATGACTATCCAGTTGTGTATTTTTTGTCTGAAGATTTTGCGATCTAGGATTTCTGATATCTTGATATTTGCTTTTTCCAGGTCTTGTATTACTTGACCGAACCAGGTGTTAGGCATTTTTAATGGTTGCATTAAGTCGAATATCTGCTTAGTTAATCTGTGATTTGACATACCTGTAAATGTCACCGTAGAATTTTAGTCTGCGTTTTCTGATGTGATTGGCCATATTTGAGTGGGACTCTTTTTTTTGACTTCATAGTCTGTAGCCTTCTTCTGTCTTGGTTGGTCCAATAAATTTCCCGATGATTCTTCGTTCTTCTTAGAGTGTTTCTTTACCGTAGAGAGCGTTGGGTTTAATAACTGTATTGTGATGCCAAATTTTTGATTGGATTTCTATGTTCTTTTTGTTGTATACGTTACAGGTTTGTCCGAGTTTTTTTTTCATTATGTTGAGTCTGTTTTGTTGTGTCCATTATTTTATGTTCAGTCTGTGCGCAAGAAAAAAAAGTTTTCTCAGAGAGATTTTTAATCCAATTAATTGATTTTTTATAATGTTCTCTTCACGTTTTTCACTCTTGTTTTACGGAAAAGTCGGCACAAATTAAATTGAAAATTCCGAAATATGAGAGAGTAGCAGCGCTGCAAAATCGATGAGAATCTCTTGAAATGTTGATTTAATCATTTGGTGTAATGTTTTCTAGTCGTTTAGCTTCCCTCCGTTGTAAAATGTCGCACAAAACGTTCAAATAGAAAATATTAGCTCGAGATGCAGCACAACAACGCTCGCCATCTTATATCGATGCTAGCAATGGGAGACAATAGATTGCTTACGTTAACGAATGCCTCATTTCCGAAGTGGATGCCGCAGAACGAATTTTGCATACATTTTTTCTCTTGGTCCAGGCCGCATTTCAACCTAACCACGACCTCTATGACTAAACGAACTGTCTATATGATACCTGTACCGATAATTTTTATGTCATTTTTGCAGTGCTGGTAGCATTTCGTAGTTGTGCAGCCTCTCATATTTCGGCATTTTTAATTTAATTTGTGGCGACTTTTCCGCAAAATAAGAGTGCAAAACTTAAATAGGACATTATAACGAAACAGTTAATCCAAATTTCAACCGGTTAGTAGCGGAAACAGGGGCAGAACGGAGTACCAAATTGAAAATATGTTTTTTAAAAAAAATGGTTCTCTAAGAGAGCTACAAATTCTCTATGAATACATTGTAATGTAATAATTACAAAAAATACAATAATATTCTGGGAAGACAAACAACAATACTTTTCTTACTCAAAATCATGAAATTGTCGTTTGCCTCGTTCTGCCCCGGGGAATGGGACAGACTCGCGTGGTAAGTATAAGTAATTAAAAAAACACACACACACATATGAAAGTATTTGAAATTAAAAATTTGCTCTATATTTACTTAGTTTTAATGGATTATAATGGTTTAACTATAGTTTTCATTTACTGTGACCTTTTCGTAAGACTAATCACAAAATTCACACACTAAGATTACCTCATCCTCATCTTCGCTATCTTTGCTGCAAAGGAATTGTATGCCCATTTTTAGCTTGTGGAGCAAGCGACTCAATCTTTGTCTGAATTTTAGTAAAATTTGCCACAGCATATAATTCACAGTCAGAACAACCCTCGGAATCACTTTCATTAGTTTTGGGTTCTCTCTTCAATTTCTTCTTTTCCCATTTATTTTCCGACACTTTCCGTTGCTTATTTTTCATTGTTAACTTTAATCTCATTCTTAGATAGTTTTATCCTTGCTTTTTCTTTTTTGTAAAAGTTCTTTTACTATATTCTCTTGATAGCGGCATCTAGCATTTTTTAAAAAAAAATGGTATCTGTTAAGATAGCGTTCTACGCTCTTTCGATTCGTTCTTTTCATGCTTTTATTAACTTGTGTAATATGCATTATAATTTCAGGTGAAACATATAATGAAGAGTTTTATTGTCATCCAAGTGCATCCGAAGATCAGGGCAGAAAAAACACCGACATTCCGAATTACTTTATCAACTTCCTGTAAAATGTTCTGTTCCTTTCCCGATAGATTACACTAGTATTTGAGTGATGTTGGAACAAATTGATAGACGCAGGTCTATCACAACGTTCATAGTAAATAACAGGCAGTTATTGGGATCTACGAGGGGTATTTTTTAAGTAAGAACCAGTCGGCGATATCCTCTAACCTCTTAAATCACCCACGAACGAAATTGAGCGCATGCGCACACTATTTTGGCATCCTTTGAGCACGCGTAGACGCAGTTGTCGCTAAGTCAGCGGAGTGTACACTTTGTGGTGAGCGATGGAAGTGTTTAAGACGATCCAGAATCCCGCCGCATGTGAAATAAGGTCAGTCATCAGATTCTTGTCAGCAAGAAATGTGACACCGGCGGAAATTCATCGCCAGATCTGTCAAGTGTATAGCCCCAATGCAATGAATGAAGGTGACGTTCGTAAGTGGGTAAGATTATTCAAGGAAGGTCGGGAGAATGTGCACAATGAACCGTTCTCGGGCCGGCCATCCGTAATCGACGACGATCTTGTGCGTGCGGTACACAACAAAATTCGTGAAGACAGGCGTTTCACAATTTCCACGTTGTTCTTGCATTTTTCCACAAGTTTCAAAATCCGTCCTCTATAACATTGTGTCGGAGAAATTGGATTACAGGAAGTTGTCCTCCCGATGGGTTCCAAAGATGCTTTCTGAGGAACACAAAACGAAAAGGTGTGCTAGTGCATTGACGTTTCTGACCAGATATCAAGAAGAAGGTGATGGATTTTTGGACCACATCATCACAGGAGACGAGACTTGGGTATCCTATCTCTTTTTGCACCTTAAGATGTACCTCAGCAGCAAGCGTTTCAACAATGATGATCAAGTGAAACTTGCGGATCAGCAATGGTTTTCCGCTCAGGCGGCAGACTTCTATGATGATGGTATACAAAAACTCATCTCACGGTATGACAAATGCTTGAAAAATAATGGCAACTATGTGGAAAAGTAGCCGAAAGGTTGAAAAATGTCATATTGAATAAATTACCAAAATATTTTTCGTTGTTAAAAGTTTATTGCCAACCGGTTCTTACTTAAAAAATACGCCTCGTATAACTTAGTTCATTAATTCATCACAATTTAAAAATGATATTCTGGTATAAATAACACAGTTATCTTCGAATCTGAGTCTCGCTGACATTCTGGAAAGATTTAATCCAGATTCACTTAATGGCAGAGCTCTTATTTTCGGTGTTTCGCTTCGACGTTGTGTATGAACGATGCCAGTCCACGACAATAAACTACTGCGTATCCCCATTAACATATTGGCGATGATAACGGGATCGGATGCATTCTGATCGCCCAAGTCGATTCATTCTGTTGTCCTGACTGTATCGCCACTCGTTCCTATCGACATGTCCGCCAGCCTAATGTTCCTACCAATCAACGCATTCACGATAACTCAACCGTTCAGCCAGCTGCTTTTCACTTGTCGTCTATCCGATCGGATGATCACCTGCAAAGCGCGGCCTCCCAGAACAAAGCAATGGAACACAACAGAAATTTACTTTCCTGTTATTCGGAGTTACGAACAACGTGTCGTATGAACCGCTCAGTAAATGACATACATAGCACTAACTTGCAAGTGTATTTGTAAATGTATGTTATAATGTGCATTTATAGTCGTAAATATCAATAATATTAATACTATTTCTGATATTACTTTACAGGAAGAAATAAAGCGGCCCATAGGGGCAACCATGACAAGGATTTTTTTCTTTGCTTAGCGCTTTACGACTCGTCGACGGCCTGGAGTGATTTGGGGAAACCATGGAAAACCCAAATCTGGATGCCCCGACGGAGATTCGAACCGGCGACTTCCCGAATGCGACGCCAGAACGTTAACCGTTCACCCACAACATTCGCTTCAGATGACGGCGAGAAGTTTTATATAACTACAAAAGAGATGAACAAGAGAGAGAGATGTAATGGAAACAAAAAAAGATGATCTGTAAAGAATGTTATCATGCATATTTGAACTTTCAGTTGCGAGAAATATATAAAGACCGCTACGGATGCGGCAAAGAAGAGAAATATATTTGAATTTGAAGAACAATTCAAGAATTTGGCACGTGGTGTTATAGAAGGATGCTGAAAGTTAAGTGGGCTGATAAAGTACAAAATGGACGAGTTTTAGAAATGATTGGAGTGAAGTTTATGGAAGAGGTTAAATGAAGGAAGACACAGAATGGTATGTCATATTTAGAGACATGCTGGATTGGTCAATCTCTTAATGGAAGGAACAGTTGAAGGTAAGAACTGTAGAGGAATACAGAGATTAGAATACATGAAGAACATAGTTCACGACGTGGGTTGTAAGGGATATGTAGAGATAAAGAGGTTAGTCCAAGATAGGAAGGTATGTAGTAATGCATCGTATCAATCGAGAGACTGAAGACAGTAAAAAAACATATATGTATGTGAGGTTGAAGAATAAATGTGTATTCAAGCGAAAATTTAAGTTATTAATATTGGTCAACAAATTGATGAAACACTCTACTTAGATGAGAGAAAGAAAGGTGGAGTATAATTTACTCTTTTCAGGCAAAAGGAAGTAATATCGATATAAAGTTTGATGGGAGAGGCCACAATAATTGTCGTGTAATGCATAACAGAGGACGCAAAATGTGATCTCTTCCCTAGGAGCATCCAGTGAAATCGGTAAGAGGTAAAGTAATCTATTGTATTTGTACACGTCAGTGCGAGGCAAGGTGCCAACGGGACCGTTGCAAGGCGAGGCGAGGCGAAACGTACAGGGGTTGGACAAAATAGTATGAACACCTGATATTTACATACTATTGATTTATTAATAGGGTGTTGGGCCACCTTTTGCTTGTATAACAGCTGCAATTCTTCGCGGAATAGAGTCGTAGAGTGTCTGAATAGTTTCCGACGGAATGTTGTCCCATTCTTGTACCAAAGCATCCACCGATTGCTTTAATGATGTTGAAGGTGGAAATCTGCTCCTTATTCTCTGCTCTCTAAAACTCCACACAACGGTTCAATTATGTTGAGGTCTGGCGATTTTGCTAGCCAGGGAACATGTTTGATGATATTCTGATGCTCCTCGAAACTGGACAGAACCTTTTTAGCTGTGTGTATGGGTGCATTATCATCTTGGAAGATGGCAGTGTTTGATAGCAGTATGCTAGTCATAGAAATAACTTCATCACTGAGGATGTCGAGATATTCAATCGTAGTCATTTGGCCAGTGATGTGAATGAGAGGACTAGCTGAATACCACGATATAGCCACCCAAACCTCCCCCATGCTTGATTGTAAAATCCAAGCAATCCTGATCGTAGGCTTCTTTTGGGGTTCTCCATACGTAAACCCGGCCGTTAGTAGGAAACAATGTGAACGATGATTCATCAGATCATATCACATTCTTCCCATCATCAAGTGGGCAGTTTTTATGATCGTGGCACCACTTGTTTCGCAGCCTAGCATTGGTTGCCATTATAAGAGGTTTTGTAACTGCACCCTTTACATGAATGTCAGCTCTGTGGAGCTCCCACCATTTTGTTTTTGTCGAAACAATATTACTCAGGTGTTGAGTTCTTAGGTCACTTTTGCCGCAGTAGTTTTGTGTTATCTGGCCACAAGCCTTTTCAATGTTCGTCGGTCTCCGTCGGTTAACTTTGGTTCCTCTTCGCCGACGATGTTATACCATGTTTTGTGTATGCTATCACTACCGTGGATACTGTCACTAGTGAGACGTTAAACAGTTTAGCTGGTTTCTTCACAAACGCTCTTGCTAACCGAGCTCCATCGATTGGGCCTCTATCGAAGTCTGAGAGATCACGCATTTCACCAATCGCTTGTTATAACAGTCGCAGAAAAACGCGTATAATACACTGACAAATAACCTACAAGACCTGCCACTTGAACTACGCCGTACAATCTAGTCGCAGTATTCACACTGAAGTAGTGGTGCCAACATGCAACAACCTGTACTCTAACACATGGTGTTCATATTATTTTATCCACCCTCTGTATATACATTTTGGTTGCATGAACGCAGTTCGCCGACGCATCGAACGAGACAGGTATCCATCCATTCGTTTGTTCTAACGTGTTGACAGTGGTGTGAAGTTAGAGTGTGGATATGGATCGCGCTGACGATTTAGCAGTAGTTAGCGCTGCATTCATAGCGTTCGCTAGTTTAGTTATAGAGAGCAATAGAAGACGGTGGTAAACAGCTAGACATTATCGGAATAGAATGCTCACCAGTGGTGCATTATTCTTAAACAGTATGATGGAATAAGAAGAGAGTGGCCATTTCCTAAACTTTGCAGAATGTCATTTTTATTAGAGTCGATTCGGGAGAAAATTTCAAAGAGTTATACAAATTTTTGAAAAGCCGTAACCACTGAAGAAAGATTAGTCGTAACACTGAGATACTTGGCAACTGGTGATTCATTTATTAGCTGGCAATATGTTTTCAACGTATCGACGCAGCTGATTTCAAGAATTATACCAGTAGTACGCAGAGCTTTATAAATGTTTTATAATTTTAAAAATGGAAAATAATGCCGACTCACATTGGAAGCGTTGTAGTTTCCAGAAGAGTGCTAGACACTTTGAGACACTGTAATTTGTGATTCGTTGTTAACTTCAATATTTTGAGAAGATGAATGTTGTGTTTCGTCGTTATGTATCTTTTTTTTTTTAACGTCAGTCTTTTTTCCAATAAGTGCACTTATTTCGCGCCAAGTATCCTTCTTTTATGGCATTACGATAAATTTTATCGTTTTTCTTCCACAATATGGGACGTATTTCATACTCTTTAATAAAAGAGAGCATCTTTTCGCTGTACCAACTCATGATTAAAAACAGAACTAAGCGAAGCATTAACGAAAAACTCCTTAGCTAAAATATAGTGGTTTTAATTCCAACGAACAGTGTGTTTAAACGACGACTGACTGGCAACGTGGCAGCGTGAACGATTGCAAATACCCGCCCCCACAGCACCCCCCCCCCCCTTCCCTACAATTATCTTTGAAGTACCGGCTCGGGACGGATGGCTAATAAACCAAATGCAGCTAACCAAATGAATAAATATCTAACAGATGTCGCTGATGATGCTCTTGAAATAGAGCGAAACGCGTACGACACCAAAATAAAACAAAAAATTCAATTGCATTGGCGTGTTATTCACCTTTATAAAAAATTGATTCGCTAATATTGTTCCTTGAACAAAGTTTATACACTACGATTTATTTGCTTTTTACGAATTTTACTGACCACTTTCATTAATGGTCTTTGTTCATGTTCGCTGTGAGTTATTAGGTTGTTTTAAAGTGGATAGCAAACCAAATATGTTACCGAATCGAGTATTCTGGCAATTCATTTCTTCGGAGTTGCTCAACTGTTTAATATTCTGGAATCTATATTAAGTTTTCTGGCCGTTACAGACACTATGACCAAAGATTGCATTATGAATGCGATGTCTCAATTAAATACAATGTGATGCATTCATAAATAAGTGATAATTTTAAAAAAAAGCAGCATACATGAATTCTTCAAATATTACAGAGTTAACTTTACAGGTCAAATACAAGTTTGTATTTCAGCAAGTTAAAATCTACGACGTTTGAAGCAATTATACAATAGCGCGATTGTCCCTGTCCGTATTTAATAACTACGTCTATTAATATTGTTGAGTTATTCAAGCTCAGAGATTTGATTCACCCTAAGGGCAAAACACAGGCGAAGTTCGTATTTGGCCAGATCAGATCAAACTGTCATAATCCCTGATCCCAAAAACTTGAACTTTTCTAGACCAGGGACGATACGCAAAAAACGGTCACGGGAATACACTAGTGATACAATAATTTAATTTTGTCATTTCAAATATGACAGCCTGATAGGCTTTGTTAACAATCCATGCTCGGTGCAATTTCGTTTAGCAGGAAATGAGAATTAAAAGTTTATCCGTGAATCGCAGAGACACCGGAAATGGCAAACACAGCGATCCGCATTACGAAGTTTTCAGTATTTGATTAACTATAAGTTACATTAAAAGTACCTAGAGACTTGTTACTAAGAGAAATGTAAACTTTGATAGCTCTGAGTTATTCTCTCGATGTTATTTATTCTTGCCTACAGTTTAAAATTGTTATTCGTTAAAAGTTTCTGCTTTTGATTCTAGCAGTACGGAAATATCTGCTCGTTCCTTTGGTGCCAACCATTTCCCTTTCTCTGATAAAATATTCAGCGTAATCCTTGAAATCTTCTTTCGCCTTTCTAGCATTAGCTATTCCCTCTGTTGTGCTACTCCCACATTTTTCATTTTCTTAGTACAAAGGTACTTCTTCAGTTTATACGGCAGCTTTGTCAGTTATTATATCTGATGTTTTTTTTAAAAAAAAAAATCTTATACACGACGAAATTTCTTAGTATAAATGAATGACTTAGAAGACTTAATTTCTTATTTTGGATTGTTGTACCTTTTAAGACTCTTGAAGATGCATAGATTATCATACACAATTTCCTTTCGGTTATTAGTACTAATAAAAGGTAGAGATTTGTTACGTTCCCGGCCTTCGTTGGCCATAGATATTAATGCCAACTCAAGGTTATGTGCGTTATTTAATAACAGTTTTTTTCAGTTAACCATCCGTGAAGAAATAAATACCAAAACATTGAAAAAGTATGTTAGTAAATTAATTATTAGATGATTTTTATTTATATTCGTTCGATGTACATGATCTGTTGCCCATAGATATGCAAGATAAAAACAGTAGTTTGCGATCAACAATGTTAGCGGAAGTTTTAATAGATTGAATTTTAGCCTTGGTCAGAATGACAACTGGCATTTGAAATTAGGCAAAGGGAATGAGTAATTTAATATTTTTTTAAATAATTTTTTTTTCACTGACACAGTTACTGAAAACATTAAGCCAAGCGGATGTAAGTAGTATAATATTTATCGTGGTCTATGCGACTTTAACCAGGATTAAAACTAATGTTGCGAGGCATGACGTAAGTTGTTAAGATTTATTTTGCTTTTCATTCACTGACGCATTATTACTGACCTTACCTTTTCGGATCATGTAAATAGTTCCAACTATATTCCGATGTGAACTATAATCAAAATATGTACAACATTACAAAATCAGGGTTAAGGGCGTTACTTAATGACAATTCTATTGCAAATGGGAAGAAATAATTTGTGAGGACGCTCCACTATTCAACCCATCATTTTTGACGAACTTGGAAGATATTATACTGACGATGACAATGTGTTTGTGCACTCCTTCTCACTTTAAATGAAATTGGCTATTTGATTCTACCTTTTGTATATGACTGAATGACCAATGGATCATGTCGTAATACTATCTGTTGAAAAATATTCATTTCTGCCACTGATATAATAGAGATATTACTTATAACAATGTCCTTAGTTCGCTTAAATATTACGCTGTGCATTAACATAACTGAATGATTTTCTGTCAAAACAGAAAGAGCATTTTTTACAGAGCTATAAGTAACTGCCATTAATTCATAGTCATAACAAAGAAAAGGATTATTCAAAACCAATTTATACAGACCCAAATTAAATGTTCTTGTAATAAATTTATCGTTGCAACGACTCACGAAATGCATTATTTCTATTTAAGGAGTGAAGGAGAGTTGAGGTTTTTGTTTAAATACATAAATATTATACACCGTAACCAAGACATTTTTTTTCTCAACTTTTTGGAAAAAATGTTTGTGATGATGATAATTAATAATAATACTATAAATACGAAAATAACTTTGTCTCTCTGTTTGTAACGTTTTCACGACTAAACGGCTAAACCTATGTTGATGAAATTTGAATATGATATTTTTGGGGGAAACTTTAAAAACTAAGCGAATGGTGACAGACAGACGTATAGCGTGTCTCTGTAAAATTACATCGATCGCCCAGGTTTTGTATCTCTCGCAGTCAGTTTGCGTATAATTTCTTCATTTACAGACACAACTTATCATATAGTACAGGTATTAATTTGTTTTGCACCAGGCTATTGCTTTATGTTTAAGTGTAGATAGGTCACCGGTTTTCTACACCGATATGGTAATATTTCTTAGCAAAGGACAGTGAAACGGTATTGACATAAAATGTTCCCAAACTGTGACATAATTTTAAATTACAAATAAAAATCTGCCAGAGGAACTGTGGTAGGTAATCTCCCACAGTCAACCCCATTTTCGTAATTTTATTTTTTCTCAATCCTGTTTATTGCTGACAGTAAGAAGATTTATTATAGTTTTCCTGTTGATAATAATACTCGTTTTGTATGTCACATCAAATTGATAACTAGGTATAGATTTACAACATTGGGAAGAATTATATCTTTCACCATCAATGGATGATACCTTCAAAATCACTGTCTTTGGCTCTCTGCCAAACAATGCAGAACACAGTGTTAAATTTGCTTCTCACGATACGGCAAATGCCACAAGACTGAGTCAGATCAGAAAGAGAGATTATGTTCACCCAACGAAAATTGTGTTCAGCAAAAATTTGTCGGGTTTTATTAAAAAAACTATTCTGTTCGATACAGGAGCACAATAATTATTATGTAACTCATGGAAACATGCCAGTAATTCAGAAGGCAAAGATCTGAAATATTCTACCAGCAGTTGCTTCAACATATCGTGAAGTATTTACTAGCCACATAGTTTTGAGGAGTTGGATGTTCTAAGTGACTTCGTTCCGGTTTGTGCATCAAAGTTAGTGGAAACCTACCATCAAATGGTCAGAATAGGGTTCTGCCGCGATTGTGGGCCATTGCCATTAAGTTGGAAACTGGCGCGCTGAGAATTCTGTCAACCGTTTCTGGTGTTTTTTTTCCGTAATAGCCTATCCTCTTGTTGATATAGTTCCAGAAGTCACCCCGAAAATTCACCAACAGAAAATCCCTGATTCAATAACTTATCATACAGAATAACGGTGATGTGCCTTTTATAACCAAAGCTTTGGCAACAAATATCCCTATTTAGTAGAGAAAATGTCGAGAATTATGAATACAAAACAGATAACGTAAAGCCAAAGCCAGCTTCGGTTTCTAACTGTAAAAATTGGTTCGATCGGTCCGACTGGAATCCAATGAAACAGAAGCGAACGCACACCCGCGCAGATACATTGATGAACTAAACGAACCTTGCGTACCAGTAAATGAAATGACTGCCCTACCAATATTATCACTCCATTTTATTGCGAGCATCATTTTACGGCTAATTACATTATTGATGAGTTATTGGTTTAAAAATTATGGCCTTATTGGCGGACATTCAAACGCGGCCTCACAGTCGAATTAAACACGTTTAATTTAGACAGATGTTAATGAAACTATCCCCACACATTTAATTTAATTTCGCATCCACGAGCAGTAATTTGTATTGTGGATTATGGCTCCGTAATTAAAATTTGGTCTGTGTTCGCGAAGTTTCTCTGAGGGGTACTCGAGTCTGCTACACCGCGCAACAGAGGGGTGGGTCGAATTTTTCTCCCTTCCCACCCCTTCGGTTGTGCGAGGAGACTTAATTGCTACAAGCGAGGCGTACGCCGCGTGGGCTGTCTGTTTTCTCGCAGCTTCCCCAAGGATCAGTATCGGGGCCGTCTATCCGTCTGGCTGGCTCGATGGTCTGCAAAGTTGGGAAACAACTTTCTTTTCTTCGCTTCTCTTTGAGACTCAAAAGGAAAAATAAGGCGACATTCAGAGACAAACATTATCGCTGTTATAAATGAATGTAATCTTTCTCGGCGTTGTTTATTTATAAACGTTTCTCGGGCAACAAACCGAGTGATGTTGTTATTAATACACAATATTTCGGCGACTTTATTCTCCGTCGCCATCTTCAGGTGCAGTTGCAAGTCTTGAAGTCTGCCTTGAAGTCAGCCTTGAGCGTGTTATTTGTAAACTGGCATGGCAACGACAGATGTTGTATAGGAAGCCAACGCATACAGACCTTTACCTAAACGCGCACAGTTATCATCACCCTGCACAGCGCAATACAGTACTAACTACTCTTGTCCACAGAGCGCGGGCAATATGTGATAAAGACAGCCTTCCTAATGAGTTAAAACATCTCCGTGATACCTTCAGGAAGAATGGATACAACGAACATCAGATACAGTTGGCATTCCGGGAAATGAATCGTAGGCCTAATAAACACGATAATGGTCCACACGATAAATTAGCCTTCTTGCCGTACTCTGGCGCCACAACATCTAGGGTCGGAAGAGTCCTGGCAAGAAATGGCATTAAGATCATTTTTCTGCCACCACCAAAATTGAGAAACATTTTGCGCTCTCCAAAAGATGACCTTGCCCTGCGTACACCCGGAGTTTACTGCATCCCGTGTGAATGTGGAAAGAAATACATCGGTCAGACCATACGGTGCGTACAACAACGTTGTTTGGAACACGCCCGACATGTTCGCCTGGGGCAAAAAGATAAATCAGCAGTGGCGGAACATAGTTTGACAGAAGGACATGGTTTCGATTTCGAAGCGACTAAGGTGTTGACACATGCGAGAGGCTTCTGGGACAGCGTCATTAAAGAAGCATTTGAAATTCGCCTCGCGTCTGATTTGGTAAACAGGGATTGTGGATTCCAGATAAGTGATGCATGGATTCCTGTAATTGAGGCTGCTCATCACCAACGCTCTGCTTTTTGTGTTCCGCGGGCGTCTAATGACATCTGAGATGCTGCTAGGCAACATAACAACATCTGTCGTTGCCATGCCAGTTTACAAATAACACGCTCAAGGCTGACTTCAAGGCAGACTTCAAGACTTGCAACTGCACCTGAAGATGGCGACGGAGAATAAAGTCGCCGAAATATTGTGTATTAATAACAACATCACTCGGTTTGTTGCCCGAG
The DNA here is from genome assembly GCA_031002005.1 of Vandiemenella viatica. NCBI lineage: Eukaryota > Metazoa > Arthropoda > Insecta > Orthoptera > Morabidae > Vandiemenella > Vandiemenella viatica. The sequence goes on from JARYHS010011408.1 coordinate 190,798,179, forward strand.
AAACGTTTATAAATAAATTATCGCTGTTGTCGTTAGTCTAAGTGACGAGATAGAGAACATTTTTTAAAAAAATGTTGAATTTGTAAGTGACGGGTTAGTGGGAGTACCAGTGAACTGGGAACAGTGCCAGTGTTTCAAATTTTTGTTGTTGTTTAAACCTAAAACATTATTGGTGGAACATAGATTCCTCATTATATTTGAGCATCTCTCATCTCTGTCGGCAAGTGTAGATTTACCGTGTTGTTCCTCCATTTACTCCTTTATTCCATTAGCAAATAGCAATATTTCATCAAAAAGCTGATCTTGGTATTCAATTGGAAGATAGGTTGGACCATCCCGAAGGTGGTATATATATATTTTTAAGTAACATAAAGTATTTGCGAACATTTTAACCAGATCTAATTTATTTTGTACTGAAAGTTGTATACGGTTCATGAAATTTGAAATACTGCACTGAACACAACACTCTATGATTTAAGGAATTATTATATTAATAATCACGGCGCATTAGATATCAATATATAGTTGGTTGCAATCATTTCGACTGCGAGAAAAGAATCCTGTTTCGTTGAGCACGATTCCTGTTGTAGCAACAGGATTAAAATTAGGTATATATTATCTTAATGCGGCGTCCAGATACTGAGAAATAAAGAAAAAAGTGTCTGTTCATTTCGTTGATTTTGACGGGTTTTCGAACACTGTACAGTCCTTGGTCCCAAGAGTAAAATAGTATACGTTTTATTTCGATATGACGGTAAAAATCTAAGAAATTAATATCTTTTTAAAGATAAGTCATTTCTTGCTGTCGAAATATTTGACAACATGCTTACCAACAACATCGTGTTATTCAAAATTGAAACTGATATTCATCATCAATCATTTAACTTATCTCACTGTATCTGCGACATTCTTGACTGTGTGTTGACTATAAATTAGAAGGTCAAATTGTTTGTGAGAGCGATTTCTATAGAAGGCCTGACTACTGTATTTATAAAATAAAAAACCTCAAGTAAATGAAGTTACGGGCGACGGCTAGTATATACATAAAAGTAAGACGCGTTCCTATATTTCACTGTGCAGCCGCCACTACCTTGCACAGACCACTGGTGTTTGTGTGCGATAGTAGCCTGGACTCTTCCATCGGTCACTATGGTGGTTGCATGTCGGTAGCTTAGTGGTGTGGGAGATATGATGGTTGAAAGTGGTCGACCGAGGGCATTTTCTTATTTCGAGAAAAACGTTATAAATGTCTTTGGAATCATCTAGAATTTACTAAAATGTTATTGAATATATTTAAATTTTCTACAACGTGCTTGAGTTTTGTTCTAGAGTAGGATTGTTGCTTTATCAGCTATTGACAAATATAAATAATTTATATGCACTATGTTAGTGGGTGAACCGACTTTGACGGGACTTTCACTGGCAGTTTGCTGATTTGGCGGGGAGTAACACTGACTACTTTTTATCCGGGAAATATTTAAGGTTGTAGCGTAGATGCCGGGAGGGAGGTAAGGGAGAAAACATTTTACTTCTTTTTATAATTCAAAGAAAACCCTAGGCTGCTAATTTATTGGGTACTCATACTGGCGTACAGGCGAGGCTTATTTATTTTTGACATTAACATATTGAAATATTAAAAAAGAACTAAGCAAAGCCTCTTCTTACAAATGTCAACATATTAACAAACAAACAAAGCATTTAAACACCACCACATTTAAAATTGATCTTGAAGCAAATTCCCAATATTAATGGGCAAACAATAAAGCTTCACACTTGTTTTTTAAATGGAAGTTCCCTTCATAACAATCGGGAATCATAAATCAAATACAGTATTAACATTGACTGTATCCGATCTCAAATGCCGGGCGCCAGGATAATTTAAATTATCCACCAAGTGTGGCTTTAAGAAAGTCTGCCCCAGCTAGCTCGATATTTGGGAGGAGCGAGAACTCATAATCATTCAGAGGTCGTTACAGGGCTGTACCCAATGACCGAATGTAAGTACCACATTGCACTGTAGAAATATTACCGTGACGGCGATGTATTTCCCGCGACGGTGGAATTACTATAGCCCCTTGGCTATAGCGGAAAGTGCACCACGTCCTTCAGTCAGCGTACTGAATGAGTGCACAGCGACCTCACTGTACCAGACACGCTTGTCGACCCTCAGGTTCGATGCCAAGACGGAGCGATCTCCAACTTCGGAAGATCCGCTCCTTCCAGTCTGAAGACTCGGCGTCAAGTGCGCTCCAGCGTCCGCAGGAAAAAGCCTCCTCCCGTCGCTCGTGGTTCACATAGAGCAAAAATACACATTACAAAATGCAGAGGATAGTCTGTCGTTGATTGGTTCTGCTGTTTTAGGCTCCTCCTACCGGCTGTGACGATAGGCAAACCTTGTCTTTTGAAGATTTGTACGAACTCGGCCAGCCTCGGACTTATTCGTCATCTGTGACCTCCAAACGGCCCGTTCGGTGACCTGGGGTTGGGGACACGAGCATTCACCCCGCGGGTATTTTCCCGGAGCGAAGGGATCATACGCTTGACCAAATCCGTTAGAAAGGGTAGCTTCTCTCCATTGTCCCTGGCAGCCGCCGGTGTGGCGCGTTAAGTGACTGCTACCTGCCTTTGGGTGGTTCCCCGGACAATGGCTGGCAAAACCTTCCCAGAGTTATTCCTGTGATTATTCTTTTTATATATAAAAACATACAAAATATTATATATAAAAATGTACGGAATGACCCATATTTGGTCATTCTGTTACAAGGTTCAGTGCAAAAACGAAAAAAAACCCCTTCAAAATGCTTGACAAACACGAACGAAGTCATGGGTACCAGCCACTACTTAGCTAAAATCACGCATGTCCTAGGCTGGACTTTAATAGGCGACCCTTACAACGCGACACCAACGTGCTATCCCCTCCATCGCCAGGGCCGACGAAGGTTTACTTAGCCTGGCATTGAAGTAGGGTGGTCTTACATTAAGTAACCCGGTAATCCTACCGGATAAACGAGACCTGCAGCTTATAGGGTAATCCATACTGACATACTTCACATTACACAGGTAGCTGTGTCAGGGGTGAAGGTTGAGTTAAGGACCTTTGCCAATCCCTGACGAGAGGAGTATTCGAACCGAGGACCTTTCGATGAGACGCCTTAGCAACTGAGCCAACAGGCCACTTCATTTTTATCTGTACGCAGTAGCCGGCCTTGGTAGCGTAAGGGCTAGAGCGCAAGGTCGCCGGTTCGAGTCCGGCCGCGGGCATGGGAGTTTAAGTGTTGTGTTTGTGAATGTAATATCCGTCCTGTGGTGTCTAACTAACTGTAAAAATTTCACACTGGAGATACTGAAAGCACTGAGTGACATAATTACTATCGAGTTGGCTGTATGGCCTCAATTGCCCAAAAACAAAAGTATGCACGCAGTATATTTTCACTAATAATGTCACAGAATATTTAGTTCTAGATATCAGTCGGTGATCACGTCCATTTTTAGCCTGGCTCAGTTTAGTACTAATATTGGTCTGTCTGTCGTAAATGCTTATTTTTCATTTGTGGCTTTACGCCTCGTCGACATCGAGGTAATCAGAGGCGGTAAAGGATGGGGGCCAAAGAACGGGAAGGAATTCAGACATAGCCTTTTAAAGGAAGCGTCCTGGAATTTTCCTGGAGTGATTTGGGAAAACTGTGGAAAACCAAAATCTGGATGCACGGACGGGGATTCGAACCCGCGCCCTTCCAAAAGCGAGGCCAGAGCGTTACTGATCACCCACCACGCTCGGTGTAAATGTTTGTAAACCCAAGACGTTTAATTTAGGCGTCTCGGTTCTGGTTGTCTCTCCGAAGGTATTTTCGTATGTTTATATGCATATTACAGAGTTTAACTTCAGCGCTTTTAACTCTAGATATTTTATTCAACAACTTTACCGATATTCGATACAGTCCCACGAAGTTTCCAGTAATATATTGCAGCATGGGGGAATTTTCGGTGTATAATTCTTACAGTTTATTGCTCACTCTCACTGGAATTTATAAAACATGCCAGGAACGATGTTGCCCAAATATTTCTGCCGATGAAATTTACTCAGTATGTAAGTATATTTAAAAGACTGAAAATTAAGGGGTGAACAATAGCTCAAATTTATTTATGAAGTTTTCTTTTTGCCACCACATATAAATTTAATTATTTAATTCAGCTGAAATTTCAATTTTTTTTTTTATCGTGAATATTTAATGTAGTGGTTGCGACATAACTATGCAGTGTATGTAAAAACTAAGATAAATTGTGTCGCAGTGTAGCTGTACTTTGCGATACCACATTTTTGTAGACATTCAATAAAATCCCATTGGTACGTATCCTGGTAAAAGATTTGACTGCCAATAGTAACTGACGTTCAGATAGGGACTATTTTGCTAACACTTACCTTATATGTCGACTTTACGACGCCAAAACAAAACTAAACATATCATATGTATATATACATTATTTCTAAGGAGTTTTTTTTTTTTTTTTTTTTTTTTTTTACATGCCATTATCTCCCCTCATACCTAAACGAAATCGGTAAATGAGGTATCAGTTTAAAAATTACGGTCTCCGCTTTAGTCAAATCATATTTTAAGAAAGCAGTTTTCCAAATTCGACCCTTAAAGGGCAAAATTGCGGTTTCTTGTGTCACGAGCTATTTATTATCTCCCTTGATACCTAACCAAATCGATAAATCAAGAATCATTTTAAAGATTTAGGACTCCGCTTTGGTGACATATTAAGAAACGAATTTTTTGGAATTAAGGCAAAAGTATTCATATTTCTACAACGCTTTTTTGTGTCACTAGCCATTTATCTCCCTTGATATCTAACCAAAATTTAGAAATGAGATATTATTTTAGAGATTAAGATCTCCGCTTTGGTCACGTCATATTTTAAGAAAAAAATTTCGAGTTTGACCCTTAATGGAAAGAAGTATCATTATTTCCAAACGTATTTATTTTTATCACGAGCCATTTATCTCCGTTGATCTCTTACCAAAATCGAGAAATGAGGTGTCATTGTAAAGATTAAGGTCCCAAATTAAGCAACATTATAAATTAAAAAGAAATTTTTCTGAATTTGACCTTTGAAGATATTCGGTGTTCATTGGTCAGTCACCCCACTCGGAGCATCACGAAGGAGTTTGTATGGAAACACATGAATATTTCGCCAAAGATGGCTTATGTCCGACCTCCATTGTATCCCAGCTGATTCGGTCGCTCTCGGGGAGGGCATTCCCGTTTCTGTCCGTCCCTGCAAGGTTTCCGTATACCTGGCCGTAACGGTATTGGACCCAACGCAACCCCTTCAGAACAATTTTTTTTTCTTTTTGGCAACTGTCTCTGTCTCCAACCCTTTCTATTATTTTTATTTGCTGAATATTTTACGCGGTACACCAGATGTGTCTCGGATCACATCTGTTAGACTACCTACTATCGATATAAACCCATCCAGGCGATAGCAGCGTTATCTGACGAGGAATGACTGCTAGTCAGACACACGCACGGTGCATGTTGTATCAGTGAGCGTGATCTCCGTGTTTAGAATGGGGAAGGCGCGCGATCTGTCTGAGTTTGACCAAGGGCAGATTGTGATAGCGCGGAGGCTCGACACGAGCATTTCGGAAAATGGTGTTCGAGGAGTGCTGTGATGAGTGAGTTCAACAAGTGGCGAAACAAAGGTGAAACCACGTCCAAACTTCCAGAGGTTGGGCGGCCACCCCTCATTACAAATGTCGGACGTAGTAGGCTGGGCAGACTGGGTAAACAGGTCAGGCGGCGAACATTAGGGGAACTAACATCAGACTTTAATGCTGGGCAGAGTACAAGTGTGTCTGAACACACAGTGCACCGTACACTCCTAACGATGGGCCTCCGACCATGCATGGACCAATGTTAACACCAAGACATCGACAACTACAACTGAAATGAACTGGACGTTGGCGCAGTTGCAGAGTGTTGGATGGTCTGATGAATCCCAATTTCTTCTTCATCATGGGGGGTTGGGGGGGAGGGGAGGGTGCGAATCCGTCGTTTTACAGGGAAACAGCTTCTTGACACCTGTACTGTGGGATGGAGACAAACAGGCGGCGACTAGGAGCATTATTTGCTGTCAATCTGGTAAAAATAATAGCCTGTATTGTAATTATATTTTTTTTTTTTGAATATATCCTGTGATATTAAGGTTAGACCATTTTTCTGTCGTTTCTGTCAAAGTAAAAACAGTAGTACGACATAGTCGTGAAATTTCACCTCTTCGTATCGAAGAGGCGAAAATTGAATTGATAGATTCATACAGTGGCGGATCCAGGATTTTGGTTTGGGGTGGGGGCTAGGATTTGGTTTGTTAGGTTTGGGGGGCGGGGGCCTGATTCGGGCAGGGAGAGAAATCACATTTTTACATTTTTCCAAAATGTCGCCCTTATAAAAATAATAGAGCAAAAAAAAAGTCCCCAAAATCCATGTCGTCGGTGGTGACCTTGGTGCTTTTGGGGGGCGGGCTTCAGCCCCCTAGTCCCCCCCCCCCTGGATCCGCCACTGGATTCAATCTGTGAAGGCTTAAAACACAACCTCGTGTCGTTGTTTGAAAACAGATTATTGGTATCGAAGCAAAGCGACGATACGATAGGACAGTGGCAAACAAGTTTGCAGCGTATGGGTAAACAAGGGACACAGGTGAAATATTATACAGCACAGTGTATAAGCTGTAAAATGCCAACACATTCTTGTGAACCCACTCCAATGAAAACTAAAAACGCACTCTTAGTTGTGGCGGAAAGGTTCGATGCAACGCTGCGGGTAGGCTTGTGCATAATATATCGATGTATCGAAATATCCATATATTTTCAGAAAATAATCGATTTTTATCGTCTATTTTTATACTAGATATATCAAAAATCGATATTTTAATTGGATTATCAATTTAAGTACATTTTTGTACGAATGCAAATCAGTATCCCATTTTATGTGGGACATATATATTGGATAATACACGTCCATATCTGATATAAACGCGCCTTAAAAAAGTGAATTCGTCGTAGTTTAATAGTTTATTTATTTATTTATTTTTTTTTTATTTTTTTTTTTATTTTTTTTTATCAACGGTTAACAGGTTAGAAAATATGTTAAATTTTATCAGGTTTGCGTTAACGATTAGATTTTTTTTAATTAAGTTGAAGAATATTTACTAAGTATCTGTGTTACGAAGTTATGTCGACGTAAATTTGCAGCTTCTGTTTTCAATTGGTTTTTTCGTTGATGAATAGAAGGTAATTTGTTGACGAAGTATCTAATACGTGTCGTCCGAAAGGGTGGCTTCTGCAGTAAACTTGGCGGCACCGGACAATAGGAGCAGATTGACGGTGAACCTGTAAAACAGAGTTCTTTTGATGTCTTCAT